>LR738711.1:564194062-564389360 GCA_902687465.1 Secale cereale | reverse complement strand
CCCCCCCCCCCCCCCCAAAAAAAAAAGAAAATGTGTAGCACGTATCAATCAGGAGATTGATACTACTCCCGCCATTCCAATTTACTCGTCGTGGTTCAAATTGAACTAAAACCACCACGAGTAAATCGGAGTGGAGGAAGTACTCCCTCCATTCCATTATACAAGGCCACTATGAAAAATACAATTTGCATCTATATAAGGCCACTAACTGTAATCTGAGGCAAAAATTAATGATGTTTTCTCGTACTACCAACTATTTTAATACTTGCATGCATGTAGTCATAATGACAATGTGTCACTTCCTTCTAATTCCTTCCTTGCATGCATGTGGGCATATTAGTGATCCCGTTTAACGAAAAGAAAAGTGGACTTGCAAAATAGTCATTAAATTTTGTCTTGGTACCTGTAATTTGAGTTTGTGGCCTTGTATAAGGGAATGGAGGGAGTATTAACCAACGCTCCCATATGACAACTTGACAGGATCCCACTGCGAGCACAGGAAAGCTATACCTATATATACTCCATCTGTAAACAAATATAAAACGAGGGAGCTGCTATTCTGAATTACTCTATTATTCCGAAGCCAATGAAAAGTAAGTAGAACCTACAAAAATGGGGTTTTCTATTGATGCCTTGAATAACATATAGCTTACCTATAGACAAAAAAAAAAGTAATTATGTTCCGAAACCAGACAAAACCAGATTGATGTGCCATAGGAAGGATAATACTACCTCCATCTAGGTGAATAAGTCATTCGTGTAGTTCTAGGTCATCGATTTGAGGAATTAAATATGTGTTATATGTCATGAAAAGTATATCACTAGATTTCTACACGGATGTAGTTTCTAAATATATATTTTTTATCACATATAATACATATTTAGATAGTTAAATCGTCGATCTAGAACTACGAGAATGACTTATTCATCTAGACGGAGGTAGTACTTCGTAATGCAGTTAAGTCAGGAGTCTTAGTATTCACCAAACCTGCTTCTTATGTCAGAAGAATTGAAAGCTACTACCATAGGTCAAGTTTCTCAGTGTGAGCACAGCAATGGACAACTGTCGTTGGCTTAAATGGACAAACCGCAGGCACCACCGCTTAGCTTAAGATGAGAAGTTACAATGTGATTGAACTAAAAAGAAACCATACTATGAAAATCTGAACTCATGTACAATTACAAAGCATGTCGGAAAAAAGAAAATGCTGGTGGGCTCTTATATTGATTGACCTAAGAAAGCAGGAATTTGGTTTCCATGTGTATATATATAGACAGAGAATGTTCAGCAATTGTTCTGGATATGATTATTTCGCCTGAGGCTTGTGCTAGGGTAGTCGTTGTCTTGTCAAGCGGGTGCCTTCAATGGAACTGAAATCTCTCTTACGGTCTCATGAACATCATTCCTTAAACGCCAGTTCGCAGACCAAGGCGATATGATCACTTCCCCATTTCTGTCAACCAACAGAAATAGACACAATAAGTAAGATGCCATGACCATACTGCAGTTAACCAGTAAAAAAGTAGTGAAACTGAAGAGATAAACATGCCGCTTCTGTCTAACATTTTAGAAACTTCATTCGAAAACAACACTTTTATCTTTTTGGCTAGTAGTGTATGGTAAAAACATTAGCTCTACGAAAACAATGGCACTCGATTTTTATTACAAAATATTTTCATAATAAGCCATCTTTTTGCTAGCATATTAGGAATAAGAAACCATAGTCAAAGTCACACATTGAATATTGTGGAAAGTTCAAACAATGATATATTGCCGACGGATGGAATATAAGAAAAATATGCATAAGGTAGTACCTTTGTGGGGAATCCATTTTTTTCCTTCAAAATCGCTTCTGGAAATGTATCTAGCACGCTAACAGTCTGAAGATCTTCAGAAGCCCTTCATTGTCATATTACAAGGTTGTCAATGGCAGTAATTAGATTGTACTCCCTCCGTTCCTAAATATAAGTCTTTTTAGAGATTCCACTGAAAAAGACTTATATTTAGGAATGGAGGGAGTAAAACACTTGTGCATTTGAATAGTTTAAGAGTTTCAATAGAGCTTGCTTACCATATGTAGTCCACTGTCCCCATAAATTTTCTGTTGTAACTGGTTACCAAGGGCTCCTTATTGGCATCTTTTGTCCCGTCAAAATCCTGATTGGGTGAAGTTATCAGTAAGTACCAACTGTGTTCTCACAAAAGCCTGAAATATACTACTTCTACAACATTATTCACTACAAAAAACTGTACATTGCTTTCTGCTTTTAGAGTCAAAAAACTGCAAGCGCAACTTGCGCAAATGTTCGATAACTCAGAAAGAGATAATAGTGAATGTCCTGGTGTTTTCAGTTACAGATGGATGGTGAAAATGCATCCAAGTAAAATAACAAGAAGGCATCAGTTACCTCCACATCTGTGTAGACACTCCTTACTTTCAAATTATGTTCCACATAAGTACATTCTTCCTTCCCAGTAGCAGCCTTGATTTCATCTACTGTCCACCTGTACGGATCATTATAGTACCCTCCATAAGGAACCACCTTGTGAGCATGCACTGAACCATTTGAAATTTTTGGCAGCTGATCTTTATCCACATGTAAGCATTCATTATCACCAGCGAACTCTTTGAAGGAGGTAGGGTCAGATGTCACATTGGAGCACAAATTTTCATTAGTTGTGACATCATCCTCAACAGAACAAGCATGATTTCCAAACTGTCCCGAAGAGGAATACGAGTCTAAATGCTTGTTGACTACTTCAGGAGTACACTGATTGCCACAGGAATTTGAAGTAACACTATTTGTTTGATGCGTTAGTTCTACTGGAGATATTAAGTGAGTTGATCCAGTATTAATTTCTTCTTCTACTCTCATATCACTCATTTTATCCCGTGCATCAGCAGACTTCAGAGAATCACTGAAATGGGATGATTCTGACTCGGGAGTTGTACAATTGTTTTGACCAGACATAGATTCATTGCACTTTTCCTTTTCACCGGGGTTTTCTTTTGATACATTCAACAACGTATCTGATTGAACACTATTTCCTTCAAGACCACCTGTAACATCTTCACAAATTACATTCCCAGACAAGTCTCCCTGAGAATTTGAATCCTTCTTGCTAACACCTCTTAATTCTCGGACAGAATCTATACGCCCAGATAAATCAGATGAAAGTAGGTGTCTGCTATCAATTGCTTCACTTGAATCTGACTGGATGGTCTCGTCACATACAGCAGTTTGTGAACATTGAACGCCACCAATGTCAGGTTCTTTTGATTCAACTTTGATTCCTCCAAAACATTCTTCAGATGAGCTGCCAACAGCCGCACCTTCTTCACCTTCAGTTGCCTTTGCATGGGCTTCACCATCAGAATTGCAGGCATCCTTTGTAAGACCTGCCAAACAACTTGATAATCCTTGCTCATCAAGATTGCTAGGGCCAGAACAAGGTCTATTGTTGCCAAAATATTTACTCGATTCAGAGTTAAAGCAAGATGTTGAAGCAGTAGAGGTCAAAACAGGCTCTCTTCCAGCAAGGCAAGAATCTCTGACCAAACTTTTTGCTTCACTTTGAGGCTTATGGACATCTGGAGTAATTATTCTTCCCTCTCTACTATTGGTCGTGTGTAAAGGTGGACGGAATGTATAACTGATACAAAGCAGCCATTGAAGTGAAGATAGGTTAGGATTTTGCAGATACATTGTGGCGTCGAACATAAGTACTCAATAAATGCACTTCCATCAAGTAGAAGATTTACCGGGATGTGTTAGAACCAGTATAAAGCCCATGTGAACTAGTTTGCTGCCCTGATATAGCATTTCTTGCAAGCCCAAACAAATTCAACTGCATGATTGTGAAGCTTCATAAGTTTCAGCTCCATGATAATTGGTAAATAAGTTAACTGCAGAAAATGACAATTTGTTCTACCTTTTGCTCTAATATAAAATTGTACAGCGGGCTCTGGGCAACATATAGACCTTGTTAGTGTTAAAAATGAGTATAACAGCACAAGAAATAGCGAAGTAGAATGGACTCTTGAATGCAAATATACATAGTTAAGTACTAGAATATTACCTTCGGTGTAGCGTTGAAGTCCCCACAGAGTATTACCGGAGCATCATTCCACCTCTTAGATGTAGCATAAGCTCGGTCAAGGAGTGTCCTTATCTGTAGGAAATAAATTCAGCATGAAATTAAGTGCATAAGGATGCTAGTGGTAGATAGTCAAGAGCAAAGAAACACTAGATGATGCTTCATACAGCAAACCAGCAGAGAGAGAAGAAAGGCACAATGGACAAATATTTAAAAGATGCCAAGAAAGTATGACATGATCAAATATGATAGCAGAACGCAACAAAGTCACATCGATGTTTTTTACTAAATAATGTCTAACACAATGTAACGTTCTTACCATATTAAACATATGCTAGACTAAAGTCAGACAAATATGCAAACAAAACCTTGATTCAAGCGGTCAAGTCAGGAGCAGACGGCCATTGTATCGGTAAATACATGAAATTAAGACACAAATATCAGAGGAAAAAGGAATATACCTGGCCAAGTTTTATGTCCCCTCTCTTCGGATTATAAAGAACATGAATGTTACATATAACCACTTGTTTGGCTTGTTGTGGATGGATAGGGCTGAGACAAAAAGAACAAACATAAGCATGGATAAGTCATACAAATATGTGCTTCATTTCTTCTGTCTTAAACAATATATAAATATGATACAGTAACTAACCACAAATCCCAAACACAAACACCTGAGAAACAGAAGATAGCAGAATAGCAATTATGAGTATGCTGGGTATTTCTAATCACAATTACCTAGTAGATAAGTGAGTAGACCCAGTTTGCACATTTCTTCGAAACACTGACTGTACATAACAGCAAAAAATCGTTAGCAGATTTTGATGGCATGCAAGACTGGAAGCATAACAGTAGCACTCAAAAGAAAAAAGGCTCAAGTGTTCATCTAATTGCCAACAATTCCAAACTCACTTCTAAAACACAAAGCTGTGCAACATTATCCCGAAGCCCAAGCTTATTGAATTCGATGTCTTCTTTATAACACAACTGGAACCTGGTGAGTGGTAAAAGACTTAGATAACCATGTAAATGTCCCTATGCAAGGAATTGAAGTAAATTTAATATGGTCACCACGAATTTTGGATAACAGTAGATAAAAATTTCCACCACACAAAGACAAACAAGAAAAACTTGAATTGATTACCTTGCTGTCCTCCAAAATATGGCACATCCATCAACAGCATTTCCAGTTCGCATCTGTGTCACCATTCAGCAAATGTGTAAATCACAGTCATGAACTCAAAAAAAGTTTGTTCCTATTCCCTCAATGACAAAAACTAAATTTCAATTCCGCAAATCCTACACATATTTCAGTCACTTCCGTGAACATTGTAAATGAAAATGCCCACAATATAACACAGTATAAATGAACTTAGAACACTACCTTCCATATGCCGCTATATCCTCGGGTAGACATTTCTTGTTCAAGGTCTGTAAATTTGTCTACCTCCTACAAGTATAAAGAAGATGGTTACAAGAAGAAACAAAAGTTCAAACAAGGAATGAAATGCTGACATTGAATGATTAGAGACCCCCCATCAGATCTACATATATTGTACTCCCTCTATTCACAAATATAAGATGTTTTGGATATTTCAATATGGACTACATACGGACTGAAATGAGTGAACAAACACACTAAAACGTGTCTATATACATCCGATTCTGAAAATAGTTAGAAAATCTCACATTGGTGAGCGAGGGGAGTACTTAGGGCTGGCTTCCATGGACAAGAGAGAAAAGTGCTCATAATGTATATTTATCAATTGGAGTTAGGAAATTGGCATACTTTTATCCTTAACATGACTTAAGTTTGCCAACATCAGCACAACCTGCTGAGATTGGTGCGGTACAACAGCTTTTCTTAAGAATTACCTGAAAACATATAATATCTGGACGCCACCAGCTGATCTCTAAACCTATCCTATTCTTACGCCAGTTCCAGTCCATGATGAATGATGGTATGTCTCTATAAAGATCTTGGTGCTCCTGGGCCAGATAGTCCGCCAGTATATTGTACGACAGAACCTTAAACCTCTCTGCAGAATCAAAAGTACATACTCAAAATACAAGAGCAAGAACTGTATTCTTTTACAAGAATAATTAGGATCTCGCACACATCATATTTACTCAAGTCTAATACTAAGTTTGCAAAATACCACAAGTAAATCTCATCAAAAGCGTATTACAGATATACCGACACATTTAATGTCCCTTAGCACATCAACTGGAACTGTCGCCTCACAGTTCACGACTCCAAAGGCATCTATCTAGATTTGGAATCAAATTCCAAGTTTTTCATAATGAGAATAATACTAGCTATAAATGACACGGTTGCAATCATTATTAAGGAAACTTTCAGTTATGAGATAGAGCTGGGAATAAAAATTACTACTATAATAAGTAAAACGAGTATACTACTTGGACTTGAGAGTAATGTTCCTACGATGGTTTTGCAACACATTGCTGCAAACAAATAAATGTTAAGCATTGAGATGCTACCAGCATGGCGAGGCGGCAGCTTCTGCACAGATCGCCACTCTCGTTTGTACTGTGCCAGACTTGGATGCAGCTGCGGCGCCGCAGGTCCGAACCCAGCATTCCGTGGCGGGAACCCTCCATTGGGTGGCAGAACTCTGTATGGCTGTGGATGCCAGTGACCGTACTGATTCGGAGTCCCATAGCCGTACTGAGGGCCTGGGAACGGCGTCTGCGGCGGATGGCTGTAGTTGTACGGCACAAACCCGTAAGGCTGAACCTGCGGCAGCGGCTGTGGTTGAGGTTGGCCGTAGCCATATCCGTACGGCGGCGGCTGGAACTGCGGCCCGTGCCTGTACTGCGGTGGAGGCGCGCGAGGACCGCCGCCGCGGCGGAGGGAATCGTTGGCAGCGGGCACGGTGCTCTGGTGGGAATCACCGCTGGCGAGCTCGGCGTCGGCGTAGGCGGGAGGCGGTGGTGGGCGGGAGGAGTATCCGCGGTGAGGCCGCGGGGATCCTCGGCGCTGCAAAAGGGGAGAAGGGTAAAAGGGGTTTAAACGTCAGGGATTGATAAGGAGGAGGAAGCCCAAAGGGAGACGTACGTTGTAGTGAGATGTCATCGAGGCGCCGCGACGGAGAAAAGCTGAGGGGACGACGCGCATCCCTTTTGGTCACGGCGGTGGCGGCAACGGCGGGCGGCCGCATTCGACGAGTAGCCAGGGGCGGCGGAGTTGACTGCTGGCGCGGCGACGAAGGGAACGGGACGGGAGGCGGTGTCGCTGCCGACGCAACGCAGAGGCGAGCGCCTCGAGAAGGGCGTCGGCGTACTAGGCTTTCCCGTCTTCCTTATTCTTTTATATTATATAATTATTTTGTGGGCGTTTCCCGTCTTCCTCCAACTACCTTTATACCAGGCCCTTAATTTCGATCGGATGGTTGGCAGGAAAATGCCTTGTATCTGCAGCAGTATTTTTCGGATTCGCTTTTCTGAAAAAACATATATTACCAATCGCCACATATCCTCTTAAAAAAACATGTCTATTCATTTGTTTTGCGAGAAGAATTAAGCCAATATAGAACGGTCCCATTAATACAACGAAACTGATTCTATACCACCAATTGTAGTCAGTCGCTCTAGCGAGCGCTTTAACGACCATCGGATCGTGCCCGATCGCCCTGTGCCGACCAATCTCACACTTTTTCTCTTAGCCGCCTTGTTCGTTCACCATGCGTCCAATGGGCCCCGCCTTATCTCTTCTTCCCCAACTCCACATCCTTACATCTTCTTCGGTTATTCACCCTGACTCCACACATCCAATGCTCCGAGATGACTCTGTGTGGGCCGCCGGGGGAAGACGCCCTGCCACCGAGGAGGATGCTTCAGTGGGCGGATCAGTGCTACATGTTGCCGCCGCGGCAATGCTATGAGGGGCGGGGATCGGGTGCTGTAATGACTACCAGGAGGTGCAAGATAGGGATGGCAGTTTTGCCCATGGGTACGGGTACCCGCGGTACCCTACCCGAAAATAGTGGGCATGGGTGAGACTTTCTACCACTTCATACCCATGGGTATGGGTATCCGTACCCGCAAAATGCATGGGTAGGGTATGGATATGAAATTATACCCATGGGTAACCCAATGGATACCCAGAAAATTAATAAATAAATAAAACCCTATTATATGTGAATAAATAATTATATTGAGTTCTTAACTAGCCCACGGACCACAGGCCCATAGCTGTCCATCGCCCCAATACCCCTTGTATACCTACAGTAGTTACCTTCTCTGCTTTTCCTTGACCTTTGAAGATGAAGCAATCAAGAGCCGGGTTACTGAATCCTCGTCGATTCATCCGCAACTAAGGCTGTATATTGTACCCACCGGACGGGTACCTGAATTTAAACCTTCTTCTCATCTTACCTTTGTCATGTCAATGATATATATTGTACCCACCGGATACCCATTGGGTATAGGATACCCGATGGGTATGGGCATGGGTACCAATTTGCGCCCATGGGTAGTGAAGTGGGTGGGTATGGAGAAAAGATTTGGGTATGGGTTTGGGTAGAAAAGTGTTGTACCCGCCCATACCCTACCCATTGCCATCCCTAGTGCAAGACGCCGCCACGGTGCTGTCGGAGGTCACGGGCAGGTAGGGGCCACCGCTAGTATGCTACGAGAGGGTGGGACAATGGGTGTTGCTGGCGAAAGGGGGTATACTGCGTGGGAAAACAAAATGGGAAAACATAGAAGGATAGGGATCATGCACTAGGGCAAAGACCACCTAATTGAGACGAGAGCAGTAATGACAAGAAACGCACTGCCTCATAAAGACCAAGCATGATGATTAGATCCCAGCCCCCCTTCCCCGCACACACACCGTGATGCTTCCTCATATCAACTACAACAGATGATACGACCGAGCAAAGGGATGCCCGTGAAAAACACGAGGGGACACGCTCGACAGGGGATAAATGTGGTTCCACCTTACTCGATGGAAGCTCCCTGAGAAGAAAAGTGAATCATGCTCGGCATCGGTCAACTGGTGTGTCCCCCTTTGCGTACCCGGCCATCGCACACCGACTGCCCCCTGGTACCATGTACCCAGCGAACCTGTTGGGCAAAACCGCACATGGTGGGTGGGCGTGCATGTAATGCCTACAGTGGCTAACACATGTGGGGTCCCTTAAAGAGTGCAACCAAATTTAACTAGGAACTAGGACCTGCCGGGTAGAGCCACTTGCGGTGGGTGGGCTTGTAACGCCCGACCTGACTGGATGAGTACACTCCCTTTGACACCACCATGCCACCCTGATATGTCTCAATGTATATATAATTTTTATTGTTCCATGTTTTTATAGTATCAGTCTTGGATGTTTTACATACATTTTCTAGCAACTTTATATCATTTTTGGGGATTAATCTATTGACATAGTGCCCGGTGCCAGTTGTTGTTTTCTGCTTGTTTTTCACTTTGCTGAATATCAATATCAAACGAAGTCCAAATGCAATGAAACTTTTTGGAGATTTTTTTCTGCCCAGAAGACACCCACGGAGTCCAAGAGGTGCACCATAGGAGGCCAATGGGGCCCACTAGGTACCAGAGCCCGTCAGAGGCCCTTGGCGCGCCCTAGGGGGTAGTGGGGCCACGGGAAGCTTTTCCATCGACCTCCCGCTTTATAAATACTACAATATTCCAGAAACCCTAGGAGAGCGACGAAATATATTTTTCAGCCGTCGCAAGTTCTAGAACCACGAGATCCAATCTAGAGGCCTTTTTCGGCACTCTGTCGGAGGGGAACACGATCATAGAGGGGTTCATCATCCTCATTGGTGCTCATCCGATGATGCGTGAGTAGTTTGCCACAGACCTATAGGTTCGTAGTTAGTAGTTAGATGGCTTCCTCTCTTTTTTTAATCTTCAATACAATATTCTCCTCAATGTTCTTGGAGATCTACTTGATGTAACTCTTTTTTGCGGTGTGTTCGTTGGGATTCGATGAATTATGAGTTTATGATCACATCTATTCATACATGATAATTATAGTCGCGTATTTCTTTTTTGATATTTTAGTTTGGTTTGACCAACTAGATTGTTTTATCTTGCCATGGGAAGATGTGCTTTGTAATGGGTTCGATCTTGCGGTGCTCAATCTCAGTGGCAGAAGGAGACATGACACGCATGTATAGTTGCTATCAAGGATAACAAGATTGGGACTATTCCTACATGAATAGATCTTGTCTATATCATGTCACCGTTCTTATTGCATTAGTCTGTTTCTCAATGAACTTAATACACTAGATGCATACTAGATAGCGGTCGACGTGTGGAATAATAGTAGTAGATGTAGAATTGTTTCACTCTATTAATCTTGGACGTGATGCCTAGCACACGGGAGGGTAAACAATTTACTGTTGGGCAATTGATAGAAAAGCGAATAATTACAATGATCATGTATATAGGCATCGCGTCCAAGATTAATAGACAGGCTCCTGCCTGCATCTACTACTATTACTCCACACATCAATCGCTATCCATCATGCATCTAGTGTATTAAGTTCCAAAAAGAAACGGAGTAATGCCTTAAGAACAATGACATGATGTAGACAAGATCTATTAATGTAGGAATAGACACCATTGTTTTATCCTTAATGGCAATGATACATTCGTGTCATGTCTCCTTCTCTCGCTGAGATTGAGCACCGCAAGATCGAACCCAACACAGAGCATCTCTTCCCATTGCAAGATAAATCAATCAAGTTGGCCAAACAAAACTAAAATATCAAAGAAGAAATACGAGGCTATAATAATCATGTATGGATATAATTGTAAATAAAGCTGATCATAAACTCACAATTCATCGGATCCCAACAAACACACCGCAAAAGAGTTACATCAAATATATCTCCAAAGAGAACATTGTATTGAAGATCAAAAAGAGAGAAGAAGCCATCTAGCTACTACCTACGGACCCGTAGGTCTGTGGTAAACTACTCACGCATCATCGGAGAGGCACCAATGAGGATGATGAACCCCTCCATGATCGTGTTCCTCTCCGGCGGAGTGCCGGAAAAGGGCTCTAGATTGGTTCTTGTGGTTCTGGAACTTGCGGCGGCTCAAACATTTTTTCTCCGACTCCTCTAGGGTATCTGGAATATTTAGGTATTTATAGAGTTGAGAGGCGGTGGAGGGGACTCCCGTGGGCCCCATTACCCACCAGGGCGTGCCCTGGTGTTTCGTGGCCCCCATGGACCTCCCCTCGTGCACTTATTTGGCCCTCTGGATGTCTTCTAGTCCAAAAAATCTCCAAACTTTTTTGTTGCATTTGGACTCCATTTGGTATTGATATTCTGCGAAGTAAAAAGCTGGCAAAAAATAGCAGCTGCCACTGGGCACTATGTCAATATGTTAGTCCCAAAAAATGATATAAAAGTTCTAGAAAATGATTGTAAAATATCCAAGAATGATAATATAACAACATGGAACAATAAAAAAAATTATATATACATTGGAGACGTGTCATCCTACAAAACTCTGCGCCTGGAGGCGCAACAAAGTTTACAAGAAGAAAGGTTCCATAGTAGACATCAAACTCTTTTCTGGCGTCATTGCCGGGGAGGTGAGTGCTTGAAGGTATATGTGTAGATCCTGTAACTGAATCTTTTAGTTTCCTGTTTTTCACTAGTTTGGTTTACAAAGGAAAACTACAAAAAAATGGAATTAAAGTTGCATCAAGTTCTTTATCTTTATGATGTATTTCTTGAAAATGATTGATCGGAAAACTGTGCCAAAGTGTTAGAAGAAGAATTCAATAAAATGTTTGGCATAAAATCCTTGAATGGTAAAAATGATTGCAATGTTGTTAGTATGCTTTCTATGAATATCCATGATGCTAATGATATGCAAAGGCATAAGTTTGGGGATGTTATGTTTGATGAAGATGATATTTTTAGTCCCATGAGTTTTCATGGGAAATTTTGTTATGATGGTAGCATGCCTCCTATTTATGATGATTAGAGTGATGAAAGTGGGTTTGGAAGAGTGTCAACTCTAGGAAGTAATGATCCCACTATTTTGGAGGGTGATGAATATTATTGTAATAATTATGAAAGTGGATTTGGAGAGGTAATGAATTTATTTAATGATGATTCCAGTATTTTGGAAGAGGTTTCAATTGATTATGACAACAAAGTTGCTATATATGATGATTATGGTGATGACATGTATGCTATAAAATTAATGATAGTCAGGGAAGTTGTCATCGTGATTTTAATACTCAAATTGATTATGTAAATAAAGTATCTCACGATGGTTATTTTGTTGAGTTTGCTCCTACTACTATTGATGAGAATAAATTTGCTTATGTGGGGAGTAATAAAATTTCTATGCTTATGCATCATGAATGGAATGATTTATGTGATAGTTATATTGCTGAATTCATTCATGATTCTACTAAAAATTAGTATGAGAGAGGAACATATGCATTTACATAACCCAATAATATCAAGTTTACTCTCTTGTGTTGAAAGTTTTGAAGTCATGCTTGTTTTGCCTTTCTATGCTACCCATAAATTGTTTGCTCAAAAAATCCCTATGCATAGAAAGTGGGTCAGACTTAAATATGCTTGTCATGTGATTCATGATGCTCTTGTTGTGTTTCTTTACTTTTATGTGAGTATCATTCAAATCACCATGCCTAGCTAAAAAGGCATTAAGAAAGCGCTTGTTGGGAGACAATCCAATATTTACCCCTACTATTTTTGTGTATCATATGATTAAGATATTGTAGTAATCATGTTTTATAGCCTTTGTTTCAGTAATGTGCCAAGTAAAGCCTTTGGGATAGTGTGGATGATACTTGATTTGATTATGTGCAAAAATAGAAAGTTTTGCGTCCAGTGCAGAAAATTCTATAAATTACCCGTACCTGATAATTAGCTGAAATTTTTACACATGATTTATATACAAATTGCCTACATTTAACTATTTTTCAAAATTGTTAGACTTGCAGAAGTATGGTTCTTGTTTAGACCATTACTCACAATTTTTTTTATAGATTCTGTTTTCAATGCATAGTTTGCTTGTTCTATATATTCTATGGCTTATATTGGTCAATGTAAATTGTGGAAATGATATAGTACAGTAGGAATTATGTGGAAAAATTATGAATCTTGTCTTGAAAGTACCCAAGTGAATGATTTGTTTTATTATACTAATGCATCTCACAAAGTTCCGTTATGTTTTGTGTGATTGAAGTTTTCATGTTTTGGGTGAGATGTCGATATGAGGACAATAAGGAGTGGCAAGACCCTTGGTGATTACCAAGGCACCCAATTTAATATTCAAGGAATACTCAAGTGTCTAAGCTTGGGGTGCCCGAGATGCCATACCCTCTTTCGTCTTCAACATTATCGATAACCTCACTTGGAACTATATTTATTCATCACATGATATGTGTTTTGCTAGGAGCGTCATTTTATTTTAATTGGATTTGCTTGCTATTATTTATAATAATATTTTTATATTTTATTTCAATAAAAAGTGTCGAGTATAGCCTTCACCATGCTTAGTTTGCACGTTCATGAATTGTTGTTTCAAAACAGAAAGTTTTCTGTTATTACATGAATTATCCAGAAAAATCAGAATGTGATAAAAGCTTGACATTTTTACACAATAAGATATGATTATTTTTTACAGTATGGTAAATTTTCAGAAATTTTTGAGTTACATAAGCACATATTTTGCTTCATCCTTTATAGATTGTTCTGTTTAGACATATTGTTGTTATACTTGCTTGTTTGCATATGTTTGCTTGTTCAATGATCCTATTTGAGGATATGAGTATTAAATATGCAGAGACATTTAGCGTGCCATTTTTAGTTATAATTTTAGTAATTTTTTACAGTAGATAATTTTAGGTTTCACATTGATTTGTACTAACTTATCTCACGAGTTCTTGTTGAGTTTGTGTGGATGAAGTTTTTAAGATTTAAGAGAAACCATGATATGAGAGGAATTAAGGAGACACAAGAGCTCAAGCTTGGGGAAGCCCAAGTCATCACAAGTTAATATTCCAAGAACTCTCAAGAATCTAAGCTCCGGAATGCCCCGGTAGGCATCCCACCTTTTGTCATCAACAACTATTGGTTAGTTTTAGTTGATCCTAAGTTTTTATTTGTTCACATGATGTGTGATATTCTTGGAGTGTCCTTTTTATTTTGTTTTTTGTTTTAATAAAATGCTTGTATCTGAAATATTTATTTGGAGAGAGTCCTCTCATAGCAACTTATTTTTTTGACTACTCATTGATCTTCACTTATATCTTTTGGGGTAGTTTGCCATTTATTCTCACGATTCACTTATATCCTAAGAGAGAATTGTTGAATCAATTGAATATCATAAATCTAAAATTATATATGCTTCATATGCTTAGTAAAATTTCACATTGGGTTTATAAAGTAAAATCTATTGAAGTTTGACAATCACAATATTGGTCATACAAGTAATTCATGAATGATTATTATAAGGAAGAGAACTTTCACATACAAATATATTATCTTGGATATCTTTTATGATTGTGATTAAACATTAATTATTTTCAACCTTGATCAAATTAGTTGAAGCTGTACAAGGAAGACAATATAATGAGTTATGTTTGGGTATATTTGCAAGAAGTTGTGTTGTTATGGATCCTCCAACATGTGGTGCTTGTTTAGAATATTTTGCTAGCTAAAATTTCTGTACTAAGCAGGAATACTGTTTGTGCATCCAAAATCCTAGAGCCAAGTTTCTTCCATGGGTGTCCACCATACCTACATATATGCGGTATTACCCTGCCGTTCCAAGTAAATTCGCACATGCCATCTCTAGAACCTTCAAATAATCATCCGTTTTGTGTGCCCGTACCGCTCATGGAGCGATGGGGCGGTCAGTATCTTCCATGCTAAGTGGGTTATTCTCATGATGTGCGTTTATTCGCTTGTCATTGCATGAGAGAGGCCGATAATTGGGATGCACAGTCCTGTCAATCAAAAATAAATAAATAATAAAATAAAGTAAACTCCCCTAGAAAGTTGATTGTCTGGAGGGCACCCGTGAATTCGGCTAGCCATGGCTTGTGTTTGTATGGTTGAGGGGGAGTAAAATTTTCAGTTCCGCATGGGAACCTCCAATAATGTGTTTAGCATGGAAGATATTGAAATATTTCGTCATGACGTTGACAGGAAAAGCACACCACTCGAAATGTATTCATCTCAGCTTTTAGCAATGAGCTCTAGCACCGCTACAAATCCATGCTTCCCTCTGCGAAGGACTTATCTTTTTCTTTTACTGTCAATTTTATTTTTGTTGAGTCAGCTTCTTATTCCAACATCAATTATTATCTAGTTGGCAAGCATCATGTGGTGGGGAAAGATCCAAACACATATATCCAGTCAAATATATTTTATGATGAATTAGTATTGTTGACAATTATCTCTGTGATAAATAAGTTGGGAGGCGAAACATTAAGCCCCTATCTTTCTCTGTGTTAGATGGATGCTATTTGTTCTAAAAATATGCTTTGAGTATCAGGAATCATAGAAGACTAAATGATAATTGAGTGTATAGAGCTCTTACTTATACTTTGTTGAAAATAAGATGCATTGAATTGTTTGTTGACTAAGAACATATGTTGTTAAGTTTCAAGAGAATGCATTGTTTGAACCATAACATGTGAATTGATTATTACTTCATTATGATGTGTTTTATGAGAAAGCTTTGTTGTTTATGATGCTAATAAAAGTGATCGAGATTATCATTGATCAAACTTATGCACCATGCTAGCATTCACACGTCATAAAGTATTTATTTTATCATTTATCTACTTGAGAACGAGCAGGAATTAAGCTTGGGATGTTGATACGTCTCCAACGTATCTATAATTTATGAAGTATTCATGTCATGTTTACAACAATTTTATATGGTTTTGGTGCACTTTTATATGATTTGAATGAAACTAACCTGGACTGGCGTTGTTTTCAGCAGAACTACCATGGTGTTATATTTGTGCAGAAATAAAATGATGCGGAGCATCCCAAGGTCATCCCCATGGACCTACCAAGTGTACTGATGACACGAGCTCGTTCAAGGGCTATCAAGAACGAGGTTAACTCTCTCCTTGTTGAACTCCCCTTTGACCAACTTGAGACATGGCTACTACCTCAAATAGAGACACTTTGTATTCTTAGGTACCAAGGATAAGTTATGGTGCAATATGGAAACCAAGTGCACGGAGGAGAATCTGCCCAGTCCAGATATCCTGGTACAACCGCCCAACTACCGGTCGACCGATACAACAGCCCTACTACCGCCCAACTACCGGTCCACCTTCTGTAAATAAGCGGCACAAGACCGGTACATCCCTGTTTGTTCCCACATCTGTGACCAGACCGGTACAACCGGTAATTCTTTTGTTGCAGGAATTCAAGGACATATTTCCCGATGAGATACCTTCGGGTCTACCTCCTATTCGAGGCATCGAACACCGAATCAACCTCATAACCGGCGCACCCCTACCAAAAAAGGCACCCTACTACGTCAACCCGGAAGAGACCAAAGAAATCCAAAGGCAAGTACAACACCTCATTAACAATGGACATGTACGTGAAAGCCTAAGCCCTTGTGTCGTTCCAGTAATTCTTGTGCCCAAGTAATATGGTAATTTTCGCATGTGTTTCGATTGCTGACACATAAATGCTATCACCATTCGCTATAGGCATCCCATTCCACGCTTTGATGATGTGCTAGATCAACTTAGTGGAGCCACAATTTTTTCTAAGATTGATCTTATGAGTGGCTATTACCAAATTCGCATCCAAGAGGGTGATGAATGGAAAACCTCTTTGAAAACCAAGTTCGACTTGTATGAATGACTTGTTATGCCTATGGGCTTATCCGAAGCACCCGACACTTTCATGCATGTGATGCACTATGTTCTTTGCAAATACATTGGCATATTTGTTGTGGTCTACTTTGATGATATACTTGTGTTTAATGAAATTCTAGAAGATCATATCACCCATCTTAGAACCGTTTTGCAAACCCTTAGAGATGAGTGTATTTATGCTAATATGGAGAAATGCACTTTTGGTTTTGACAAGCTTGTTCTCTTGGGTTTTGTTGTGTCATCTAAGGGTGTTCATGTTGATGAAGCTAAAATTGATGCTCTTAAAACTTGGCCACAACCAACCAACTTGCAACAAGTGTGTAGCTTCCTTGGCCTAGCCTGTTTTATCGTAGATTCGTTAAGGACATTGGCACTATTGCATCACCATTACATGCCTTGAGTAAGAAGAATGCACCTTTTGTTTGGGGACCATCCCAAGATACCACATTTAATGAGCTTAAGAATTTGCTTACGCATGCTCCTTGCTTGCATTACCAAACTTTGATAAACCTTCTGAGGTACATTGCGATGCTAGAGGTAATGGCATAGGAGGTGTGTTGATGCAAGAGAAGCGCCCCATAGTTTACTTTAGTGAAAAACATTCTAGAGCGCAACTTAACTACCCCATCTATGACAAAGAGCTGTATGCTTTAGTGAGAGTCTTGCACGTTTGGGAGCATTATCTCCACCCTCATGAGTTCATTCTTCATACGGATCACGAAACACTTAAGTACCTTAAGGGTCAAACTAAATTGAACAAGCATCATGCCAAGTGGAGTGAATTCATTGAGTCATTTCCTTATGTCACCAAGTATATCAAAGGCAAGGAGAATGTCGTGGCGGATGTGCTTTCCCGCAAATGCATGCTTGTTACTCAAATGGAATTGAATATCATTGGTTTTGAGCACATAAAAGACTTGTATGCGCATGATCCTACATTTCCTATTCCTTATGCCAAATGCTTGACACATACATCTTGGGAATGATTGTTGGGGAACACAGCATTTCAAAAAAAAAAATCCTATGAACACGCAAGATCTATCTAGGAGAAGCATAGCAACGAGCGGGAGAGTGTGTCCACATACCCTTGTATACCGAAAGCGGAAGCTTTTAGTAACGCAGTTGATGTAGTCGCACGTCTTTGCGATCCAAACGATCAAGCACCAAACGCATGACACCTTTGCGATCTGCACACGTTCAGCTTGGTGACGTCCCTCGAACTCTTGATCTAGTTGAGGTCGAGGGAGTCAGCACAACAACATACGTTTTTCCCTTTTGTCACGCCCAAGATGTGATTCTATCTCGATCACCGGATAAAACTTGGGACTGAGGCACAACCGCATTTCGGGTGCTTAGCAAGATGGCTATCATTACATCGTACCATTACATACATAGATGGGGATACATACAAGTCATACAACTCCACATGAATACAACACAAAATACACAAGACATCCTACTATGGATGAAAACATGAAAAGCACAACGACATCCATCCTGCTATCCCAGGTTGCCGACCAGGAACCTATCCCAAGACTGACAGAAGAAGAAGAAGAAGAAGAAGAAGAAGAAGAAGAAGAAGAAGAAGAAGAAGAAGAAGAAGAAGAAGAAGAAGAAGAAGAAGAAGAAGAAGAAGAAGGAAGAACTCCAACACAAGTAAACATCGCTCTCACGTCAAGTCAGCGGAAACCTGCACCTGCAACTGTTGTTGTAGTATCTGTGAGCCACAAGGACTCAGCAATCCCATAAGCATGGGTATCAAGACTAGCAAAGCTTAATGGGTATGGAGAGGTTAAGTGGTGAGGTTGTAGCAGCGGCTAAGCATTATATGGTGGCTAACTTACGAGTACAAGAGTAAGATGAGCATCTATGCAAACGGTCGCAAACTAATAATGATCGCCAAGAGATCCCGAACTACCTACGAGTCAAACATAACCCCACCATGTTCTCTTCTCAAAATGAAAAGAGACGGTCACGGTTACTCACGCGGTTGTGTATTTTATTTCAGATCCTCTATCAAGTTTTCTACAACCGGACATTAACAAATTCTAATCTGCCACATAACCGCGGGTACGACTTTCAAAAGATCATAACCCTCTAGGGGTGTCTGATACGTCTCCAACGTATCTATAATTTTTTATTGTTCCATGCTATTATTTATGAAGTCTTGGATGTTTAATGGGCTTTATCATTCACTTTTATATCATTTTTGGGACTAACCTACTAACCCAAAGGCCTAGTCCAGATTGCTGTTTTTTTGCCTATTTCAGGGTTTTGCAGAAAAAGATTATCAAACGGAGTCCAAACGGAATGAAACCTTCGCGAGAGATATTTTTGGAGAAAATCACGCACGCGGAGCTTGAGAACCACATCAGGGGGCCAAAGGGTGGCCCTGGGAAGGGGGCGCGCCACCTGCCTCGTGGCCCCCTTGAGCGTCCCCCGGTGCCCTCCTTCTTCCTATATAAGTCTACGTACCCCAGAAACTCTGAAAAACAGAGAGAAAACCCTAATTCCACCGCCGTACCTTCTGTTCCCGTGAAGATCCCATCTTGGAGCCTGTTCCGGAGCTCCACCGGAGGGGGATCCATCACGGAGTTCTTCTTCATCATCATCATCGCCCTCGCCATGAGTTGTGAGTAGTTTACCACAGACCTTTGGGTCCATAGCTAGTATCTAGATGGCTTCTTCTCTCTCTTTGGATCTCAATACAAAGTTCTCCTCGCTCTTCGAGGAGATCTATTCGATGTAATCTCTTTTTGCGGTGTGTTTGTCGAGATCCGATGAATTGTGAGTTTATGATCAAGGTTATCTATGAAAGATATTTGGTTCTTCTCTGAACTTTTTATGTGTGCTCATAATATCCTTGCAAGTCTCTTCGAATTATTGGTTTGGTTTGGCCTACTAGATCTATAGTTCTTGCAATGGGAGAAGTGCTTGGTTTTGGGTTCAATCTTGCGGTGTCCTTTCCCAGTGACAGTAGGGGCAGCAAGGCACATATTGTATTGTTTCCATCGAGGATAAAAAGATGGGGTTATATAATATTGCTTAAGTTTATCCTCTACATCATGTCATCTTGCTTAAGGCATTACTCTGTTCTTATGAACTCAATACACTAGATTCATGCTGGATAGTGGTCGATGTGTGGAGTAATAGTAGTAGATGCAGGCAGGAGTCGGTCTACTTGTTTCGGACGTGATGCCTATATACAATGATCATGCCTAGATAGTCTCATAATTATTCGCTTTTCTATCAATTGCTCGACAGTAATTTGTTTACCCGCCGTAGAATATCGCTATCATGAGAGAAGCCACTAGGGAAAACTATGGCCACCGGGTCTATTCTCAACATATCAATCTACATCCACTTTACTTTTATCGATTTTATTTGCTGTTCTTATAAACTAAAAATACCAAAAATATAAACTATCATCTCTATCAGATCTCACTTTCATAAGTGACCGTAAAGGGATTGACAACCCCTTATCGCGTTGGCTGCGAAGTTCTTATTTGTTTGTGCAGGTGCGAAGGACTCGCGCGTGGTCTCCTACTGGATTGATACCTTGGTTCTCAAAAACAAAGGGAAATACTTACGCTACTGTGCTGCATCCCCCTTTCCTCTTCGAGGGAATACAACACAAGCTCAAGAAGTAGCAAGAAGAATTTCTGGCGCCGTTGCCGGGGAGGCTTACACAAAAGTCATATACCAAGTACATATCACAAACCCTTATCCTTCGCATTACATTTATTTGCCTCTCGTTTTCCTCTCCCCCACTTCACCCTTGCCGTTTTATTTGCCCTTCTTCTGTCGTGTTTTTACCGTTCGCTTGCCTCTCGTTTGCTTGTGTGCTATGTGCCCTCAATTATCTTGCATCTTCGCTTGCTAAAGTATGAATCCTCATCCACTTGCTAATCTCTTTAAGAGATCCAATTATGTTGAACCAATTGCTAGTGAGCTGCATGCACTAGATTATCTTTATGGGGTTTTGCTTGAAATTTATGAATCTGAAAATTATGAGGAATTGTTAAAAGAAAAGGTGATTCATGTTAGCTCCTTAAATAAAAAGCATGATTTCAATGATGTTACTATAAATTCTATTGATGTCAATTGTACTAATAATATGCAAAACCCTAAGCTTGTGGATGCTAGTTTTGCTATGTCTACTACTTGTTACAATGATCATGATTGGGGTGATTCTTCTTATGATCTTGAAAATTTATTTAATCCCCATGATGAATATAAGATTGATAATAATGTTTGCATTAATATTGAAAGTGGGTTTGGAAGAGTGTCAACTTTAGATCCCACATACTTGGAGAATGTTCAATCTTATGAAACTTTTGATAAAAGTGGGTTTGGAGAGGTCATGACTTTAGTTAATATTGATACCACTATTTTGGAAGAGTGTCAACTTTGTATGCATGTGGATTATGTTGAGAATATGTTCTGTGATAGCTATTTTGTTGAATTTGCTTATGATCCTACATGCAATTATTTTGAGAGAGGAAAATATGGTCGTAGAAATCTTCATGTTACTAAATTACCTCTCGTTATGTTAAGATTGCTATTGTTTCTTTCTCCTGCCTTGCATAAGCTAGATCTTGCTTGTCTTGCTAATTTGTTTATTTATAAAATGCCTATGCATAGGAAGTATGTTAGACTTAGATGTGTTTGTCACATGTTTTATGATGCTCTCTTTGTGCTTCAATTCTTATCTTTCATGTGAGCATCATTGAATTCTCAAGCCTATCTTAATGGCTATAAAGAGAGAGATTGTTGGGAGGCAACCCAATTTTGTTTTTTTGTTTTTGATGCTGTTAGGGAATAAATATTGCATCTAGCCTCTGATTAGATGTGGTTTCAAGTTTTGTTTAGTGTTTGTGCCAAGTAGAACCTTTGGGAAGACTTGTGTGAAGTTTATGTGATCTTGCTGTGAAAAACAGAATCGTTAGCGCTCATTAAAGTGGTCTTCATATTTTATTAGAGCGTTCTTTTTAGTTGATTATTTTTGCAAATGATTTGTAGACAAACTCCGCAAATTTACCAATTTAGTTTGAATTTTTTGGAGTTCCAGAAGTACGCGAAACCTGCAGATTACTACAGACTGTTCTGTTTTTGACAGATTCTGTTTTTCGTGTGTTGTTGCTTATTCCGATGCATCTATGAGTAGTATTGGAGGATATGAACTATAGAGAAGTTGGAATACAGTAGGTTTAACACCAATATAAACAAAGAATGAATTCATTGCTGCACTTTTGAGTAGTGGTTTGCTTTCTTATACTAACGGAGCTCACGAGAATTTTTGTCTAAGTTTTGTGTTGTGAAGTTTTCAAGTTTTGAGTATTGCTTTGATTGACTATGGAACAAGGAGTAGCAAAGGCCTAAGCTTGGGGATGCCCATGGCACCCCAGGTAAATTCAAGATAATCAAAAGCCTAAGCTTGGTGATGCCCCGGGAAGGCATCCCCTCTTCCGTCTTCATCCATCGGTAACTGAGGTTTGATCAATTCGCGTTCTCACCTTCTGTTGGAGCCTCTGGTGGGATTTTGGTCGTTTGGAACTCCTCAATTTTTCATGGCCAGCTCATTGATATTCAGAGATTTAATGTTATGGTCTCCTTCCAATCCCTGCACAATTCAGAAAAATGGACCTTAGCTTCAGTATATGGGCCATGCGAGGGTCGGCCTAGGGACGATTTCGTTAACTGGCTATACCATTTAGTTATCCCTCCAGATGAAAATTGGCTGCTGTTGGGGGACTTTAATTTCATCAGATCTTTGGACAACAGAAACCTCCCGGGTGGTGACATTAATGATATTTTTCTTTTCAACGAAATAATTGGTCACCTTGGTCTATTAGAGCTACCGTTGAAAGGCCGTAGCTACACCTGGTCCAATATGCAGCAACAACCCTTACTTGAGTAGCTTGATTGGTTCTTTACTACGGCAGATTGGATTTCGCATTATCCGAACACTGTGGTTAACCCACTAGCCAGAACTGCCTCGGATCATGTGCCGTGTGTGGTGTCCATTGACACTAGCTACCATTCCTGCGGCAAAGACCTTCCGATTTGAAAACTTATGGCTTGATATGCCGGGGTTCATGGATTGTGTAGCCATGTCTTGGAATGCTCCGATTTTCTCTGATCTATCTGCTTCTGCAGTTCTCACAAAGAAGTTTAAAAGGCTGCGGTATGATTTGAAAATTTGGAGCAAAAAGTTAATATACATCAAAAAACTTACTGTGAATTGCTCAAAGGTAATTCTACACTTTGACCAGCTAGAGGAAGTGAGACCTTTAACAAGGCTGGAACTCAACTTCAGGCAAATTGTGAAGCTCCACTATGAGCACCTATTGAAAATTCACTATATTTATTGGAAACAGAGGTGCACCATTCGGTACATAAAAGTTGGTGAGGAGAATTCGAAATTCTTTCATGCAATGGCATCGGAGCGCATGAGAAGGAATTCAATCTCAAGTCTGAAGACAAACTCCATGATTGATCCTATGACTGATCACGCTCAGATGGCGGGAATTCTTTGGGCTTCGTTCAAATCTAGAATGGGCCAGTCCCAAGGGATCAATATGGGCTTTGATCTGAGCCATTTAATTCAGCCCATCCTAGGTCTGGAAGAGCTTTCTCTACCATTTTCTGATGATGAAATAAACAAAGTCTTGAAAGAATTGCCGGTGGATCGGGCACCTGGTCCGGATGGATTTAATGGGATGTTCGTCAAGCGCTGTTGGCCCATAATTGAGAAGGATTTCCTGCGGTTGATTCAGAATTTTTATGAGGGGAAGCTATCATTGGAAAATATTAATGGCTCCCTCATTACACTCATACCCAAGATTATTTCTCCTGTAGGGCCTGATGACTTCCGGCCAATATCTCTCACCAACACTTGTCTTAAATTTTTAACTAAGTTGTTGGCCAACAGGTTGCAGAAGGTTATCCTTAAGTGTATCCACAAAAATCAGTATGGATTCCTTAAGGGTAGGTCAATTCAAGATTTTATGGCCTGGAGCTTTGAATATATTCATCAATGTAAACAATCCAAGCGTCCTATCATAATCCTTAAGTTGGATTTTGCTAAGGCCTTTGACACAGTCGAGCATGAGGTTATTATTCAGATGCTGCAACATAAAGGGTTTGATGTCAAATGGATTTCTTGGGTGAAACAACTGCTGTCCACAGGTTCTTCGTCTGTGTTGTTAAATGGCATCCCTGGAAAACAATTTAAGTGCAAGTGTGGCGTCAGACAGGGTGATCCCCTATCGCCTCTGTTGTTTGTCATTGCAGCAGACTTGTTGCAGTCTGTGGTTAACCAAATGCTTGAGCATGGCACTCTCTCTTTGCCTATTCAAACCCATGACAGAGAGTTTCCCATCATTCAATATGCAGATGATACAATTCTATTTCTTGCAGCCAAGGATAATGAGCTTGTCGCACTAAAGAACATGCTGCTGACCTTTCAACAATCCACAGGGTTGAAGGTCAACCTTGCCAAATCTTCCATGATCCCTTTGAATATGAGTGATGAGGAGGCTTCAAGGCTTGCTGCTATTCTTGGTTGCAAAATTGGACAGCTCCCATTTACTTATCTTGGTTTGCCATTGGGAACTACAAGGCCAAGAATCATTGATCTAATGCCCTTGGTGGACAGTCTTGAGCGGCGATTAACCGCAAGCTCATCCATGCTGAATCAAGGCTCTCGTCTGCAACTTCTTACCTCTGTCCTCACCTCTATGCCAATATATTTTCTGTGTAGCCTCAGTATTCCCCCAGGGATCATCAAGCAGCTTGACAGAATCTTCAGGCAATGTCTTTGGAGGGGCAACATCGATGCTCCCAAACAGTCACTGGCTGCATGGGAGCTAGTTTGCAGGCCAAAAGACAAAGGGGGTTTATGAGTTTTAAACCTGAACATCCAGAACAAAGGGCTACTTATCAAGCATCTTCATAAGTTCTATAACAAGGTTGATATTCCCTGGGTGACCCTGATTTGGAGCAGCTACTATGATCATGGTGTTCCACATGCAACAGCTGGAGTTGGATCTTTCTGGTGGAAGGATGTTTTGAAGCTGCAGGAGGCTTATATTCCTATTGCCTCGGTTCACATCAACATGGGTGACTCTGCTCTGTTCTGGACTGATTCTTGGCACTTTGAGGGCTCTGCTAGACCCCTATGTTGGAGATTGCCAAGGTTGTTCTCATTTGTCAATAATGATAAGATCTCCGTGCAGGAATTCCTTCAATCCCAGGATCTCTTCTCCATGTTTTATTTACCAATTTCTCATGAACCTGCCGATGAGTTACACATTCTGGAAGGTTGGATCATGCATTTGGAGCGAGACCCTGCTATACCTGATGTTTGGATATGGCCTGGTAAATCAAAGGAATACACTGCCAAGAGCTTCTACACGATCATGCACTCACATCTACCAACCATACAACCTTGCAAATGGTTGTGGCAGAGTCGGTGCACCATGAAGATCAAGGTTTTTGGGTGGCTGCTTTTCTTTGACAGGCTAAACACAAAGGACATGCTGGTTAGAAGGCATTGACGCTCTAACCAAGATGACAATCTTTGTCTCATTTGCAGTGAGCTGGTGTATGAGGATAGAATGCACCTGTTTTTTAACTGCACCTTCAGCTGTAGAGTCTGGAATTACCTGGGCATTGATTGGTTTGGAGGCTCTGATATTCTGCAATGTATCATGCATGCTAGGTCCAACTTCAGGCATCCTTTCTTCTTTGAAGTCATGCTAATTGCTGCTTGGAATATTTGGATTTTGAGAAATGGCAGAACCTTCAGAGCTGAGAGAGCCACTTTCAGTGCTTGGAAGTGTAAATTCATCCATGATATCTCATTACTTGCTCATAGGGTGAAGGATTGTATAAAACCAAAACTCTTGGCTTGGGTTGATTCTTTGTTGTAAAGGAGGTACAGATGTTTAGCCATATGTAGTCTTTTTTCCTTTTTTCCTTGTATAGTTTCTGTTTTGTTTGTACAGTTTCGTTTATTTTAATAAAGGACTGTGGGGCTTTGCCTCAAGTATATATTCAAAAAAAAACTATACTTGGAGCTATATTTTTATTCGCAACATGATATGTGTTTTGCTTGGAGCGTCTTGTATAATTTGAGTATTTGCTTGTTAGTTTTCCACAATCATCCTTGCTGGACACACCTATTTGAGAGAGTTAAATATGGCCTAGGAATTGCTAGAACACTCTATGTGCTTCACTTATATATTTTGAGTTGAATAGTTTTTGCTCTAGTGCTTCACTTATATCTTTCAGAGCACAGTGGTGGTAATATTTTGTACAAATTATTGAACTCTCATGCTTCACTTATATCCTTTAAAGAGCCTATTGAAACAGCATGGTAATGTGTTTAGGCTAAAGAAACTAGTCTTCACATGATAAACATCCAATGTCATAGTAGTAAAACATTTCACACCAAGTGCACCGAATAGAATGAGATGTTGGATGCTTGATAATTGTTTTGAGATATGTGGATAGTGATATTAGAGTCATGCTAGTGGAGTTATTATGAAATTGAGAAATACTTGTGTTAAGGTTAGTGATTCCCGTATCATGCACGTATGGTGAACCGCTATGTGACGAAGTTAGAGCATGAGGTATTTGTAGAGTGCCAACCTTTGTGTGGAGGTCGGGGGCGCGCGACGGTTAAATCCTACCAACCCCCCCCCCCTAGGAGCATGCGTTGATTGCTTTGTTTTGATGACTCGTAGATTTTTGCAATAAGTATATGAGTTCTTATGACTAATATTGAGTCCATGGATTATACGCACTCTCACCCTTCCACCATTGCTAGCCTCTCTTGTACCGCGCAACTTTCGCTGGTGCCATAAACCCACTATATATCCTTCCTCAAAACAGCCACCATATTGTTCCTCAAAACAGCCACCATACCTACCTATCATGACATTTCCATAGCCATTCCGAGATATATTGCCATGCAACTTTCCACCGTTCCATTCATATGACACGCATCATATTGTCATATTGCCATGCATGATCATGTAGTTGACATCGTAGTTGTAGCAAAGCCACCATGCATAACTTTTCATATATGTCACTCTTGATTCATTGCATATCCCGGTACACCGCCGGAGGCATTCATGTAGAGTCATACTTGTTGTAGTATCGAGTTGTAATGAAAAGTGTGATGATCATCATTATTAGAGCATTGTCCCATGTGAGGAAAGGCCAATAAAAAAAGAGATGGCCCAAAAAAATAGAGAGGGGCTAATAAAAAAAGCCCCTCCAAAAAATGAGAGAAAAGATAGAAGGGACAATTACTACTATCTTTTTTCCACACTTGTGCTTCAAAGTAGCACCATGTTCTTCATTGTAGAGAGTCTCATGCTTAGTCACTTTCATATACTAGTGGGAATTTTCATTATAGAACTTGGCTTTAATATTCCAACGATGGGCTTCCTCAAATGCCCTAGGTCTTCGTGAGCAAGCAAGTTTGATGCACACCCACTAGTTTCTTTTGTTGAGCTTTCATTCATATTTAGCTCTAGTGCATCCGTTGCACGACAATCTCTACTCACTCACATTGATATCTATTGATGGGCATCTCCATAGCCCGTTGATATGCCTAGTCGATGTGAGACTATCTTCCTCCATTTTGTCTTCTCCACAACCACCTCTATTCCACCCATAGTGTTATATCCATGGCTCACGCTCATGTATTGCGTGAAAGTTGAAAGGTTTGAAAAGATAGAGTATGAAAACAAATGCTTGGCTGAAATCGGGGTTGTGCATGATATGAATATTTTGTGTGATGAAGAGGGAGCATAGCCAGACTATATGATTTTGTAGGGATAACTTTCTTTAGCCATAGTATTTTGAGAAGACATGATTGCTTTGTTAGTATGCTTGAAGTATTGTTATTTCTTATGTCAATATAGACTTTTATCTTGAATCTTTCAGATGTGAACATTCATGCCATAATTAAGAGAATTACATTGAAAAACTATATTGGTTAGCATTCGACATCAAAAATTCTTTCTTTATCATTTACCTACTCGAGGACGAGCAGGAATTAAGCTTGGGGATGCTTGATACGTCTCCAACGTATCTATAATTTTTTATTGTTCCATGCTATTATTTATGAAGTCTTGGATGTTTAATGGGCTTTATCATTCACATTTATATCATTTTTGGGACTAACCTACTAACCCAAAGGCCCAGTCCAGATTGCTGTTTTTTTGCCTATTTTAGGGTTTTGCAGAAAAAGAATATCAAACGGAGTCCAAACGGAATGAAACCTTCGCGGGAGATATTTTTGGAGAAAATCACGCACGCGGAGCTTGAGAGCCACGTCAGGGGGCCAAAGGGCGTCCACGGGCACGGATGGCGCGCCCCCTGCCTCGTGCCCCCCTCGAGTGTCCCCCGGTGCCCTCATTCTACGTACCCCAGAAACTCCGAGAACAGAGAGAAAACCCTAATTCCACCGCCGTACCTTCTGTTCCCATGAAGATCCCATCTTGGAGCCTGTTCCGGAGCTCCACCGGAGGGGGATCCATCACAAAGTTCTTCTTCATCATCATCATCGCCCTCACCATGAGTTGTGAGTAGTTTACCACAGACCTTCGGGTCCATAGCTAGTATCTAGATGGATTCTTCTCTCTCTCTCTGGATCTCAATACAAAGTTCTCCTCGGCCTTCGAGGAGATCTATTCGATGTAATCTCTTTTTGCGGTGTGTTTGTCGAGATCCGATGAATTGTGAGCTTATGATCAAGGTTATATATGAAAGATATTTGGTTCTTCTCTGAACTTTTTATGTGTGCTCATAATATCCTTGCAAGTCTCTTCGAGTTATTGGTTTGGTTTGGCCTACTAGATCTATAGTTCTTGCAATGGGAGAAGTGCTTGGCTTTGGGTTCAATCTTGCGGTGTCCTTTCCCAGCGACAGTAGGGGCAACAAGGCACATATTGTATTGTTGCCATCGAGGATAAAAAGATGGGGTTTATATAATATTGCTTGAGTTTATCCCTCTACATCATGTCATCTTGCTTAAGGCATTACTCTGTTCTTATGAACTCAATACACTAGATTCATGCTGGATAGTGGTCGATGTGTGGAGTAATAGTAGTAGATGCAGGCAGGAGTCGGTCTACTTGTTTCGGACATGATGCCTATATACAATGATCATGCCTAGATAGTCTCATAATTATTCGCTTTTCTATCAATTGCTCGACGGTAATTTGTTTACCCGCCGTAGAATATTGCTATCATGAGAGAAGCCACTAGAGAAAACTATGGCCCCCGGGTCTATTCTCAACATATCAATCTACACCCACTTTACTGTTATCGCTTTTATTTGGTGTTCATATAAACTAAAAATACCAAAAATATAAACTATCATCTTTATGAGATCTCACTTTCATAAGTGACCGTAAAGGGACTGACAACCCCTTATCGCGTTGGCTGCGAAGTTCTTATTTGTTTGTGCAGGTGCGAGGGACTCGCGCGTGGTCTCCTACTGGATTGATACCTTGGTTCTAAAAAACTGAGGGAAATACTTACGCTACTGTGCTGCATCTCCCTTTCCTCTTCGAGGGAATACAACGCAAGCTCAAGAAGTAGCAGTGTCCCAACTTAGCCCATCACAAGCTCTCATGATCAGCAGAGGTAAAAAAACCTTATCTTAGGGACAACCCGATTAGACTCGGAATCCGGTGCACAAGACATTTTGACAATGGTAAAACAAGTCCAGCAAGACCTCCCGGTGTGCCGACACCCTGGTTGTCACATCCCCAGTCAGTGCTTGCATTAGGACTAGCTAGAGTGTGCATCATGTTTACTTTCCAAAGAAACTTGAAATGGGAATGTCAGAAACCCCAGCACCCCTCTTCTAACAACTAGGGTTTGTTAAAATCTTTTCCAATGTACCCAAAATTCCCTTCAAAAATGTTCATCATTTCTGCCTTGGTCCTAAACCTCTGCCAAAAATGGTGCACAATTTTCTAGGACACCCAAGGTCTTTGGATTAATTCATATGGTATTTGCATTTGGGCATTTAAATGCTATAAAATATTTTATGTGCCCAAATAATCATAAACTAAAATGTTCCATACTGTTCATATTATATACAATGGGCATGACTAGTTTTATGAGTTATAAAAATGTTCTGGCATTTTATTTAATTCAACAAAGTTGCAGAAGAAATGAAACAGAAAGTAAATTGAAAAAATAGAAAAAGCAGACTTACCTGAGCCCACCTACCTGCCTGGCCCAGACGGCCCAGCCCACCAGGAGCATCCCCGTCTTCTTCGTCGTGCCAGCGCACGAAGCAGCTCGGTGGCGAGCGCCGCCGACGCGCCGGCCACCTCCTGCCTGCCTGCCTGGCCCTTCCACCCTCTGGATGGAACCGGACGACGCCACGCAGACCCCCTCGACCGTTTCCTCCTCTCCCCTGAGTCTTTCCCCTCCTCTCTCCCCTCCGCCGAGCTCCACCGAGCGAGCTCGTCGCCGTCGATCGCTGCCACCGCGCCCTACGCCACTCCCTCGCCTCCCCGACGCACCATTAGCTCCGCCGCATCGCCCCGAAGCTCCCCACCGACGCACACGACGCCAGAAGCCCTGCAACGCCCTCCCCGCCGTCGTCTACAACCTTCGGCACTGGAGATCGCCGACGCCCGTACGCCGCCGTCCGACCTCCCCCGAGCTCGCTTCGACGCCCTCTGCGACCGCTGTCAGCTCACGCTTCGAACCCCTCTCTCCACGGGCTCGATTACGCCTTGTAGCCGCCGCCCCCTTGCTGACCATAGCTCACCGCCGCCGGCCACCTCGCCGCCGTGGCCACAGGCACCGTGCCTCGCAGCTGAGCACGCCATTAGGATCAGTAGATCACCAGCAAGCTAATGCCAGCTCTAACTTCTCCTACTGTGCACCACAACGCCGTCCCGGCCAACTCCGTGCGAGCGCCGCCGCGGACGAGCTCGTCGCCGTCAACTCCGGTGACCTTTCGACCAACCAGTGGCACCGTTGGATGCGGTGCATCACTAGGAGCACATAGACCCCATCCGCGCGACAAATGGTCGCCGAAACAAGGATTCCGACGAGTCACCGCCGTGCGATATGGTCGCCGCCGGCCAAACTCCGGCGGGCTAACGTGGCCTGTTAATCAGGAGCTAACAGTAATTAGATTAACCACTACAGTCACTAACAATGGGCCCCATTGCTTAGTCAAACCCAGTCAACTCTAGTTTTGACCGGAATTAGCTCCAGAGACACTGACATGAGGGACCCACCAGTCAGGTTTGACCTGGATCAGGTCTGTTGACTTGCTGACGTCAGCATGATGTCATGCTGATGCAGTAAAGGATTTTCTAGGATTATTTGATTTAAAAACAATTCAGGAAATTCCAGAAAATGCTTTAAACTTCAAAAAATCATATAAATTCAACAGTAGCTCAGATGGAAAAGATTTATATATGAAAATTGATCAGAAAAATCCAATCTTTCCAATGGCACTGGTTTCATGCATGTTTGATCAAGTTAACCTTGCTGTATACATTAAAACATGATAATGCACTTAAATAATTAATAGTTTGGGTTTCAATTTGAATCCTTGATTCAAATGGGTTCAAACCCTTCTGGTTATAGTTGCATTAGCCCAAAACACATGCATCTTGCCATATCATGAGCATGCATCATATTGTTGCATTTGTTTGCTTATTGATTGTATCGCCGGTATTCTCCGTGTTAGGTCCTGCTCCCGAGGATACTTCTGCGTATCCAGCTGAAGAGCAGTACCCGACAACCACTCTGTCAGGCAAGCAATCATTGATCATTCCGATACAAACCCATCTTCTCGCTCCTGCTCTCTTTTACTGCATTAAGGCAACATTGTGTGAACTGCTACTTGCTGCGGTAGTTGAACCCTATTCCCTTGCATGACCTGTCATTGCCACAGTAAATAGTTGAAACCCACTAGCATGTGTAGGAGTTGATTGAGCCATGTGATGTGTGATCCACCATGCTATTTGTTTATGTTGCCTGCTATGCTTAGAGTTGTGTCAGGTCTGATTCATCTGGGTGATGGATCAGAATGAAATGATCATACCGGTAAAGAGAAGGAAGTGTGGAACACGTTTGGTAAAGGTATCGATGAAAGGCCATGTAGGAGTACGTGGTGGGTTGTTTCATTGGAACCGTCTACAGGACCTGAGATCTGTATGTGTGATTCAAGTTACAGTTACTACCACGCATTGGGCTCCGGGCGCTCCAAGCCCTCTCGACTTATTAGTTACCCTTGATCTCTGTCCAGGAGTTGCAACTAGTTTCTGGTGCTTGTAGTTTACTGGTGGTCGTGCACAACGCTGACCCTCGGGGTGGGCTGTGATGCGACAGGTACGTGGCACGGTGTACCGGTTGCCCGTTTGGTGACTCAGGAACCCTGTACACATCATTTGGGGCCGTGAGCGACACCCCGGCCGGATCTCCCCACGGATGGAACCCAAATAGGCGATAAACCTGGACGAGAGACTCGTGTAGTTAGTCAGGTCGTGGCCGACACCCTCGCTGGGCTTCCGCTTGAAGGTTGCCGAGTACTTGTCGAGTAAATGGCGATAAGTGGTGGAAGCGTGTGTGAAGAAGTACACCCCTGCAGGGTTACCAATCTATTCGAATAGCCGTTGTTCGCGGTACGGACTACTTGATTACTCTCACAGTTCATAGACAAGTTGATGGATACTACTAAAAGCCTCAAGACAAGTGTGAGTGCCGTGGATGGCCCTTCCGTAGGATGACGGAAGAGGATCCTCGGTGGTGTATTGTTGTGGTGAGTAGAGGACTCGTGTACGTAGTAATATCTTGCAATCTGTTGAGAGTTGTAGTATAGGTTAGCCAAGAGTCAAAGCTGGCCTTCTGCTATGAACTCCACTACCCCTGTTGATAATGTTGCATGTATGATAGGTTCTGTTGTAAGACTTGCTGAGTACCTTTGTACTCATGTTTGCTTAATAACTGTTGCAGAGGAGAACCCTGCCCCTTCTGATGGGTTCTATATAGACGTTGACGTCGACGAGTAGCTTGCTACCCAGACAGAGATCTGGAGCTTGTGAAGGGCCTTGTAGATAGTCAGGCTACACCAAGCCTGTTTTATTTTCCAAGTTGTATGTACTCAGACATGTTAGCTTCCGCTTGTGCTTGTTTGACTGTATGACTTGAGTGTTGGGTCATGTGACCCCTACCTGTATGGATATGTTATGTATGGCTCTTGGAGCCTCTTGAATAAAGTACTTTGAGTCATAGAGTTCTGTTGTGATGCAATGTTGTATTTGCACATATTGAGCATATTGTGTGTATGATTGAAATGCTTGGTATGTGTGGGATCCGACACCTAGTTGTTTTCCTTTGGTAGCCTATCTTACAGGGAAATGCCTCCTAGTGCTTCCAATGAGCCTTGGTAGCTTGCTACTGCTCGGAACACGTAGGCTGACCGGCATGTGTCCTTCTTCGTTCATGTGTCTGTCCCTTAGGGGAAATGTCACGCGTTGTTCCTTTAAGTCCATGTAGCTTGCTACGACTTGGGTTCATATGTTGATGACCGACACGTTCGTTGCTGGGTCATGGATGCCTGTCTCTGTAATTTAGTGCCACTTTTGTTTTACAACTAGCCATGTCGGCCCGGGTTCTCTTTCATATGGATGCTAGCGACACTGTCATATACTTGTGCCAAAATGCGCAAACGGTCCCGGGCCAGGTAAGGTGGCACCCGTGGGGATACCGTGCGTGAGGCCGCAAAGTGATATGACGTGTTACACCTAGATCGGTGTGACTTAGGATCGGGGTCCTGACAGCGTTGGCATCAGAGCCGGACTACCTGTAGGTTTCTCAAGCCAAACTGGTCGATGTTGAGTCTAGAAAAATTCTTAGTTATATGTAGGGGAATTGATTGTGGAAGGGAACGTAAGGCTCTTTTTACTCCTTTACCTTATGCCCTTCTGATCTGAGTCAGTCTATTCTTTCCATGGGGATTTAGGACTAGGCCTCTTATCCTTACTAGGTTCACGTGTTACTAATTCGTAGACTCTTAGGATTGCTGGTTTCAAGCCTCAGTTCAGTTTCTACCCTTTTAGTATGATGATTTGTTGGACCCAGAACCTTGATATGATATTGTTGAGTGGCTATGCTATCATTTGTATGATGTCTCAAAATCTTTTTTGAGCATTTATAGTTGTTATGCTGCCCGATTTCTTCCAGAAACACTAATGCCTTTGCATTACTTCGTGTTTCAGATGTCTGGCCACACACCTCACCAAGTGGTTCATTTGACTCGGTGCATTAATGTGCCCGGTCACACGGCCATTCTAGTCCGTGTGTTGACTGAGACCGGTTACCGCTGGTATCCTGAGTACACCGTGGAGGAACAGTACCGGGATTTCAATCAGAGTCAGTATTTCTGCACAGTCCGGATATACCCCTCATATCCCGGAGCTAACGACCCCATCCATTGGTCTTATGGACTCGGGGTTACTATCGAGATGGCAGTGCAGGATGCCGCTTATTCGATGATGACCGTCCTCTGGGCTAGGCATGCCCTGTTGCTGAACACTGAGTTCTGTTACATGCCAGCCTCACTTCCCGGAGAGGAAGGCTACTACACTGGACTGTATACTGATGCTGCTCATGAGGAGCCACTGCTTCAGACTACTGTTTAGATGCTGGAGGATAGGGACCGTGAGGTCCGTGCCCTCCGAATGGAGCTGTATAACACTCGAGCCGCCCACTGGACTACTTTGACACGGCTTGAACCTACTGTGCACGCCGGATATCTGGATATGCGGGATTTGTACCCCGTGCGGACTCGTCTGCCTGATCGTATGGATTGGCGTGACGTTGGGGGTATTACACCTCCACGTGGGCGTCGGTTACCACCAGCATCCGAACCGAGGCCACATCCATGTCCCTATGGTCCACAGCCTTCGAGTGCTCGAGAGTTTCAAGATCCATCTGTTCCACTCCCAGGCTACGGTGGTAATCTCTACGAAGATTACTACGGGAATGTCTGAGCTAGACCGTGGCAGTAGTAGTATCGTAATAGTTGTATTTCCACAGTCCTGCGCGTCTTGTGGAATATGACTTAGCTAGTACTGAGTTCCGGAGGTGTAGTTAAATAATGTATAGGAGCTTGGAATGCCTCTGATGAGATGTATCGTCTTTCACCCCAGTTGTACTCTAGCCTTGGCTTGTACTAAACTATGTATGGTGTGTATGACCACTGGTGTATATATGGCAGTTTCTATATTACCATGTCGTACGGATGAACATCTCTGCATTCCGTGTCATCCATTACATTCTGCACTCCTATGTCAAGTTTTTGCCATCCTTGTCTAAACCGTTGTTTTGTTTTCCTAGGATGGTCAACACTCGTAGCACTCTTGCTGCTCAGGAGTAGGGTGAGGCTAGTGGGGCTAGAGATGAGAATCTGCCCCAGCCACCCTCCTTGGCTGAAGTTATGCTCGAGGCAGAACGGAACAAGAGAGAGACCAACCGTCTGCTGGAACGCATAGAGCAGAACACTGGGTTTCGTCAGAGGAATGATGTGGTGTCAATCAATGACTTTATCAAGATGTGCCCACTGAAGTTCCATCACTCCACCGACCCTCTGGATGCAGATGACTGGCTTCGTAGTATCACCCACAAGCTACACTCTGCCCGTGTGGCCGAAGCTGACAAGGTTATCTACGCCGCCTACCATCTTGAGGGCCCTGCCAGTCTCTGGTGGAAGAACTTTGAGGCTATGCATCCTGCTGGCCAAATCACTACTTGGGCTGAGTTCAGTGAGGCATTCCGTGAACATCACATTCCGGAAGGTCTCATGGATCACAAGCGGGAGGAATTCTGCAATTTCACCCAGGGCTGGTTAACTGTGGATGGCTATAGCCGCGAGTTTGGCAACTTGGCACGCTATGCACCTGAGGAAGTATCCACCGATGCCAAGAAGCAGGCGAGGTTCCGCAAGGGACTCAGCCCTGAACTCCGCCGAGATCTACGTCTGCACGAGTGCACTTCCTTTCAGAAGTTGGTGAACATAGCTATCAGTGCTGAGATGGGCCAGACTGATTTCGAAGCCACACGCAAGCATCCTCGTGACTTTGGTTCCTCATCCGGCTCTGGCTCTCACAAGCGCCGTGTGTGGGTTCCTAACACTGCTCTACCACCCAAGTACACACCGAGGCCATCCTATGAGGTGCCTCGCCCAACTCAACAGTATGCACCTGCCAAGACTTATGGAGGACCACCTACCAACTTTGCTCCACACACTGGCACTGTGACATGCTTCAAGTGTGGAGAACCGGGGCACTACATGCGTGAGTGTCCTCAGAACCAGCCAGGAAAACCCGTTGGTTGTGGTAAGCCAACCAGCAAGGTGAATTATGTCAAGCCAATCCCCACTGCACGTGGTCATGTCAACTATGTCTCTGCTGAGGAAGCTTATGAGGATCCTAACGTCGTCCTTTGTACGCTTCTCGTTAACTGCCATTCGGCATCTGTTCTTTTCTATACTGGAGCATCCCATTCGTTCATATCTGAGAGCTATGCTCGAATGCACAACATGACTTTTTGTGACATGCCTACTTCCATGGTTATTCAAACTCCTGGTTCAAAGTGAAAAACCTCTAGGGTAAGCCATGGAAATGAAATTCTTGTCGATAGACTTGTTTTCCTTGCATCACTAATCGCTCTCAAGTCCTCAGACATAAACATCATCTTGGGTATGGACTGGATGACAACTAATTACGCCAAGATTGATTGCTACACTAGGACCGTTCAACTTACACACCCATCCGGCAAGACAGTCAATGTCTTGACCCGAATGGCTGAGCGTCAGCTCTACTCTCTTAATGCCAACCCTCTACCAAAACTCGAAGATATTCCGGTGGTCCGTGATTTTCCGGATGTTTTCCTAGAAGAACTGCCAGGTGTTCCACCTGACAGAGATGTTGAGTTCGTGATAGATCTTATTCCAGGAACTGTCCCAATCTCTAGGAGACCCTATAAGATGGCACCCCTAGAATTAGCTGAGCTTAAGAATCAACTCGATGAGTCCTTGAAAAAGGGTTTCATCCGTCCTAGTTCTTCCCCTTGGGCTTGTCCCGTCCTCTTCGTCAAGAAGAAGGATGGAATGGAACGGATGGTTGTAGATTACCGACCTGTCAATCTGGTCACCATAAAGAACAAGTATCCGCTCCCCAGGATCAACGACCTGTATGATCAGCTCGCTGGATCCTCAGTCTTTTCTAAAATGGGTTTGAGGTTGGGCTACCATCAAATCAAGATCAAGAACGGGGACATTCCTAAAACGGCTTTTGTTACTCGTTATGGCCAATACGAGTACACCGTCATGTCCTTCGGGTTAACCAATGCCCCAACCACCTTCTCCCGGCTAATGAATTCTATATTCATGGAGTATTTGGATAAATTTGTCGTGGTATACCTCGATGATATACTCATCTACTCCAAGAACAAGAAAGATCATGCCGAGCATCTAAGGCTGGTATTGACGAAACTTCGAGAGCACGGCCTTTATGCCAAATTCTCTAAATGTGAATTCTGGTTGCCGGAAGTGACCTATCTAGGCCATGTGATCTCTGGCAAGGGTATTGCTGTCAATCCCGAGCGAGTTCAAGCCGTCCTTGATTGGACTCCCCCTGAATTGGTCAAGCAAGTTAGGAGTTTCCTTGGCTTAGCGAGCTATTGCCGACGCTTCGTCGAGAATTTCTCCAAGGTTGCTAAAACTCTAACTGAACTCCTCAAGAAAGATAAAAAGTTTGAGTGGACCCCACAGTGCGAGTCCAGCTTTCAGGAATTGAAAAGACGCCTGACATCTGCACCCGTACTGGTACCACCAGACTTTTCCAAGGATTTTATTATCTACTGCGACGCCTCGCGACAAGGACTAGGTTGCATACTCATGCAAGATCGTCAAGTGATCGCATACGCATCTCGACAGTTGCGTCCACATGAGGATAACTATCCTACACATGATCTAGAGCTTGCAGCTGTAGGCCACGCACTCAAAACATGGCGACATTACCTTATTGGTAATCACTGTGAAATCTTCACTGATCACCAAAGTCTGAAATACATCTTCACCCAACCGGATCTAAATCTCAGGCAAAGACGTTGGGTTGAGTTGCTCACAGATTACGACTTAGGAATCACCTACACCCCTGGGAAGGCCAATGTCATGGCTGACGCACTAAGTCGTAAGTCTTATTGTAACAACTTGATGTTACAACAAGGGCAACCACTTCTTTACGAGAAATTTCGTAAGCTTAACCTTCACATTGTTCCTCGAGGATTCCTTTCCACCTTAGTGGCGAAACCTACCCTTATGGATCAAATCATAGCTGCCCAGAAGCAAGATACATGGATTTCCCGAATTAAGAGAAACATTCACAAAGGAGTTGCAGGTTGTTTCTCCATTGATAACAGAGGTGTTGTTTCCTTCGAGAACCGTTTAGTGGTTCCCAAGAACCAACATCTACGGCAGTTAATCCTTAAGGAGGCTCATGAATCTCCTCTCATGATTCATCCCGGTAGTACCAAAATGTATCAGGACCTACGTCAGAGGTTCTAGTGGACTAGGATGAAGAGAGAAATCTCTCAATTCATTGCTAACTGCGACGTTTGTCGTCGAATCAAAGTAGAGCATCAACGGCTTGCTGGCACCCTTCAACCTTTAGCTATTCCTGAATGGAAATGGGACAAGATCGGTATGGACTTCATTACCGGGTTTCCCAAGACCAGGAAAGGGAATAATGCTATCTTCGTCATTATCGACCGTCTCTCCAAATTAGCTCATTTCCTGCCTGTTCGAGAGAGTATTACCGCTAGCCAGCTAGCAGATTAATATATCTCTCGGATAGTATCACTTCATGGTGTGCCGTTGGAGATTAACTCAGACCGTGGAAGTCTTTTCACTTCACGATTCTGGGAAAGTTTCCAGAATGCTATGGGGACTCATCTCTCTTTCAGCACCGCCTTCCATCCTCAGTCAAGTGGTCAAGTGGAACGAGTCAATCAAATTCTGGAAGATATGCTTCGAGCCTCTGTCATCTCTTTCGGTATGGACTGGGAGAAGTGTCTTCCATTTGCCGAATTCGCTTATAACAATAGTTATCAAGCCAGCTTGGGCAAGGCTCCCTTCGAAGTTCTATATGGACGAAGGTGTCGAACACCTCTTAACTGGTCAGAAACCGGGGAAAGACAATTCTTTGGTCCGGATATGATCCAGGAAGCAGAAGAGCAGGTTCGCATCGTTCGTGAGAAATTGAAAATAGCCCAGTCTCGCCAGAAGAGCCAATATGATAGTCATCATAAGGCTGTGACTTTTGAAGTCGGCGATAAGGCTTACCTTCGGGTTACTCCTCTTAAGGGAACCCATCGCTTCGGTATCAAAGGCAAATTGGCCCCTCGTTACATCGGTCCTTTTTGCATTCTTGCCAAATGAGGAGAAGTTGCCTACCAATTGGAACTACCTCCGCACCTTTCCAGAGTTCATGATGTCTTCCACGTTTCTCAACTCAGGCGTTGCTTCTCGGATCCTATACGCGGAGTGGACCATGAAAAGCTTGATCTCCAGGACAATCTCACTTATCGAGAATACCCCGTTCGTATTCTTGATCAAACCGAGCGAACCACTCGATGTCACAATATCAAGTTTCTCAAGGTTCAATGGTCACATCATTCCGAGAGTGAAGCTACTTGGGAAAGGGAGGATCGTCTTCGACTTGAGTACCCCACCCTCTTTCCGGAGGAACACGAATCTCGGGACGCGATTCTTTTGAGTGGGGGTGAGTTGTCACATCCCTAGTCAGTGCTTGCATTAGGACTAGCTAGAGTGTGCATCATGTTTACTTTCCAAAGAAACTTGAAATGGGAATGACAGAAACCCCAGCACCCCTCTTCTAACAACTAGGGTTTGTTAAAATCTTTTCCAATGTACCCAAAATGCCCTTCAAAAATGTTCATCCTTGGTCCTAAACCTCTGCCAAAAATGGTGCACAATTTTCTAGGACACCCAAGGTCTTTGGATTAATTCATATGGTATTTGCATTTGGGCATTTAAATGCTATAAAATATTTTATGTGCCCAAATAATCATAAACTAAAATGTTCCATAATGTTCATATTATATACAGTGGGCATGACTAGTTTTATGAGTTATAAAAATGTTCTGGCATTTTATTTAATTCAACAAAGTTGCAAAAGAAATGAAACAGAAAGTAAATTGAAAAAAATAGAAAAAGCAGACTTACCTGAGCCCACCTATGTGCCTGGCCCAGACGGCCCGGCCCACCAGGGGCATCCCCGTCTTCTTTGCCGTGCCAGCGCACGAAGCAGCTCGGTGGCGAGCGCCGCCGACGCGCAAGCCACCTCCTGCCTGCCTGGCTGGCCCTTCGACCCTTTGGATGGAACGGGACGACGCCACGCAGACCCCCTCGACCGTTTCCCCCTCTCCCCTGAGTCTTTCCCCTCCTCTCTCCCCTCCGTCGAGCTCCACCGAGCGAGCTCGTCGCCGTCGATCGCTGCCACCGCGCCCTACGCCACTCCCTCGCCTCCCCGGCGCACCATTAGCTCCGCTGCATCGCCCCGAAGCTCCCCACTGACGCACACGACGCCAGAAGCCCTGCAACGCCCTCCCCACCGTCGTCTTCAACCTTCGGCACCGGAGATCGCCGCTGCCCGTACGCCGCCGTCCGACCTCCCCCGAGCTCGCTTCGACGCCCTCTGCGACCCCTGTCAGCTCACGCTTCGAACCCCTCTCTCCACGGGCTCGATTACGCCTTGTAGCCGCCGCCCCCTTGCTGACCGTAGCTCACCGCCGCCGGCCACCTCGCCGCCGTGGCCACAGGCACCGTGCATCGCAGCTGAGCACGCCATTAGGATCAGTAGATCACCAGCAAGCTAATGCCAGCTCTAACTTCTCCTACCGTGCACCACAACGCCGTCCCGGCCAACTCCATGCGAGCGCCGCCGCGGACGAGCTCATCGCCGTCAACTCCGGTGACCTTTCGACCAACCAGTGGCACCGTTGGATGCGGTGCATCACCAGGAGCACATAGTCCCCATCAGCGCGACAAATGGTCGCCGGAACAAGGATTCCGACGAGTCACCGCCGTGCGATATGGTCACCGCCGGCCAAACTCCGGCGGGCTAACGTGGCCTGTTAATTAGGAGCTAACAGTAATTAGATTAACCACTACGGTCACTGACAGTGGGCCCCATCGCTTAGTCGAACCCAGTCAACTCTAGTTTTGACCGGAATTAGCTCCAGAGACACTGACATGAGGGACCCACCAGTCAGGTTTGACCTGGATCAGGTTTGTTGACTTGCTGACGTCAGCATGATGTCATGCTGACGCAGTAAAGGATTTTCTGGGATTATTTGATTTAAAAACAACTCAGGAAATTTCAGAAAATGCTTTAAACTTCAAAAAATCATATAAATTCAACAGTAGCTCAGATGGAAAAGTTTTATATATGAAAATTGATTAGAAAAATCTAATCTTTCCAATGGAACTGCTTTCATGCATGTTTGAGCAAGTTAACCTTGCTATATACATTAAAACATGATAATGCACTTAAATAATTAATAGTTTGGGTTTCAATTTGAATCCTTGATTCAAATGGGCTCAAACCCTCGTGGTTATAGTTGCATTAGCCGAAAACACATGCATATTGCCATATCATGAGCATGCATTATATTGTTGCATTTGTTTGCTTATTGATTGTATCGCCGGTATTCTCCGTGTTAGGTCCTGCTCCCGAGGATACTTCTGCGTATCCAGCTGAAGAGCAGTACCCGACAACCACTCTGTCAGGCAAGCAATCATTGATCATTCCGATACAAACCCATCTTCTCGCTCCTGCTCTCTTTTACTGCATTAAGGCAACAACGTGTGAACTGCTACTTGCTGCGGTAGGTGAACCCTATTCCCTTGCATGACCTGTCATTGCCACAGTAAATAGTTGAAACCCACTAGCATGTGTAGGAGTTGATTGAGCCATGTGATGTGTGATCCACCATGCTATTTGTTTATGTTGCCTGCTATGCTTAGAGTTGTGTCAGGTCTGATTCATCTGGGTGATGGATCAGAGTGAAATGATCATACCGGTAAAGAGAAGGAAGTGTGGAACACGTTTGGTAAAGTTATCGATGAAAGGCCATGTAGGAGTACGTGGTGGGTTGTTTCATTGGAACCGTCTACAGGACCTGAGATCTACATGTGTGATTCAAGTTACAGTTACTACCACGCATTGGGCTCCGGGCGCTCCAAGCCCTCTCGACTTATTAGTTACCCTTGATCTCTGTCCAGGAGTTGCAACTAGTTTCTAGTGCTTGTAGTTTACTGGTGGTCGTGCACAGCGCTAACCCTCGGGGTGGGCTGTGATGCGACAGGTACGTGGCACGGTGTACCGGTTGCTCGTTTGATGACTCGGGAACCCTGTAACATCGTTTGGGGCCGTGAGCGACACCCCGGCCGGATCTCCCCACGGATGGAACCCAAATAGGCGATAAACCTGGACGAGAGACTTGTGTAATTAGTCAGGTCGTGGCCGACACCCTCGCTGGGCTTCCGCTTGAAGGTTGCCGAGTACTTGTCGAGTAAACGGCGATAAGTGGTGGAAGCGTGTGTGAAGAAGTACACCCCTGCAGGGTTACCAATCTATTCGAATAGCCGTTGTTCGCGGTATGGACTACTTGATTACTCTCACATTTCATAGACAAGTTGATGGATACTACTAAAAGCCTCAAGACAAGTGTGAGTGCCGTGGATGGCCCTTCCGTAGGATGACAGAAGAGGATCCTCGGTGGTGTATTATTGTGGTGAGTAGTGGACTCGTGTACGTAGTAATATCTTGCAATCTGTTGAGAGTTGTAGTATAGGTTAGCCAAGAGTCAAAGCTGGCTTTCTGCTATGAACTCCACTACCCCTGTTGATAATGTTGCATGTATGATAGGTTCTGTTGTAAGACTTGCTGGGTACCTTTGTACTCATGTTTGCTTAATAACTATTGCAGAGGAGAACCCTACCCCTTCTGATGGGTTCTATATAGACGTTGACGTCGACGAGTAGCTTGCTACCCAGACGGAGATCTGGAGCTTGTGAAGGGCCTTGTAGATAGCCAGGCTACACCAAGCTTGTTTTATTTTCCAAGTTGTCTGTACTCAGACATGTTAGCTTCCGCTTGTGCTTGTATGACTGTATGACTTGAGTGTTGGGTCATGTGACCCCTACCTGTATGGATATGTTATGTATGGCTCTTGGAGCCTCTTAAATAAAGTACTTTGAGTCATAGAGTTCTGTTGTGATGCAATGTTGTATTTGCACATATTGAGCATATTGTGTGTATGATTGAAATGCTTGGTATGTGTGGGATCCGACACCTAGTTGTTTTCCTTTGGTAGCCTATCTTACAGGGAAATGCCTCCTAGCGCTTCCAATGAGCCTTGGTAGCTTGCTACTGCTCGAAACACGTAGGCTGGCCGGCATGTGTCCTTCTTCGTTCCTGTGTCTGTCCCTTAGGGGAAATGTCACGCGTTGTTCCTTTAAGTCCATGTAGCTTGCTACGACTTGGGTTCATACGTTGATGACCGACACGTTCGTTGCTAGGTCATGGATGCCTGTCTCTATAATTTAGTGCCACTTTTGGTTTATAACTCGCCATGTCGGCCCGGGTTCTCTGTCATATGGATGCTAGCGACACTGTCATATACGTGTGCCAAAATGCGCAAATGGTCCCGGGCGAGGTAAGGTGGCACCCGTGGGGATACCGTGCGTGAGGCCGCAAAGTGATATGACATGTTACAGCTAGATCGATGTGACTTAGGATCGGGGTCCTGACACTGGTAGTAGCCGCGCGTATCTCGTCTCAGGCCACGTCCGGATGGGACATCCTACAGGTAAAACCAATCCTCGAGTTTCCCCGTGGTGGCCCCGCAGTCTACCCGTTCGGGACCAACACCATCAGCACCGGCCCCTCCCTGTAATGTAGAATTAAGAACCCGGGGACGCAACCCCCTATGCAATTTAATTAATTAATTAAGTTTTTATTATGAGGCAAAATAAAACCAATGTTGGGCCTTGATGGAGAATTTTTATTCAAAGCGAACTGTCAAGGGGTCCCCATATACCCAATCGCGTTAGGAAGGCAAAAGCAAGGAACATAACACCGGTTTATCGGTTCTTAAGGCGACATGAGTGGAACAAAGCACCGAGCAAGAGGCCAAGCCTTCCACCCATTGCCAAGTATAGGTGTGTTAATTGTAGTAACAGATATTGTGATATTCCAACCACCAAGATCCGACATGGAGCAATCTTCATCTTCACCTGCAACTAACAATGCTATAAGATGGGCTGAGCAAGCGGTTAACATAAACAAACAACAGTTTGCTGGGATGGTGTCAAAGGTTAGAGGGTGTTTCATGGCAACAAGGAGAGGCTGACAACAAATAGATAGGTAGCACGACATATAGCGATAGCATCGAGACAACTTGCATAGCAATGATAGCAATGAGATCCAAGGTGACGATCATCTTGCCTGAGATCCCGCTAGGAAGAAGAATGAGTCAATGAAGAAGATGAAGCCACAAAGACAAACCAAGTGTAGTCGAACGAATCCTCACGATCGCAATGAAACAAGCACTAACGAGAAGAAGCAAGCAACACACTAAACACACAACACATAACAAGACAAGATGCTCAAGAAAGTATGATGCATGACAAGGCTACATGAAGCTATTCATGGCAAGAGATGATGCATACTAGACCACACAACAAAGCAAGTTTAAATGAGGCCGGAAACAACATATAACAATTCCGGTAAGTCATCATATGCAAATTTCGAAATTGGTCCAGATGTGAACAAACCTTAAGTTAAAGTTGTTAAACAGCAAGTTAACATTCACCATGATGATCTACTCAAAATTCTAGTCAAGTTACATATAAAGTTTATTTAATTCGTAGCTACGACCTAGAAGATATGAGCAAAACAAGTCAAGCATGGTATTGATGCAAAACGCATCCAAACATCAAGCAAACACACTCCAAACAAGTATACAACATGTTATTATGCATCTACATGCAAAAACACACAAGTTTCATATAGAGCACGCTCAAAACGGAGCAACGGATCAACACCTACATATGAAATAAGATATAACAACAAGCTGTCCCAAAACAGCAACTCAGCACTTTGCAATCATCAAAACAACATGCTATAAGAACATTTAATGGCATCAAAGGGCATGTCAAGCATGTACATGTCAAGCACGACAAGCATGATCACTGAGCTACTACCCAACATCACTAGAACATGCTCACAACATCATGGCAAGATTGCAAAGATAACAGATTCACAGACTTAGTGAAATAAACTAAGCATGGCAGCAACAATGACAAGTACGCATGTTTGTAAGCTTGTGCAACTCATCTCAAAGCATATCATGGCATGTGAATATAACCAACAGCAAGAAGACATCTTTATGAAGCTACCCATGGCAAGAACATGGTCATAGGATGCATAGAACACTAGCTATTCACATGGCAAAACTGAAGTTACTGTTAATAGGCCGATAGAAACATTTTATAGCAATTTGAGAGCAATAAATAGACCAACTACAACAACCTATAATTGCCAACAAGGACATGGATGGATAGAGCATAACATGGCCTTCAAGACATGATCATTAGACATACCAAAACATTCACGGATATGCCTGTAGCATCAAGCAAACATGGCATCATGATATAACAGTTTCAGACTTAGCAATTTTTCAACAAGTCTTAGGAAACCACAAACAGCGAGTAGGTCACTTTACAAGCTTGTTGAACTCACCACAAGGCATAACATGAAAAGTGGATTGCACCACAGCAAAGATGCCATGATTTAGCTCCTAGCACATGTTGACATGATGCTCAAACAAAAATCACACGTAAAGGTATGAAAAAGACAAATCATCAAGTTTCATTAGTTTTCAGCACTTAACAGCAACATACACTTTTGCAACAGAGATTAACATGGCAAAATGAACTCAAACAAGCATACAACTGCAACCATCATGTAGAGCACACAGAGACGAACATTTTGACATATTATATGCCCCAAACGGATAAACATGCACACAATTACAACCACTCAAACATGCACCATGATAATTACGGAAAAAAGGACTTAGTCATTTTACAAAGAAAACAAAGTGAGCGCAGGAAACTATCCTATGCCTAGGGCGTCGGATAGTGCGGGAGTGTGCTCACCTCGCGGACCGAGGCCCGTTCGACGGAGGCGTGGCTGGGCCAGTAGATGGGCCGGCGGGTGAGGCCGAGCCAAGGCGGGGAAGGAGCTGGGCCGTGACGCGATGCGGGCTGGGGCCCACGGACGCGAACGAGGCGAGCAGCGCCTGTGACGGCGGCTACCCGATCCCGCCTGGATCGGAGGCAAGGTGGCGGGGCAGCCCGGCGAGGCGGCGACGCACCGGTGCAGGCGACGGAGGTGGTAAGGAGGGTCGGGGCCGGGCGGATCTGGCCCTGGACGGTCGGATCCGGCGGCAAGAGGGGCGGCGGGGCAGAGCTGTGAGCTCCGGACACGGCGGGGCGAAGTCCAGCGAGGGTCGGTGGCGGTTGCGCGGCCGGCGGCTGTGGCGCAGCCGGGGCGCTGGTGCGGGGCGGCGCGGTGGAGGCGGCGGGACAGATGAGGCGCGTGGTGGCAGCGGTGGCCGGGGTGATGTTGCCGGCGGACATGTCCGACGCGGGACGGACGTGTCCGGCTGCGCGAGATGGAAGACGGCTAGGGTATCATCCGTGAATTTCGGGGGAGACACATATTTATAGGTAGAGGGAGCTAGGAGAGTCCAAATGAGGTGCAGTTTTCGCCCACACGATCGTGATCCAACGACGAAGAACATGAGGTAGGTTTAGATGGGCTAGTGGGCTATTAAGTAGGGGTGCTGGGCTGCAAAGAGAGAGGGGGTCCGGCGGTTAACGCGGTTAACTGTTGGGGCATCAAACGGACTACGAATGCGATGAAATTTGGTAGGCGGTCTACCTACACTATAACAAGACCACACGCCAAGTTTCATCCCATTCCGAGAACATTTCTCGGACACTTAGAAAACAAATATTCGGAGGTGCCGTGGGTGCATGCGAGTGTGTCTGGGCTTAGAACGGACAACGGAGAGGACGGGCGGACTCGGACGGATGCAAGTTTTGGAAACATGAGGATGCAATGCACATGATGACATGGCAAAATGCAACACGCAAGCAAATGACAAGCCAACGACAGTGAATAACTGGCTGACACCTGGCGCATCGGTCTCGGGGCGTCACAACACTCCCCTACTAACAAGAGATCTCGTCCCGAGATCTTAGGAATGAGACGAGAGAGAAAATCGGAAGAAGGTGAAACCAAGGAACCTTAAGAGGTTGAGCCACTTGAAAGGAAGAATGCAATGGAGATGAATGAGATTGAGATGCTGTGTTACAAAAGAGGAACGTGGAATGAAAGAGAACCATGTTGGTTGAAATGCATGAAACAAGAGCTGAGGAACAAGAATGAATTCGAAACTACTCCGGTTGAATATGAATGGAATAGAACAAAAACTTGACGAGATGAACAACACGATGCCTCCGGAAGAAATGAAATAGTGAAAAGAACGGATAAGAGGACAACAACTTCCACCATGAATGAATTTGAAAGAGCATATTTACGAAGAAGGGTTAAACGTAGTTGTTGAGAAAATCAACAACCAGAGAATTAGCTTTTTGTGGGCTTATGTGTAATGCCCATAAGCTGCTAGGCTGCGTTGCTGTTGACTGCTGCTGCTGTTCTTTTCTTTTTCTACTTTCTTCAGACAGAAAACAAAAAGAAAAGCACAGGCTAAAATAAAAGGAATTAGGAGAGAAAAAAAATATCCCCTAGCTCCTGGATTTATGCCCTATTTTATAAAATTGACTTGGGCATTTTTAGAGGTAGAAAAATAAAACAAGTTTGAATATGGTTCAAACTTCTGTCATTTTTGAACCTGACCAAATCATTTCAAAATGAGGCAAGGCTTTGCAAGGTGACTTATGTCAAGGAACCAAAGAAGTGGGAAGGAGATGAACATTTCAAAAGAACAGGTTAAGTAACTTGCAAAACATTAAAGAATGGAAGGAAAGGAAGGGAAGAGAGGTGAGTGGTGCTAGAAGAAAGGGGTTTTAGAATGGGCATGATCTTGCCACCACCATCACAACAAGATTAAGAAGACCTCACCTAACAAACTAGGAAAAGAATAAAACACAATGACAAGTGAAAGTGCCATGATGATCATGATGCAATGATGATGATGAAGTAATGCATGAATGCATAAGAAAAGATAATGCGACAATGCAATGACAATGAGAATGCATAATTGAAAAAGAACCCCCAAGGAAAAGGACAAGTATCAAATGGTAAAAGCTTTATTGCCATATATGTAAGGTATCACATATGGGGTGTTACAAACTCTCCTCCACTACAAAAAGATCTCATCCCGAGATCTAGGACTGAAAGAAGGCGGGATACTCGGAACGGAGACGATCTTCTCGTTCCGATGTAACTTCTCGGTCGGTATGGTGTGACCACTTCACTTTCAAGAATTTGATGGACTTGCTGCAGGTCTTGCGCTCAGTTTCTTCAAGAATAGCAACGGTGTGCTCATGATAAGACAAGTCTTTCTGAAGATCAATCTCTTCGAAAGGAATAGTGCATTCAGGCGTCTTGAAGCACATGCGGAGTTGTGACACGTGAAACACATCATGCACATTTGCAAAGTTGGAGGGAAGCTCGAGTTGGTAGGCTAGATCGCTTCTCTTGCCAAGAATCTTGAAAGGGCCCACGTATCTTGGAGCAAGCTTGCCCTTGATACCGAACCTTTGAGTGCCCTTCATGGGAGAAACACGGAGATAGACATGATCACCAATGTCGAAAGCCAAGTCACGATGCTTGCCGTCATAGTAGCTCTTTTGACATGATTGCGCGGCCTTGAGATTCTCACGTATGACTTTGCCATTTCTTCGGCTTCTGAAATCAAATCATTTCCAAGGAGTTGAAGTTCACCAGTCTCGGACCAGTTGAGAGGGGTACGACACTTTCTGCCATTGAGGATTTCAAACGGTGCTTTGCCTGCACTTGCTTAGAAGCTGTTGTTGTATGAGAATTCGGCAAATGTAAGGCAATCTTCCCATTTCATACCGAAGGAGATGACACAAGCTCTGAGCATATCTTCAAGGATCTGGTTCACTCTTTCGACTTGACCACTATCTGAGGGCGAAACGCAGTGTTGAAGCGAATCTTGGTGCCCATGGCTGACTGAAAGGAATCCCAAAACTTGGAAGTGAACAAGCTTCCGCGGTCTGAGGAGATCACTTGAGGAATGCCATGCAGAGAGACAATTCTGGAGGTGTACAACTCTGCCAGCTGAGTTGCGTTGATGGATTCTTTGACTGGAAGAAAATGAGCCACTTTGGTTAGCTTGTCAATCACCACAAAGATAACATCATTTCCTTTCTTGGGCTTGGGAAAACCAGTGACGAAATCCATCTCAATGTGACCGTACTTCCACTCGGGAATAGGTAGAGGTTGAAGGAGTCCGGCTGGACGTTGATTCTCTGCCTTCACTCTTCTGCAGACATCACATTCGTTAACGAATTGGGCAATCTCCCTTTTCATGCGAGTCCACCAATATGATTGCTTGAGGTCATGGTACATCTTGGAGCTTCCTGGATGTATCGAGAGGAGTGAGTCATGTGCTTCGTTCATTATGAGCTTTTTGATATCTCCTTTGGGAACCACAATTCTGTCCTCAAAGAACAAAGTGTCTCTGTCATCAATGCGATAGCACTTGTACTTGGGAGTACCCTTAGCAATACCATGTTTCACTTTCTGCACCATAGCATCACTGAGTTGGGCCTCATGGATTTGATCTTCCAAGGTAGGAGCAACTTGATGGTTGGTAAGAAATCCTTGCGGAACAACTTGGAGGTTGAGATTCCTGAATGATTCACAAAGTTCAGGTTGGAACGGTTTGAGAAGGAGACTGTTGCAATACGCCTTTTTGCTCAAGGCATCTGCAATGACATTGGCCTTGCCAGGAGTATACACAATGCTTGGATCGTACTCTTGAATCATCTCAACCCAACGAGTCTGTCGAAGGTTAAGGTTTGGCTAAGTGAAGATGTACTTCAAGCTCTTATGATCGGTGAATATGTCCACTTTTCTGCCCAACAGAAGGTGTCTCCACGTGATCAAGGCATGAACAACTGCTGCTAGCTCAAGATCATGTGTGGGGTAATTCTTCTCATTTGGTTTTAGCCGACGTGAAGTGTATGCAACGAGCTTCTTGTCTTGCATGAGAACACCACCAAGACCTTGCAATGAAGCATCACAAAAGACTTCATAGGGCTTGGACTCATCCGGAGGAGTAAGAACCGGAGTAGAAATGAGCTTCTGTTTAAGGGTATTGAATGCCACATCACAATCAGGAGTCCACGAGTACTTGACATTCTTCTGCAGCAAGTTGGAAAGAGGCTTGGCAATCTTGGAGAAGTTCTCAACGAACCTTCTACAATAGCTAGCGAGACCGAGGAAACTTCGGAGTTGTTTGACATTATGCGGAGGTTCCCAGTTGACAATAGCTTCAACCTTCTCGGGGTTAACAGAAATGCCCTCGGTAGAGATAATATGGCCAAGATAGAGGACTTTATCTAGTCAAAATTCACATTCGGAGAACTTCGCATAGAACCGGTGCTCACGGAACCTGTCAAGGACCAAACCAAGGTGCTTGGCATGGTCTTCTTCATTCTTGGAGAATACCAAGATATCATCGAGGTAGATGAGCACGAATTCATTGGTGTAGGGCTTGAATATGAAGTGCATCATCCGAGAGAAAGTGGGTGGAGCATTTGCAAGGCCGAAAGACATGACCGTGTATTCATAGGAGCCAAAACTCGTTCTGAATGCGGTCTTAGGAATATCCTCTTCACAGATACAAATCTAATGGTAGCCCGTCCGGAGATCGAGCTTCGAGAAAACCTTGGATCCTTTGAGCTGCTTGAACAATTCATTGATGTTGGGGAGCGGGTACTTATTCTTTATTGTCTTCTTGTTCAATGGCCGGTAATCAATGCAAAGGCATTCCATGCCATCCTTCTTCTTGACAAATAGAACACCACAGCCCCAAGGAGAAGTACTTGGTCTGATTAGACCCATACGTTCTTGCTCATCGAGTTGTTTCTTCAGCTCCTTCAACTCATCAGGAGAAAGCTTGTACGGACGCCGACATGCTGGCTCGGTACCAGGTTCAAGTTCAATAACGAATTCAACTAGACGGTTGGGAGGCATGCATGGAAGCTCTTGAGGGAATACATCCTCATATTCACAAACCACCGGAATCTGAGAAATGGCATTAATCTCGCCCTTTTCATTAAGAGAGAATAGCCTGATTGTGTTATCTCGAGTTGTGAAGATAATCACGTCTTCGCCAGGATGAGTTAGCTTGACCTCCTTGTTTGCACAATCAATATTTGCATCATGCTTGGAGAGCCAATCCATCCCAAGAATAAGATCAATGTCAGAGTTATCGAGAACAACCGGGGAAACCAGAAAACCGTAATCACCCATGTGAATAGATATGTCCGGAGCAAACACGTTAGCAGTCATGTGTTTGCCCGGAGAAATAATTTGCAACTTCCTTGATAATACTTCGGTGTCAAAATTGTGCTTCGATGCAAATGGGTGAGATATGAAAGAGCATGATGCACCCGAATCAAACAAGACTTTAGCAGGTATTGAGTTAACTGGAAGATTACCAATTATCACATCTAAAGAATTCTCTGCTTGAGCTGCATTCATCAGGTTCACTCTTGCTGACTTGGGGTTGTGCTTGACAATAGCATTGCTGACAGGTGGAGGAGGCGGAAGGCGCCTTGGGTTGGGACACTTGTTGGCATAGTGACCCTTCTAAGAACACTTGTTGCAAGTAACTTTTGAAAGAGGACGATGATAAGGACCGCTTGGTCTTGGAGCTTGGAACTGAGGCTTGGACTGGTTGCTTGGGTTGGGTGGGTGGGAGAATCCACGACCACCTGAGTGCTTGTTGTTGCTTGGAGGAAGAAGCACTGGAGGAGGCGGTAGCCAGAACTTTTGCTGCTTGGCAACCACTTGAGAGGAAGAGGAAGAGTGGACAACATCTCTTATCGTCTTTTTGGAAGCTTCACACTTGAGCTGAGCTGCCTCTTACTTGAGAGCCATATTGTAGAATTGGTCAAATTCATCCGGCTCAAACAAGGTGAGAGCAAGTTGGAGTTCATCTTTCAGACCACCTCGGAATTGGTATATCTTGCTCTTGGCATCGGGGATGTCTTGCTTCGCATAACGGGCAAGATTCTGGAACTTGACATTGTATTGATAGACGGACATGGTGCCTTGCTTCAGGTTGCGGAATTGCTCACGCATGCCTTCAATGACATTGGTTCGAATGTGATGAGAATGGAAATATCTGCAGAAATCAGTCCACGAGATCTCACGACCACCTCTGGAGTCTTTGTACTGTTGCCACCAATCTGTAGCTTGATCTTTGAGTTGGAAAGTGGCAAACTTGACATAATCCTCAGGTCTTACATTACTGCATTCAAAGTGCTTCTTGATGTCTTTGATCCAATCTTTAGCATCTAGCGGGTCCACACAGTAACTGAAATACTTTGGTTGGTTCGCCAGGAATTGGTTCAGTGTCGCAAAGTAAGGTTGATTGAACAGATTGCCTTGGCCTTGGTTCCCTTGATTGCCTTGATTTGCTTGGAAATTTTGCATCATCTGCATGAGCATGTGAGTGTTCTGGTTGGTTGCCTGCATAATCGCTCTCCATGCCTCATACGGAGGATGAGGGGAAGGAGGACGTTCAGGAGGACGCTCTTCTTCACCCTCTTGGTTTGGGTTGGGAACCTTCCTAGGAGCCATCCTGAAGATGATGACAACTGTTAGCCATTGATGCAAAACAGGTAAGCTGAATCAACGGCTAGATATTTGCAACATATAGTCTCCACAATGAACATTCGAACAAAATGAATGAATGAATTCCATAGCTTAATGGTACAACAACTTGTCGAGAAGCCACTTGGGAGAACAAAATGATAGAATAAAACAACAAGGTACAGATGGAACAAATACATGATAGAAGTTTCGTCCCACACGTTCGTGCTGAATGCCCCATGGCACGTGTTACAAAGGGTCTTGCAATCCTCGGATCAGCATAGCCAAGGATCCTTTAAGATGCAACTCCCAATTGGAACATCGCCCATGAAACCTCTTCACTAGATGTTGAACCCCAAACCTCATACCATGCACTCGTTGGAAGATTACCTACGAGCTACTTGAAACCCACCTATTAATTCCCGAAGCTTTCCGGTTATGCAATCTACTGTTGGGGATACAGGGGAAGCACCGCGCACTCAACTCTAAACCTACATCCAGCTGTATCCATCCGTCAACACATAACCAGTCATCCTCGGAAATTGTTTACCTCGGACCTTCGAAACGCATCTGCTATACTAGCTGTGGCAATAATCCCGAACTATCTCCCAAGTACTGGGTGATGTCGGGGTTATCTCACCACCACACATGCATAGAAGAGTTTTTGATGTCGGCCGCCTCTGGTATTCTAGAACCGCTATGATACATTTGTGACGACAACACCTCGGAGCTCAACTCCCCGGGACACTGCCACAACCCCTAAATGACAGGAGGCATTGAGAATAATGTTCTCATCACAAAGATATCAGAACAATCCAAACAATACCCGCGTGATCCTAAAAAAAATTTGGTGAAATTTTTGAGAGTAGAGGAGATAGAACAACGTCAGGAGTCCTCACCAGAGCGATGAAGGGGATGAGGAGTAAAAGAAATCCTACTCTCCGATATATATAGGACTCAAAACATTTTGTGTGTGTGCCTAGACTCAACCGTCAGCAGTTCGATCAATCAGGGGGCTCCTAGGTCGGAGAAGTCTCTGATACCAACTTGTAATGCCCATAAGCTGTTGGGCTGCGCTGCTGTTGACTGCTGCTACTGTTCTTTTCTTTTTCTATTTTCTCCAGACAGAAAAGAAAAAGAAAAGCACAGGCTAAAAGAAAAGAAATTAGGAGAGAAAAAAATATCCCTAGCTCTTGTATTTATGCCCTATTTTATAAAATTGACTTGGGCATTTTTAGAGGTAGAAAAATAAAACAAGTTTGAATATGGTTCAAACTTCTGTCATTTTTGAACCTAACCAAATCATTTCAAAATGAGGCAACGTTTTGCAAGGTGACTTATGTCAAGGAAACAAAGAAGTGGGGAGGAGATGAACATTTTAAAAGAAGAGGTTAAGTCACTTGCAAAAAATTAAAGAATGGAAGGAAAGGAAGGGAAGAGAGGTGAGTGGTGCTAGAAGAAAGGGGTTTTAGAAAGGGCATGATCTTGCCACCACCATCACAACAAGATCAAGAAGACCTCACCTAACAAACTAGGAAAAGAATAAAACACAATGACAAGTGAAAGTGACATGATGGTCATGATGCAATGATGATGATGAAGTAATGCATGAATGCAAAAGAAAAGATAATGTGACAATGCAATGACAATGAGAATGCATAATTGAGAAAGAACCCCCAAGGAAAAGGACAAGGATCAAATGGTAAAAGCCTTATTGCCATATATGGAAGGTATCACATATGGGGTGCTACATTATGGAAATCATCCCAAAACTTGAGGTGAATTATGCCACAACGAAAAGATTGAATAGATGAGATGAAGGAAGAAATGCAAAACTCCACTTCAAAAGAATACGGAGAATTATTTGCACAACTCGAGGGGAAAGAAGAAGAATGCTTGAGTTTCTCCAACAAGAAACTTGATGAACACTTGACGAATGAATTAACTCATGATGAACCACCATGAAGAACTCCGGTAACAAAAGGAATGATGATATAGAAATGAGGATGAAAAGAATAAGATTCAAGGCTTGCGATGATTTAGATGGGGGTTTCGACGAGATACCCGAGAAAACTTTGAACTCCGGAAAAGAAAATATGAAAACACTTGGGATTAGAATTTATTCATCAAGAACAAACTCTGAAGGGCAGAATGAATCAATTGATGAGAAAGAATAAGCATTATGTTAAGCTCATCCTCCATCAATTAAATTGATGAGAAGCAATGGATTTGCATATCACTTATTCTTGTTGAAATAGATTAAGGAAAGATATATCACAAAACTTGAGAAAGTCTTCATGGACCACCGGTATCCTTGAAAAGGAACGTATGGGTTGATTTGATAACAAGGAAACGAACTCTTGAGCGAACCACCGTAAGGAATTGAAATCGAGTGAAGAAAAAGGAACGAACCACCGGGAAGAATTAAAATCAAGTGATGAAAGAGAACAAACCACCGTAAGGAATTTAGATTGAGTGAATACAAGAGAATGGATCGCCGGGAAGAATAAATCACTTGGGGAATTTAGATACAAGAGAATGAAGAGATCGCAAATTGATTAAAGAACACTTGGAAAAAAACACCGGAAGAATATAGGGACGAACGAAGAGACATCAATTGAGAATATTTGGTGGATGAAGTCGAAAACTAAGAACGAAGAAATCTTCTGAAATGATGGCCTTCGGAGGAACACAAAGGAAATAATTCATGAAATACTCCGGATGGTTAAAGAAAAGAATGTATGACAAATAGAATAATTCGAAAGGATAACATGAAGCTAGAATCACGAATCTTTGAGAGGACGGACAAGATTTGAAGGAGACACTTCTTCAGTCTTCAAATGACGACGAAGAACACCACCAAAATAGTTGAAATACTCCGGGTGAATGAAAAGAGGATAAGTTGAACCAACCACAAAAAGAATTTGAAAGTGGTTTTGGAGAAGGCATATGACTGATGGAATCCATACTTACGTCACACTTTTGAAAAGAATTTGAGAATAGCTCTGGAAATATTAGGAGAGTCAGGTAATATCCTGGGAAAAGACCTGTGGGTTATGACCCACTCAAAAGAAACACCGTTGGAAATGATTGAAAAAGAGATAATGCACCTGAATGATTAAAAGACTCAAAGGAGGTGACAATCTCGAATTAATTGGAATACAGACGAATCTCCTAAGATGTCTTCGGAACTCTGAAACAATTGAATGGCGAGAGTCAAACGAGTAAGGGGAAAATATTTGAGCCGAGGGAAAGAATATGAAGAAAACCGAAAACTTGAATTGAATCCACCGGAGAAGAAAAAGGAGATGAAGAATGTTGAACGAGACTATAATTCACCAGTTGAAACAATTGAGGAAAGAATGCAAAGGCATCTCACGAGTAGGATGGATACTTGATTAATGACTCCGGCTCCAAAAGAAAAAGGGTTGGCGGGTGGGAAAAGAAAGACCACTTCGGACGGGGGAAACAACGTCGGTTGAGAAAGAACTGAGGAATAATCTTGCAAAAGGCGACGAGAATCGAATCTTCTGACGAGAATTGCACCGGATGAAAAGATCTGACATCGCAACGAACGAAAACTAACTGCGTGATCCTAATTTTTTTTGAAGGGGGCGAGGAGTAATTCAAAACACCTACGCCAAGATTCCTCACTAGAGCGATGAAGGGGCTGGGGAGTAAAAAGAATTCCTACTCTCCGATATAACTAGACTCCAAAATAGTTTTCTTCTAGACTCAACGATGGCGAAACTACGATCAATCAAGGGGGCTCCAATGGTCGGTCGAGGCTCTGATACCAACTTGTCACGCCCAAGAGGCGATTCTATCTCGATCACTGGATGAAACTTGTGATTGAGGCACAACCGCATTTCGGGCGCTTAGCAAGATGGATATCATTACATCGTACCTTTACATACATAGATGGGGATACATACAGGTCGTACAACTCCACATGAACACAACACAAAATACACAAGACATCCGACTACGGATGAAAACATGAAAAGCACAACGACATCCATCCTGCTATCCCAGGCTGCCGACCAGGAACCTATCCCAAGATTGACGAAGAAGAAGAAGAAGGAAGAACTTCAATACAAATAAACATTGCTCTCACATCAAGTCATCGGAAACCTACACCTGCAATTGTTGTTGTAGTATCTGTGAGCCACGAGGACTCAGTAATCCCATAACCATGGGTATCAAGACTAGCAAAGCTTAACGGGTATGGAGAGGTTAAGTGGCGAGGTTGCAGCAGTGACTAAGCATTATATGGTGGCTAAATTACGAGTACAAGAGTAAGATGAGCATCTACGCAAACGGTCGCAAACTAATAATGATCGCTAAGAGATCTTGAACTACCTACGAATCAAACATAACCCCACCGTGTTCTCTTCTCAAAATGAAAAGAGACGGTCACGGTTACTCACGCGGTTGTGTATTTTATTTCGGATCCTCTGTAAAGTTTTCTATAACCGGACATTAACAAATTCCAATCTGCCACATAACCGCGGGCACGGCTTTCGAAAGATCATAACTCCGCAGGGGTGTCCCAACTTAGCCCATCACAAGCTCTCACGATCAACAGAGGTAAAAACCCCTTATCTTAGAGACAACCCGATCAGACTCGGAATCCCAGTGCACAAGACATTTCGATAATGGTAAAACAAGTCCAGCAAGTCCTCCCGGCGTGCCGACACCCTGGTAGTAACCGCGCGTATCTCGTCTCAGGCCACGTCCGAATGGGACATCCTACAGGTAAAACCAATCCTCGAGTTTCCCCGTGGTGGCCCCGCAGTCTACGCGTTTGGGACCAACACCATCAGCACTGGCCCCTCCGTGTAATGTAGAATTAAGAACCCGGGACGCGACCCCCTATGCAATTTAATTAATTAATTAAGTTTTTATTATGAGGCAAAATTAAACCAATGTCGGTCCTTGCTGGAGGAGTTTTATTCAAAGCGAACTGTCAAGGGGTCCCCATATAGCCAATCGCGTTAGGAACGCAAAATCAAGGAACATAACACCGATTTATCGGTTCTTAAGGCAGCATGAGTTGAACAAAACACTGAGCAAGAGGCCAAGCCTTCCACCCATTGCCAAGTATATAGGTGTGTTAATTATAGTAATAAATATTGTGATATTCCAACAACCAAGATCCGACATGGAGCAATCTTCATCTTCACCTGCAACTATCAACGCTATAAGAGGGGCTGACCAAGCGGGTAACATAGCCAAACAACGGTTTGCTGGGATGGTGTCAATGGTTAGAGGGTGTTTCATGGCAACAAGGAGAGGCTGACAACAAATAGATAGGTAGCGCGACATATAACGATAGCATCGACACAACTAGCATAGCAATGATAGTAATGAGATCCAAGGTGATGATCATGTTGCCTGAGATCCCGTTAGGAAGAAGAACGAGTCCATGAAGAAGACGAAGCCGCGAAGACGAACCAAGTGTAGTCGAACGAATCCTCACGATCGCAAAGAAACAAGCACTAACGAGAAGAAGCAAGCAACACAGTAAACACACAACACATAACAAGACAAGATGCTCAAGCAAGTATGATGCATGACAAGGCTACATGAAGCTATTCATGGCAAGAGATGATGCATACTAGACCACACAACAAAGCAAGTTTAAATGAGGCCGGAAACAACATATAACAATTCCGGTAAGTCCTCATTTGCAAATTTCGAAATTGGTCCAGATCTGAAAAACCTTAAGATAAAGTTGTTAAACAGCAAGTTAACATGCACCATGATGATCTACTCGTAATTCTAGTCAAGTTACATATAAAGTTCATTTAATTCGGAGCTACGGCCTAGAAGATATGAGCAAAACAAGTCAAGCATGGTATTGATGCAAAACACATGCAAACATCAAGCAAACACACTCCAAACAGGTATACAACATGTTATTATGCATCTACATGCAAAAAGACACAAGTTTCATATAGAGCACACTCAAAACGGAGCAACGGTCAACACATAGACATGAAACAAGATATTACAACAAGCTGTCAACAAACAACAACTGAGCACTTTGCAATCATCAAAACAACATGCTACAGGAACATTTCATGGCATCAAAGGGCATGGCAAGCATGTACATGTCAAGCACTAAAAGCATGATCATTGAGCTATTACCCAACATCACTAGAACATGCTCACAACATCATGGCAAGATTGCAAAAGATAACAGATTCACAGACTTAGTGAAATAAACTAAGCATGGTAGGAACAATGAGAAGTAGGCATGTTTGCAAGCTTGTGCAACGCATCTCAAAGCATATCATGGCATGTGAATATAACCAACATCAAGAAGACATGTTTATGAAGGTACTCATGGCAAGAACATGGTCATAGGATGCATAGAACACTAGCTATTCACATGGCAAAACTGAACTTACTGTTAACTGGCTGATAGAAACATTTTATAGGAATTTGAGAGCAAGAAATAGACAAGCTATAATAACCTATAATTGCCCACAAGGACATGGATGGATGGAGCATAACATGGACTTCAAGACATGATCATTGGACATACCAAAACATTCATGGATATGACTGTAGCATCAAGCAAACATGGCATCATGATATAACATTTCAGACTTTGCAGTTTTTCAACCAGTCTCAGGAAACCACAAACAGCGAGTAGGTCACTTTACAAGCTTGTTGCACTCACCACAAGGCATAACATGAAAAGTGGATTTCACCACAGCAAAGATGGCAAGATGTAGCTCCTAACACATGTTGACATGATGCTCGAACCAAAATCACACGTGTAGATATGAAAAAGACACATCAGCAATTTTCATTAGTTTTCAGCACTTAACAGCAACATACACTTTTGCAACAGAGATTAACATAACAAGATGAACGCAAACAAACATGTAATAGTAACCATCATGTAGAGCACAGAGAGACGAATATTTTGACATATTATATGCCCCAAACGGATAAACATGGACAAAGTTACAACCACTCAAACATGCACCATGATAATTACAGAAAAAAGGACTTAGTCATTTTACAAAGAAAACAGAGTGAGCGCAGGAAACTATCCTACGCCCAGGGCGTTGGATAGTGCGGGGGTGTGCTCACTTCACGTGCCGAGCCCCGTTCGGTGGAGGCGTGGCTGGGCCAGCAGATGGGCCAGTGGGTGAGGCGAGCCGAGGCGAGGATGGAGCTGGGCCGTGACACGATGCGGGCTGGGGCCCACAGACGAGAACGAGGCGAGCAGCGCCTCTGACGGCGGCCACCCGATCCCGCCTGGATCAGAGGCAAGGCGGCGACGCACCCGGCGGCGGGGCAGCCCGGCGAGGTGGCGGCGCATCGGGGCAGGCGGTGGAGGTGGTAAGGAGGGTCGGGGCCGGACAGATCTGGCCCTGGGCGGCCGGATCCAGCGGCTAGAGGGGCAGCGGGGCAGAGCTGTGAGCTCCGGCGGCGGCGGGGCGAAGTCCAACGAGGGTTGGTGGCGGTTGCGCGGCCGGGGCGCTAGCGGAGGGCGGCGCGATGGACGTGGCGGGGCAGACAAGGGCGCGTGGTGGCGGCGGTGGCCGGGTTGATGTGGCCGGCGGACATGTCCGGCGCGGGACGGACGTGTCCGGCTGCGTGAGGTGGAAGACAACTAGGGTTTCATCCGTGAATTTCGGGGGAGACACATATTTATAGGTAGAGGGAGCTAGGAGAGTCCAAATGAGGTGCGGTTTTCCCCCACACGATTGTGATCGAATGGCAAAGAACATGAGAGAGGTTTAGATGGGCTAGTGGGCTGTTAAGGAGGGGTGCTCGGCTGCAAAGAGAGAGGGGGTCTGGCGGTTAACGCGGTTAACCGTTGGGGCATCAAACGGACTCCGAATGCGATGAAATTTGGTAGGAGGTCTACCTACACTATAACAAGACCACACGCCAAGTTTCATCCCATTCCGAGAACATTTCTCGGCCACTTAGAAAATAAATATTCGGAGGTGCCGCAGGCGCGTGCGAGTGTGTCTGGGCTCAGAACGGACAACGGAGATGACGGGCGGACTCAGACGGATGCAAGTTTTGAAAACATGAGGATGCAATGCACATGATGACATGGCAAAATGCAACACACAAGCAAATGACATGGCAACGACAGCGAATAACTGGCTGACACCTGGCGCACCGGTCTCGGGGCATCACACCTTTGTCATCGGTATGTTACTTGCCCAAGATTCGATCATCGGTATCATCGTACCTAGTTCAATCTCGTTACCAACAAGTCTCTTTACTCATTCCGTAATACATCATCACGTGAATAACTCATTAGTCATTTTCTTGCAAGGCTTATTACGATGTGTATTACCGAGAGGGCCCAGAGATACCTCTCCGACGCTCGGAGTGACAAATCCTATTCTCGATCTATGCCAACACCACAAACACCTTCGGAGGCACCTGTAGAGCATCTTTATAATCACCCAGTTACGTTGTGACGTTTGATAGCACACAAGGTGTTCCTCCGGTATTCGGGAGTTGCATAATCTCTGTGATAGCCTGGCTTATTAGGGATGATAGACTACTCATATCAATAAGGAATTCCTTCTTTTCCGGGAGCCCATTCGGATAGAACTCCAAAGTTAAGCGTGCTCAACTTGGAGTAGTTTCAGGATGGGTGACCGACCGGGAAGTTGCTCCCGGGTGCGCACGAGTGAGGACAAAGTGCGCAGAAAAGACTAGTATTGATATGTGGGGCCAGTCTAGATCCCGCCAGGAGTAACGACCACCGGCGGGTGTGTCCGGGGCATGACAAGTTGGTATCAGGGCCGACCCTCATGGTTACACGGATGTTTGCGGATAGTTTACAGTCATGTTGTGCATGACGTTTGTGACCCGTCGTGGCACACGGCATGCCACATGTGCTGTCCTGGAAGCACAAACGTTTGTGCCAAGAGGGAACGTTCCTGTGGCCCGACGAGGACGTCGGTTCCTCTGAGTGGGGTTGTATTGCAGGAAATATGCCCTAGAGGCAATAATAAAGTTATTATTTATTTCCTTATATCATGATAAATGTTTATTATTCATGCTAGAATTGTATTAACCGGAAACTTGGTACATGTGTGAATACATAGACAAAACAGTATGTCCCTAGTATGCCTCTACTAGACTAGCTCATTGATCAAAGATGGTTATGTTTCCTAGCCATAGACATGAGTTGTCATTTGATCAACGGGATCACATCATTAGGAGAATGATGTGATGGACAAGACCCATCCGTTAGCATAGCACTATGATCGTTTAGTTTTACTGCTATTGCTTTCTTCATGACTTATACATGTTCCTATGACTATGAGATTATGCAACTCCCGAATACCGTAGGAACACCTTGTGTGCTATCAAACGTCACAACGTAACTGGGTGATCATAAAGATGCTCTACAGGTGTCTCCGAAAGTATTCGTGGTGTTGGCATAGATCAAGATTAGGATTTGTCACTCCGAGTGTCGGAGAGGTATCTCTGGGCCCTCTCGGTAACACACATCACAATAAGCCTTGCAAGCAAAAGACTAATGAGTTAGTCACGAGATGATGTGTTACAGAACGAGTAAAGAGACTTGCCGATAACGAGATTGAACTAGGTATAGAGATAGCGACGATCGAATCTCGGGCAAGTAACATACCGTTTGACAAAAGGAACAACGTATGTTGTTATGCGGTTCTGACCGATAAAAGATCTTCGTAGAATATGTAGGAGCCAATATGAACATCCAGGTTCCGCTATTGGTTATTGACCGGAGATGAGTCTCGGTCATGTCTACATAGTTCTCGAACCCGTAGGGTCCGCACGCTTAACGTTTGATGACGATCGGTATTATGAGTTTATGAGTATTGATGTACCGAAGGTAGTTCGGAGTCCCGGATGAGATCACGGACATGACGAGGAGTCTCGGAATGTCCGAGACATAAAGATTGATATATTGGACGGCTATATTCGGACACCGGAAGTGTTCCGGAAAAGTTTCGGATTTATCGGGAATGCCGGAGGGGGTTACCGGAACCCCCTACGAGAGGGGATGGTCCATAGTGGGCCTAAAGGGAAAGAGAGAGGCAGCCCATAGGGCTGTTCGGCGCCCCACCTAGGGTTCCTAGTTGGACTAGGATTGGAGGGGGCGCCACCTCTCCTATTCCTTTCCCCCTTCCTTCTTTTGGTGAATCCTACTAGGAATAGGATTGCAATCCTATTCCTAGTAGGAGTCCACTCCTAGCCGCACCAGGAGAGGTTGGCCGGCCTCCCTCCCTTGCTCCTTTATATACGGGGGCAGGGGGCACCCAAACACACACAAGTTGAATTGTTTTAGCCGTGTGCGGTGCCCCCCTCCACAGAATCACACCTCGGTCATACCGTCGCGGAGCTTAGGCGAAGCCCTGCGCCGGTGAACACATCATATCCGTCACCACACCGCCGTGCTGACGAAACTCTCCCGTGAAGCTCAACTGGATCAAGAGCTCGTGGGACGTCATCAAGCTGAACGTGTGCTGAACGCGGAGGTGCCGTACGTTCGGTGCTTGATCGGTTGGATCGCGAAGAAGTTCGACAACATCAACCGCGTCACTTGACGCTTCCGCTCCCGGTCTACGAAGGTACGTAGACACACTCTCCCCTCTCGTTGCTATGCATTTGGTAGATAGATCTTGCGTGATCGTAGGAAAATTTTAAAATACTACGTTCCCCAGCAGTGGCATCATGAGCCAGGTCTATGCGTAGATGATATGCACGAGTAGAACACAATGAGATTGTGGGCGATACTAGTCATACTGCTTACCAGCATGTCATACTTTGCTTCGGCGGTATTGTGAGATGAAGCGGCCCGGACCGACATTACGCGTACGCTTACGCGAGACTGGTTTCACCGTTACGAGCACTCGTTGCTTAAAGGTGACTGGCGGGTGTCTTTCTCTCTCACTTTAGCTGAATCAAGTGTGGCTACGCCCGGTCCTTGTGAAGGTTAAAACAACACATACTTGACGAAACATCGTTGTGGTTTTGTATGCGTAGGTAAGAACGGTTCTTGCTAAGCCCGTAGCAGCCACGTAAAACTTGCAACAAACAAAGTAGAGGACGTCTAGGTTGCAGGGCATGTTGTGATGTGATATGGTCAAGACATGATGAGTTATACGGTTTTGTATGGGATGATCATGTTTTGTAAAGTTATCGGCAACTGGCAGGAGCCATATGGTTGTCGCTTTATTGTATGAAATGCAATCGCCATGTAATTGCTTTACTTTATCACTAAACGGTAGCGATAGTCGTAGAAGCAATAGTTGGCGAGACGACAACGATGCTACGATGAAGATCAAGGTGTCGCGCCGGTGACGAAGGTGATCATGACGGTGCTTTGGAGATGGAGATCAAAAAACACAAGATGATGATGGCCATATCATGTCACATATTTTGATTGCATGTGATGTTTATCTTATTATGCTTCTTATTTTGCTTAGAACGACGGTAGCATTATAAGATGATCCCTTACTAAATTTCAAGGTATAAGTGTTCTCCCTGAGTATGCACCGTTGCGAAAGTTCGTCGTGCCGAGACACCACGTGATAATCGGGTGTGATAAGCTCTACGTTCAAATACAACGGGTGTAAGCCAGTTTTGCACACGCAGAATACTCGGGTTAAACTTGACGAGCCTAGCATATACAGATATGGCCTCGGAACACTGGAGACCGAAAGGTCGAGCGTGAATCATATAGTAGATATGATCAACATAAGATGTTCACCATTGAAACTACTCCATCTCACGTGATGATCGGACATGGTTTAGTTGATTTGGATCACGTGATCATTTAGATGACCAGAGGGATGTCTATCTAAGTGGGAGTTCTTAAGTAATATGATTAATTGAACTTTATTTTATCATGAACTTAGTCCTGGTAGTATTAGCATATCTATGTTGTAGATCAATAGCTCGCGATGTTGCTCCCCGTTTATTTTTCATATGTTCCTAGAGAAAACCAAGTTGAAAGATGTTAGTAGCAATGATGCGGAATTGTTCCGTGATCTGAGGATTATCCTCATTGCTGCACAGAGAAATATGTCCTTGATGCACCGCTAGGTGACAGACCTATTGCAGGAGCAGATGTAGACGTTATGAACGTTTTGACAAAAGCTCAGTATGATGACTACTTGATAGTTTAGTGCACCATGCTTTACGGCTTATAACCGGGACTTCAAAAACGTTTTGAACGCCACGGAGCATATAAGATGTTCCAAGAGTTGAAATTAGTATTTCATACTCATGCCCGTGTCGAGAGGTATAAGACCTCTGACAGTACTTTGCCTACAAGATGGAGGAGAATAGCTCAACCAGTGAGCATGTGCTCAGATTGTCTGGGTACTACAATTACTTTAATCAAGTGGGAGTTAATCTTCCAGATAAGATAGTAATTGACAAAGTTCTCTAGACACTATCACCAAGTTAGTATAACTTCGTGATGAACTGCAAGGGATGATGAAAGTAATTCCCGAGCTCTTCACGATGCTGAAATCGGCGAAGGTAGAAATCAAGAAAGAGCATCAAGTGTTGATGGTTAACCAGACCACTTGTTTCAAGTAAAGGGCAAAGGGATAGAAGGGGAACTTCAAGAAGAATGACAAGCAAGTTGTCACTCCCGTGAAGAAACCCAAAGCTAAACTCAAGCCTGAAACAAGTGCTTCTACTGCAAAGGAAATGGTCACTAGAAGTGGAACTGCCCTAGATATTTGGCGGATAAGAAGGATGGCAAAGTGAACAAAGGTATATTTGATATACAGATTATTGATGTGTATTTTACTAGTGTTCATAGCAACCCCTCGGTATTTGATATTGGTTCAGTTGCTAAAGAGTAGTAACTCGAAGTGGGAGTTGCATAATGAACATAAACTAGTTAAAGGATGAAGTGACGATGTGTATTGGAAGCAGTTCCAAGACTGATATGATCATCATCGCACACTCCCTATACTTTCGGGATTAGTATTGAACCTAAATAAATGTTATTTGGTGTTTGTGTTGAGCATGAATGTGATTTGATCATGTTTATTGCAATACGGTTATTCATGTAAGTTAGAGAATAATTGTTATTCTGTTTACATGAATAAAAAACCTTCTATGGTCATACACCCAATGAAAATAGTTTGTTGGATCTCGATCATGTGATACACATATTCATAATATTGAAGCCAAAAGATGCAAGGTTAATAATGATAGTGCAACTTATTAGTGGCACTGCCGTTTAGGTCATATTGGTGTAAAACGCATGAAGAAACTCCATAATGATGGACTTTTGGAATCACTTGATTATGAATCACTTGGTGCTTGCAAACCATGCCTCATGGGCAAGATGACTAAAACTCCGTTCTCCGGAACTATGGAGCGAGCAACAGATTTGTTGGAAATCATACATACTGATGTATGTGGACCAATGAGTGTTGATGCTCGCGGCGGGTATCGTTATTTTCTGACCTTCACTGATGATTTGAGCAGATATGGGTATATCTACTTAATGAAGCACAAGTCTGAAACATTTGAAAAGTTCAAAGAATTTCAGAGTGAAGTAGAGAATCATCGTAACAAGAAAATAAAGTTCCTACGATCTGATCGTGGAGGAGAATATTTGAGTTACGAGTTTGGTCTTCATTTGAAACAATGTGGAATAGTTTCACAACTCACGCCACCCGGAACACCACATCATAATGGTGTATCCGAACGTCGTAACCGTACTTTATTTGATATGGTGCGATCTATGATGTCTCTTACCGATTTACCACTATCATTTTGGGTCATGCATTAGAGACAGCTGCATTCACGTTAAATAGGGCACCATCTAAATCCGTTGATACGACACCTTATGAACTATGGTTTGGCAAGAAACCAAAGTTGTCGTTTCTTAAAGTTTGGGGCTGCGATGCTTATAAAACTTCAACCTGATAAGCTCGAACCCAAGTCGGAAAAATGTGTCTTCATAGGATACCCAAAAGAGACTGTTGGGTACACCTTCTATCACAGATCCGAAGGCAAAATATTCGTTGCTAAAAACGGATCCTTTCTAGAAAAAGAGTTTCTCTCGAAAGAAGTGAGTGGGAGGAAAGTAGAACTTGATGAGGTAATTGTACCTTCTCCCGGATTGGAAAGTAGTACATCACAGGAAATTGTTCCAGTGATTCCTACACCAATTAGTGAGGAAGTTAATGATAATGATCATGAAACTTCGGATCAAGTTTCTGCTGAACGTCGTAGATCAACCAGAGTACGTTCCGCACCAGAGTGGTACGGCAACCCAGTTCTGGAAATCATGTTACTAGACCATGATGAACCTACGAACTATGAGGAAGCGATGATGAGCCCAGATTCCGCAAAATGGCTTGAAGCCATGAAATCTGAGATGGGATCCATGTATGAGAACAAAGTGTGGACTTTGGTTGACTTGCCCGATGATCCGCAAGCCATCGAAAATAAATGGATCTTCAAGAGGAAGACCGACGCAGACGGTAATATTACTGTTTACAAAGCTCGACTTGTTGCGAAAGGTTTTCGACAAGTTCAAGGAGTTGACTACGATGAGACTTTCTCACCTGTAGTGATGCTTAAGTCTGTCCGAATCATGTTAGCAATTGCCACATTTTATGATTATGAAATCTGGCAAATGGATGTCAAAACTGCATTCCTAAATGGATATCTCAAAGAAGAGTTGTATATGATGCAACCAGAAGGTTTTGTCAATCCAAAAGGTGCTAACAAATTATGCAAGCTCCAGCGATCCATCTATGGACTGGTGCAAGCATCTCGGAGTTGGAATATACGCTTTGATGAGGTGATCAAAGCATATGGTTTTATACAGACTTTTGGAGAAGCCTGTATTTACAAGAAGTGAGTGGGAGCACTACAACCTTTCTGATAAGTATATGTAAATGACATATTGTCGATCGGAAATGATGTAGAATTTTCTGGAAAGCATAAAGGAATGTTTGAAAGGAGTTTTTCAAAGAAAGACCTCGGTGAAGCTACTTACATATTGAGCATCAAGATCTATATAGATAGATCAAGACGCTTGATAAGACTTTCGATGAGTACATACCTTGATAAGATTTTGAAGTAGTTCAAAATGGATTAGTCAAAGAAGAAGTTCTTGCCTGACTTGCAAGGTGTGAAGTTGAGTAAGACTCCAAGCCAGACCACGGCAGAAAAATATAGAGAGAATGAAAGTCATTCCCTATGCCTCAGCCATAGGTTCTATAAAGTATGCCATGCTGTGTACAAAACACGTTGTGTACCTTGCCAAGAGTTTGACAGGGAGGTACAATAGTGATCCAGGAGTAGATCACTGTACATCGGTCAAAATTATCCTTAGTAATTGGATAACTAAGGAAATATTTCTCGATTATGGAGGTGATAAAGAGTTCGTCGTAAAGGGTTACGCCGATGCAAGCTTTGACACTAAATACAGATGACTCTAAGTATCAATCTGGATGCGTATTGAAAGTGGGAGCAATTAGCTAGAGTAGCTCCATGCAGAGCATTGTAGACATAGAAATTTGCGAAATACATAGGGATCTGTATATGACAGACCCGTTGACTAAACTTCTCTCACAAGCAAAACATGATCACACCTCATTACTCTTGGGTATTAATCACATAGCGATGTGAACTAGATTATTGACTCTAGTAAACCCTTTGGGTGTTGGTCACATAACGATGTGAACTATCGGTATTAAATAACATGGCGATGTGAGCTAGATTATTGACTCTAGTGCAAGTGGGAGACTGAAGGAAATATGCCCTAGAGGCAATAATAAAGTTATTATTTATTTCCTTATATCATGATAAATGTTTATTATTCATGCTAGAATTGTATTAACCGGAAACTTGGTACATGTGTGAATACATAGACAAAACAGTATGTCCCTAGTATGCCTCTACTAGACTAGCTCATTGATCAAAGATGGTTATGTTTCCTAGCCATAGACATGAGTTGTCATTTGATCAATGGGATCACATCATTAGGAGAATGATGTGATGGACAAGACCCATCCGTTAGCATAGCACTATGATCGTTTAGTTTTACTGCTATTGCTTTCTTCATGACTTATACATGTTCCTATGACTATGAGATTATGCAACTCCCGAATACTGTAGGAACACCTTGTGTGCTATCAAACGTCACAACATAACTGGGTGATCATAAAGATGCTCTACAGGTGTCTCCGAAAGTATTCGTGGTGTTGGCATAGATCAAGATTAGGATTTGTCACTCCGAGTGTCGGAGAGGTATCTCTGGGCCCTCTCGGTAACACACATCACAATAAGCCTTGCAAGCAAAAGACTAATGAGTTAGTCACGAGATGATGTGTTACGGAACGAGTAAAGAGACTTGCCGATAACGATATTGAACTAGGTATAGAGATACCGACGATCGAATCTCGGGCAAGTAACATACCGTTTGACAAAAGGAACAACGTATGTTGTTATGCGGTTCTGACCGATAAAAGATCTTCGTAGAATATGTAGGAGCCAATATGAACATCCAGGTTCCGCTATTGGTTATTGACCGGAGATGAGTCTCGGTCATGTCTACATAGTTCTCGAACCCGTAGGGTCCGCACGCTTAACGTTTGATGACGATCGGTATTATGAGTTTATGAGTATTGATGTACCGAAGGTAGTTCGGAGTCCCGGATGAGATCACGGACATGACGAGGAGTCTCGGAATGTCCGAGACATAAAGATTGATATATTGGACGGCTATATTCGGACACCGGAAGTGTTCCGGAAAAGTTTCGGATTTATCGGGAATGCCGGAGGGGGTTACCGGAACCCCCTACGAGAGGGGATGGTCCATAGTGGGCCTAAAGGGAAAGAGAGAGGCAGCCCATAGGGCTGTTCGGCGCCCCACCTAGGGTTCCTAGTTGGACTAGGATTGGAGGGGGCGCCACCTCTCCTATTCCTTTCCCCCTTCCTTCTTTTGGTGAATCCTACTAGGAATAGGATTGCAATCCTATTCCTAGTAGGAGTCCACTCCTAGCCGCACCAGGAGAGGTTGGCCGGCCTCCCTCCCTTGCTCCTTTATATACGGGGGCAGGGGGCACCCAAACACACACAAGTTGAATTGTTTTAGCCGTGTGCGGTGCCCCCCTCCACAGAATCACACCTCGGTCATACCGTCGCGGAGCTTAGGCGAAGCCCTGCGCCGGTGAACACATCATATCCGTCACCACACCGCCGTGCTGACGAAACTCTCCCGTGAAGCTCAACTGGATCAAGAGCTCGTGGGACGTCATCAAGCTGAACGTGTGCTGAACGCGGAGGTGCCGTACGTTCGGTGCTTGATCGGTTGGATCGCGAAGAAGTTCGACAACATCAACCGCGTCACTTGACGCTTCCGCTCCCGGTCTACGAAGGTACGTAGACACACTCTCCCCTCTCGTTGCTATGCATTTGGTAGATAGATCTTGCGTGATCGTAGGAAAATTTTAAAATACTACGTTCCCCAACAGTGGCATCATGAGCCAGGTCTATGCGTAGATGATATGCACGAGTAGAACACAATGAGATTGTGGGCGATACTAGTCATACTGCTTACCAGCATGTCATACTTTGCTTCGGCGGTATTGTGAGATGAAGCGGCCCGGACCGACATTACGCGTACGCTTACGCGAGACTGGCTTCACCGTTACGAGCACTCGTTGCTTAAAGGTGACTGGCGGGTGTCTGTCTCTCTCACTTTAGCTGAATCAAGTGTGGCTACGCCCGGTCCTTGTGAAGGTTAAAACAGCACATACTTGACGAAACATCGTTGTGGTTTTGTATGCGTAGGTAAGAACAGTTCTTGCTAAGCCCGTAGCAGCCACGTAAAACTTGCAACAAACAAAGTAGAGGACGTCTAGGTTGCAGGGCATGTTGTGATGTGATATGGTCAAGACATGATGAGTTATACGGTTTTGTATGAGATGATCATGTTTTGTAAAGTTATCGGCAACTGGCAGGAGCCATATGGTTGTCGCTTTATTGTATGAAATGCAATCGCCATGTAATTGCTTTACTTTATCACTAAACGGTAGCGATAGTCGTAGAAGCAATAGTTGGCGAGACAACAACGATGCTACGATGAAGATCAAGGTGTCGCGCCGGTGACGAAGGTGATCATGACGGTGCTTTGGAGATGGAGATCAAAAAGCACAAGATGATGATGGCCATATCATGTCACATATTTTGATTGCATGTGATGTTTATCTTATTATGCTTCTTATTTTGCTTAGAACGACGGTAGCATTATAAGATGATCCCTTACTAAATTTCAAGGTATAAGTGTTCTCCCTGAGTATGCACCGTTGCGAAAGTTCGTCGTGCCGAGACACCACGTGATGATCGGGTGTGATAAGCTCTACGTTCAAATACAACGGGTGTAAGCCAGTTTTGCATACTCAGGGAGAACCCTTGTACCTTGAAATTTTGTAAGGGATCATCTTATAATGCTGCCGCCACACTAAACAAAATAAGAAGCATAATAAGATAAACATCACATGCAATAAAAATATGTGACATGATATGGCCATCATCATCTTGTGCTTTTGATCTCCATCTCCAAAACAACATCATGATCTCCATCATTACCAGCTTGACACCATGATCTTCATCTAGCGTCGTGGTCGTCCGCCAACTATTGCTACTACTACTATCGCTAACTCATAGTGATAAAGTAAAGCAATTACATGGCTTTCGCAATTCATACAATAAAGAGACAACCATATGGCTCCTGCCGGTTGCCGATAATTTACAAAACATGATCATCTCATACAATAATGTATAACTCATCACGTCTTGACCATATCATATCACAACATGCCCTGCAAAAACAAGTTAGACGCCCTCTACTTTGTTGTTGCAATTTTTACGTGGCTGCTACGGGCTTAGCAAGAACCGTTCTTACCTACACATCAAAAACCACAACGGTTTTTTGTCAAGTGTGCTGTTTTAACCTTCACAGGGACCAGGCGTAGTCACACTCGATTCAACTAAAGTGAGAGAGACAGACACCCGCCGGTCACCTTTAAGCAACGAGTGCTCGTAACGGTGAAACCAGTCTCGCGTAACCATACGCGTAATGTTGGTCCTGGCCGCTTCATCTCACAATACTACCGAATCAAAGTATGACATGCTGGTAAGCAGTATGACTATTATCACATGCTGGTAAGTAGTATGACTATTATCGCCCACAACTTATTGTATTCTACTCGTGCATATCATCTACGCATAGACCTGACTCATGATGCCACTGTTGGGGAACGTAGTATTTCAAAAACAATTCCCACGAACATGCAAGATTTATCGAGGAGAAGCATAGCAACGAGCGGGAGAGTGTGTCCATGTGCCCTCGTAGACCAAAAGAGGAAGCGTTTAGTAACGCGATTGGTGTAGTCGAACGTCTTCGCGATCCAACCCATCAAGCACCGAACGTACAACACCTCCGCGATCTGCACACGTTCAGCTCGGTGACGTCCCTTGAACTCTTGATCCAGTTGAGGTCGAGGGCGAGTTTCGTCAGCACGACGACATGGTGATAGTGTTGATGAAGTTACCGACGCAGAGCTTCGCCTAAGCACTACGACAATATGACCGAGGTGTGTAACAGTGGATGGGGGCACCGCAAACACGTCTAAAACAATTGTCAACTTGTGTGTCCTAGGGTGCCCCTTGCCCCCGTATATAAAGGAGCAAGGGGAGGCCGGCCGGCCCTCCTAGGGCGCGCCCCACAAGTGGAGTCCTACTAGAAATAGGAATCCTATTCCTAGTAGGAGTCCACCAAGAGGGAGAGAGGGGGAAGGAAGGAGAGGGAGAGGGAGAAGGAAAGGGGGGCGCCGCCCCCTTCCCTAGTCCAATTTGGACCCAAGGGTGAAGGGGCGCGCGGCCTGCCTTAGCCGCCCCTCTCTCTCTCTCTCCACTAAGGCCCATGTGGCCAATTAGTTCCCCCGGGGGGTTCCGATAACCCTCCAGCACTCCGGTTTTATCCGAAACTTCCCCGGAACACATCTAGTGTCCGAATATAGTCGTCCATCATATCAATCTTTATGTCTCGACCATTTCGAGACTCCTCATCATGTCCATGATCTCATACATGACTCCGAAAAACCTTCGGTACATCAAAATACATAAAGTCATAATACCAATCGTCATCGAACGCTAAGCGTGCGGACCCTACAGGTTCGAGAACTATGTAGACTTGACCGAGACACATTTCTGGTTAATAACGAATAGCGGAACCTGGATGTTCATATTGGCTCCTACATATCCTACGAAGATCTTTATCAGTCAAACCACAAAACAACATACGTTTGTTCCCTTTGTCATCGATATGTTACTTGCCCGAGATTCGATCGTCGGTATCATCATACCTAGTTCAATATCGTTGCCGGCAAGTCCCTTTACTCGTTCCGTAATACATCATCACATGACCAACTCATTAGTCATTTTCTTGCAAGGCTTATTACGATGTGTATTACCGAGAGGGCCTAGAGATACCTCTCCAACACTCGGAGTGACAAATCCTATTCTCGATCTATGCGAACACCACAAACACCTTCGGAGACACCTATAGAGAATCTTTATAATCACCTAGTTATGTTGTGACATTTGATAGCACACAAGATGTTCCTTCGGTATTCGGGAGTTGCATAATGTCATAGTCAGAGGAACATGTATAAGTCATGAAGAAAGCAATACCAGTAAAACTAAATGATCCCAGTGCTAAGCTAACGGATGGGTCTTGTCCATCACATCATTCTCATAATGATGTGATCCCGTTGATCAAATGACAACACATGTCTATGGTTAGGAAACATAACCATCTTTGATTAACGAGCTAGTCTAGTAGAGGCATACTAGGGACACTCTATTTTTTCTATGTATTCACACATGTATCAAGTTTCCGGTCAATACAATTCTAGCATGAATAAAAGACATTTATCATGGTATACAAGGAAATATAAATAAGAACTTTGTTATTGCCTCTAGGGCATATTTCCTTCAACGATATTTTATCAAGGATGATTATCCAACGAGAGCTAATAAACTATGTATTCCCGAGTCTTCTCTTCGTTTGTTACTTTTGCAAGAAGCTCATGGAGGAGGACTCATGGGACACTTCGAAGATGACAAGACATTTGCCATGCTCTGCACAAACTACTTTTGGCCCAAGATGTTCCGTGACGTCTCACGCTTCACCAACCGATGCTCGACATGTTGCAAAGTTAAGTCCAAAGATCAATCCCATGGTCTATATATGCCACTTCCTATTCCATATCACCCATGGGAAGATATTAGCATGGATTTTGTCCTTCATTTGCCTAGAACTCAAAATGGAAAGGATTCCGTCTTTGTTGATGTGGACAAATTCTCTAAGATGGCACATTTCATACCATGCAACAAGATAGACGATGCTTCATATGTTTCCAATCTCTTTTGTAGGGAAATATTGCGTCTACATGGAGTGCCAAAGACTACTGTGTCGGACCGCGACGTCAAGTTCCTAAGATACTATTGGAAGACACTTTGTGCCAAGCTCAGAATCAAGCTTATTTTCTCTTCGACGTACCATCCACAAACCAACAGCCAAACGGAGGTCCCGAACTGGATGCTATCTACTCTCCTCCGCGTGTTGATCAAGAAGAACATCAAGGAGTTGGTAGAGTTCTTACCCATCACCGAGTACGCCTACAATTGCACAAGACACATGACTACCGGAAAGTCCCCCTTCAAGGTCGTCTACGACTTCAATCCTTTGTCCCCACTGGACATTCTACCTCTACCACTACAAGAGTGCATTAACATGGACGCAAGTGCCCGAGCAAGCTATATCAAGAAGGTGCATGAAGATACGGGACACGCAATTGACGTCAAGTCCACTCTCTTGCGACCAAGATCAACATCAACAAGCACCCCATGATATTCAACATAGGAGATCTTGTGTGGCTACACCTTCGCAAGGAATGCTTTCCCAACGAGCGCAAGCCCAAGCTACTACCACGAGCTGATGTGCCCTTCAAGGTGATTGCCTGCTAAAACAACAATGCTTACAAGATCGACATACCGCGCGACAAGTACAACATGAGTGATTTCTTTAACGTGAAGGATCTATCTCCCTACCATGGTGATAAGGTTTTCGATCAGAGGTCGGATCTTTCCCAAGGGAGGGGGGAGATGATGTGGAGCATCCCAAGGTCATCCCCACGAACCTACCAAGTGGACCGATGACACGAGCTCGTGCAAGGGCCATCGAGAACGAGGTTAACTCACTCCTTGTTGAACTCTCCTTTGACCAACTTGAGACATGGCTACTACCTCAAACGAAGACACTTTTTATGCTTAGGTACCGAGGAGAAGTTCTGGTGCAAGATGGACACCAAGAGCATGGAGGAGAATCTGCCCAGTCCAGAAATCTCGGTACAACGAGCCAACTACCGGTCGACCGGTACTACCGCCCAACTACCGTCCAGCCTTCTTAATCAAGTGGCACAAGACCGGTAAAGCCCCAGTTGTTTCCACAGCTGCGACCAGACCGGTACAACCAGTAATTCTTCTGCGAACGCCTCCAGGATCCGACACTTGAGCTCCCAACGATACAACTGCTCCCATGACTGGTACAACCAACCTGCCTGCACACAGTGAAAGGGGTTTTGACCCATGTACCCCCAACTTACCCCTTAGACTATAAATACTCGTATCCTAGCTTCGAATTAAGGTTAGAAAAATATGATAGCTCATTTATGTGTGAGCTTTGCTCCTTACCACTCCCATGGAGTTAAAGACCTCCATGTGAGTGAGAGAGAGAGAGACCACTCCCATGGAGTTAAAGACCTTCATGTGAGAAGATCCCTGGTATCTTCAAGACCCCCTTGTCGGAAGATCCCTCATGGATACAAGATCTCCTTCATGGAGATGAACTAGTTACCCTTTGTATCCTCCCTTTGTTGTTCTTGGATCTTTGTGACCTCTAGGTGTATGTGGATCTAGCACATGTGATTGCATCTTGTCTATTAGAGTGTTCCTCTCGTGATTTCCCTTGTGTTTCCTCTCGTTTGTTCATCGTGTACTTCGGGAATTCCCCTCCAAATCATGAAAGATCGGAACCTAGGGTTCCACCCTACATCATAAAAGTTCTCGGATTGGGCTGAATATTTATGGTGATTTTTTATGGGCAAGAAGAGACCCTCGAAGCCTGAGAGGCGGACCAGACGAACTCCAGGGGAGCGACGAGCTCAGGCGGCGCGCCTCCCCCCTAGGGCACGCGAGCTGAGCTTGTCTTTCCATTGTGCCCCCCTGATGTGAAACCGATGCCAAAAATTCCTATAAATATATAAAACACCAGAAAGAAACCTAGAACTTCCGCTCCACCGACGCAATCCTCAGTTTTGAAGTGATCTCATCTGGATCCCTGTTCCGGCACCCTACCGGAGGGGGAAATCATCACTGAAGTCCATCATCATCCCAACCGTATCGATGATGAGGAGGGAGTAGTTCACCATCAGGGCTGAGGTTATGTACAAGTAGCTGTGTGTTTAATCTCTCCCTCTCTCTCTCTCTCTCGTGTTCTTGATTTGGCACGATCTTGATGTACCACAGACTTTGTTAATATAGTTGGATCTATGGTGTTCTTCCCTCTCTATCTTGTTGTGATGAATTGAGTCTTGCTCTTTGAGGCTTAGTTTTGTTGGATTGAATATTGGATTTGAGATCACTTGATGTATGTCTCACATGTGGATACCCATGGTGACAATGGGGTGTTCTATTGAGTCACTTGATATATGTTTTGGTAATCAACTTGCGGGATTCTCATGGTGACATTGGGGTCATCTACGCACCTAGGTTGATACACGTTTTCGTCCTATGTTCTCTGATAGAAACTTTGGAGTGATTCTTTGTTACATGTTGAGGGGTTATTATATGATTCAATTATGTTAGCACTATCGAGAGATTGCACTAGTGAAAGTATGAACCCTAGGCCTTGTTTCTAAGCATTGCAATACCGTTTGTGCTCACTTTTGTTACTTGCTACCTTGCTATTTTTATTATTTCAGATTATAAAAACCTATATCTACTACCCATACTACACTTGTATCACCATCTCTTTGCCAAACTAGTGCACCTATTCAATTTACCATTGTATTGGGTGTGTTGGGGACGCAAGAGATTTCTTGTATTTGATTGTAAGGTTATTTGGGAGAGACCATCTTCATACTACACCTCCCACAAATTGATAAACCTTAGGTCATCCACTCGAGGGAAATTTGTTGCTGTCCTACAAAACTCTGTGCCTAGAGGCCCAACAGAGTCTACGAAGAAAGGTTGGATACCAGACATCAGTAACTCCTTCGGTTTGGTCATAGCTTATGATTTTTATAGATTTACATGGGTGTTCTTTCTCGATGACAAATGGCAGGTACAAAAGATCTTCAAGAACATTTCTAGAAAGCCCCAAAATCAATTTAAGGTGAAGATCAAGAAAGTCGAGAGCGATAACGAAAATGAGTTGAAGAACACTAATGTGGATACCTTTCTTGACGAAGAGGGTATATCAGATGAGTTCTCAGCTACGTACACACCTCAACAAAAAGGAGTTGTTGAGAGGAAGAACCATACTCTTATCGAGATGACAAGAACGGTGCTAGATGAGTACAAGAGGCCAAAACACTTTTCGGGGGAAGCGGTTGAGATGGCTTGTCATGCTACAAACCGACTTTATCTTCACAAGTTTCTTAGTAAAGTGGCATACAAGCACTCACCAGTAACAAACCCCAAGTTGGATACTTTTGAGCATTTGGCTCAAAGTGTTGCATTATTGATAAGCATCGTCATTCGAAATTTTATCCTAAATCTTATGAAGGTTTCCTACTTTCTTACGGATCAAACTCTCACACTTACCGTGTCTAAAACCACTCCACTTGAAAAGTTGAAGAGATGGTGGATGTGAAGTTTGATGAATCTAATGGCTCGTAAGTCGAGCAATTGCCAATTGATGTAGGAGAAAAAGATCCTTTGGAAGCAATTCAAGACTTGTCTATTGGCAAGATTCATCCCATGGAGGTGAAGGAGAGAACTTCGTCCATTCAATTGGAAGCCTCAACTTCACATCAAGGTGAACCGCAAGTTGACATGGAGGTATCCACAAGTGGAACACCTCTAGACGAAGGGAACGATGAAGTACAACAAGAAGATCCACCTCAACCTCTCTCCACCACCTCAGGAGAATGACAACGCCAATGAAGATCAAGAAGATGATGATTATGATGTGGAGGAAGCTCCACTTGAGCCCAAGAAAAAGCTACCTCGAGTTAGAGAAAGAATTCATAAGAGTCATCCCATCGAACTAATCCTTAGCAACATCAAATCCGGGAGAATCACTCACTCTAAATCTCGATTAGCTAACTTTTGTGAGCATTACTCATTCATCTCTAGTATTGAGCCCATGAAGGTAGATGAAGCCCTCGAAGACCCGGATTGGGTCAATGCTAAGCATGAAGAACTACACAACTTTGAGAGGAATCAAGTATTGACATTTGTTGAAAAGCCCAAAGATGAGCAAAACGTCATTGTAAACAAATGGGTATTTCATAACAAGCAAGATGAAGATGGAAAATTTATATGCAACAAGGCTCGCCATGTGGCTCAAGACTACAGACAAGTCGAAGGAATGGACTATGGTGATACCTATGCCCCTATTGCTAGACTTGAGTCTATTCACATTCTTCTTTCTTATGCCAATCACAATGATAACACCCTCTGTCAAATGGATATTAAAAGTGTTTTCTTAATTGGTGAAATTGAGGAGGAATTTTAGGTCAAGCAACCTCCCAGGTTGGTAATCCCAGGAAACCAAACCATTGTTGGGAAACGTAGTAGAAAACAAAAAAATTGCACCTACGCACACCCAAGATCAATATGAAGATGCATAGCGAGTTGTGACCATGATCATTATCTCATTGAGTTGCAGTAGAAGAAGAACATTTTGGTGTAGATCATACTTGGACTCACATGAACCATCGATGAGCGATCACGCGAACTGCTCACGAACGGTCCCTAAAACAGAAGACCGAAAGCATGGCCTCTCTACTTGGTTGCAAGTGTGCAACCTTCCCGATCTGGCAGCACTTCACCATCCAGAGCTAATATTCATTGGATAACTAGAGAGAGGAGATTATAACCACACTAAGATTCTAATTATGAGGATTATAGGATTTGTCTAGCTCTAATTACATCAAGTAGGATCAACTAGAACTAGAACTAGAGGGAGTAGAGGAGTCTCCAAACCTATGTGTACAGCAGGGCATAAATCCCCAAGTATATATAGGTTAGAGGGTTGAGGGAGGGCTGCCACCAAGGAGTAAGGAGTCCTCCTTGGTCTGCCGGACAGGGGAGGACCTCCCCTACCCCAATTCAACCTCCTTCCTTTCCACCACTTGGCTTTTTAGGCCTGTTGAAATTAAATTAAATATAAAAGTGTTCTAAATATTTTCAGACCATTTTATGTATAATTTAACATCCCCAGAAACATTTTCCACATGTATATATTTATTGACAATACCCGGTATTACCCGATATCCGTCGGAACACTTTCGGTGACCCTGAAATGCTTCCGGACCCTCTCGGAACTATTCCGAATATTAATGAAACAATTCCAAAAATATGTTCTTATCACTCCTGTCCTACTAACACCAAGAAGATCATGATTTGCTTAAGCTTGTGACCCCATAGGTTTGGTAACTCATAGACATGAATGAACGGATTCGTTCATTGATCGACAGCAGGACCGTGGACGTCCATATCGATCCTTGTGAGCACATGCATGATGTTCGAGTGAACATTTGGTTATTATGTGATGTTCCGGTTGCTCCTTGATACTTCAGAAAACCCGAGATGCATTGGTATCCTCTTGAGTCATCACATGCTCACTATACCGTTATCCTCATTACCGGTTTTGTTCTTCTTTCTCCACTACAAAAAAATCGCTTCCTTGATGACACGTGTTTGTCATAGTAAGTCACGATTTTTGTCATGCTTGTACATCCATGGAAATTTTATGACAGAATCAAGATAGTCATACAGGTGCTGTCGTATAAGTGTTCCATGACAATACTGAAATTATCATCACGGAAGTGTCCACTTCCATGACATTAAATGGCGCGTCATGGAAGTGCTTTCGTAAAGAGTGACCGACATGTGGCATCCACTATAACGGGCCGCCGTTAAGCTATCAGGTCCAATTTTGGATCTGATAACCCGTTAACAGCCACAACCAATGGCGATTTTCCATGTGTAAAATCTCATTGGCCGAAGGAACCATGTATCAGCTCCGCGATGTGACAATTGTCAACCGTGCAATGGACAGGAGGTACCTATGGTACGTCACCACGTGTCACGGCCCAACAGTGGCCCATTTAGGTTAAAAAGGCCGACCGTTTGACTTGGTCAAAAGTTAAGGGGATGGCCCATCGAAAGCCTGTTAACGGCCTACTCACGTATAGCCCATTCATAGTCGTCTAACACATGACCCATTATGGCCTTTCCAAATTTGACCCAGCAGCGTCATATGGGCCGTCCAATATAATTCCAACCCATTGTCACTTTCGGCCCTTGTATGGCCCATGACATCTTTCGACCCATATGAGGCCTTTTTTGTCGTTGGACCCATTAATGGTCGTGGTGAGACATGCCCATAATGAACAGTAGTTGATTTAAACCCATTAAATGCCTATTACTCAGTTGGGCCGTTTCCAGCCCATGCTATCTTTCGGCCTTTTAAGCCCATTTTTTCTTGGGCTCATTTCCAGCCCTCGATTACATATGGTCCGTTACTGGCCTGTTCCCCTGATGGGCCAAATTCAGCCCATGGTCACAGTCGGCCCGTCTATGCCCCATCAACAAATTGGGCCTTATTCATCTCGTCATGTATTATAGCCCATTAAAGACCCATTATGTCTGTCGATAGAATTAAGCCTGCGCTGTCTTGCAGCTTGTTACCGACCCATTATGACCTGAGCCCACAAAGTTTCGCTTTCATTTCTGGCCCGTTTATGACCCAAATCGCATTCCAACTTTGGTCCAAGATTGGTACGGCCCAGATCTTATGGCTCGTAAGAGGCCCATGGGCCGTAAGGCCCGAAAGAGGCCCATTTATCGTAAGGCCCGTAGGAGGCCCATGGATCGTAAAGCCCATAGGAGGTCCATGGATCGTATGACCCATAGGAGAATGGATCCTACGACCCATAGGAGGGCCATGGTTACGATGGCCCATTTGTGGACCATTGCTATTGCAGCCACTAGGAAACCGAGGAAAAATAACTACAGTAATACAAGCAAACAAATAAACAAGACTATATAAGAGAATAAATAAGAAAGCAACTAATGCTAGGATATTATGGTGATTACACAGATTACATCCACTGGGCATCAAAAGTTTGCCACCAGTGCAAATATAGGAAACAAAACAGAGCATATTACATACACTAGGCGTCAAAGTTAGCTACTAGTGTAAATAAACGCCGCAGGAAAACAAGTCCTGCAATAAAACCACTCAAGAAGAGCTCAAGAAACAATATCCTGGGTATCCACCATGCTGGCAAGAAGCTTAGCAAGATTATTAGATTTCTCTTGTTTGGCGCTTAAATCCTCCAACTCTTGCTGTCGCACCACAAAGAATGCATCTAAATTTTACAGGGACTTCCTTAGTACTTCGGCTTCGTGTTGCAGCACAGCTAATAGATTTCTTTCAACCCATAGTTGAGACTCAAGAAGATGAACTGATTAAGGCAACAAGTTCGAAGAGCTTGTGCCAGCAGTAGTGTCTAGTAAGTCAAACACCACATCAAGACGGAACTTTTGGGTTGTCTCACTGTCTTTAAAATAGTTTTTATCAGCTTTCTTGGAGACCAACATGGATGTCTCGCTATCTTGAATCTTATCTACATTACTTCCTTCACTATTGCATAATGGGGTACTCTTCATCAATATTTTGTCAGCATTCTAAAAGGGAAACACGCAGACACATCACAAGTTTAGCATGTTGTACATGAAATTCGTTTTGGTAAACCAATTTGGTAGCAAAGTGGACATGATAAAAACATGAAACAAACATATATCTATGTACTATGGTCACTGTATGGTCTATATCATTCTAGTTTATGTTGCCAAATCAAGATAGAGACATAGTTCAAATCATATATGTTTAAGACAAAGCAGCATAGACAGAATATAAGTGTGGGAAACTACACAGTAGTAACAGCACTTGTAATGTGCATGACATGAGAACATAATTTTTTATACAAGTGATACTGAAACCAACATAGAGCAAGTTACAAGAAAAAACCACAGTTAAAGAAACAGGTTTAAAACATACCTGTTGCGCCATTGGAGTTTCCATTGGATCCTTCAAATTTGTAATTATTTGGTATGGCTAAATAAAGTGATGCAAGATCAAAGGAGTATGAACCATATCTATGGAACCTGACATGAGAACAATTCTTTTTCTGCTTTAAGCGTTGACTTGGGGTTCGGAGTGGCAGTCCTTGCACTTTGGGCACTGCAGTTGCCTTACTAACTGCTCGTGTTTGGTTTCTCTATGGTGGAGATGATGCTATGCCAACTGGATCTGGGTTACTATCTACTCGGGTTGGGGTTAGATGGGGTGTAGCTGGTTCTCTATCCAATGGGGTAGGGGGTACAATCTGCGAGAGTGTGGGTTATGTGTGGAGGGGCTGGTTCTTGGGCAAGTACAACCGTGGTTCTATCTGCATCGACGGGTAGCATTGTCTTTTTGACAAATGTGTTTTACTCCCTTAGATACTGCCATCACCCCCTCCAATTTGAATGGCTGATAAACAAGAAAAGTAAGTGAATGTACAGACATTGTATGATAGACAAGTGCAATGGATAGTGGGGAATCAAAGAGGGCATTAAATAATTCACATTTATGTTGTCTAACCAAACAGAATAGCATGACTCATATATGATGGCTAACTAAACACGATAGCATGACACAATTTCACATATATGATGGCTAACTAAACAGGATAGAATGACACAATTCAAAATATGATGACTATGTAAATATGATGACATGATATAACTATATGATGTGTTTATTAAATAGGTTGGCATGCCATAATTCACATACATGTCGTCTATGGAAACATGATGGCATGATATAATTCACAGACAGAATGACATAATTCAAAAAAATGATGACTATGTAAACAAGATAAGATGATATAACTATATGATCTCTTTATTAAATAGGTTGGCATGCCATTATTTAGATACATGTTGTCTATGTAAACATTATGGCATGCTATAATTGAAATATTTGATTTATATACTAAGCAAGTAAGCAGATGGCGACCACATATATGATGTCTAAACTAAGCATATGTCATTCAATATTATGTGTATGATGTAAAAACTAAGCAATGGAAGAAAAAATATGCATGATATGAGTAATATAACCCTGCCAAGTTTGAGCATACACCTCTGGGGGGAAATACGACTAGTCATCTATATCAAAATCCTCCTCTAAGGAGCAAACTGTAACCACCAAGATATCTTCTTCAGTAGGTAGCATTGTCTACTCTGAAGACCTTGTTTTCACTCCAGATTTTTCCATCACCGATTCAAATGGCTGATGCGCAAGTAGAGTAGTGGAATATACAAACATTGTCGACAAATAGAATATGTAATACAAAAAAGGATGGCATGATATAATTCACATTATGATGCTTGGGTAAACAGCATGGCATTGCATAATTCACATATATAATGCCTTGCAACAAGATAGGATTGCATAATGCACATTTATAATGCCTTGTAACAAGATGGCATTGCATAATTCACATATATGGTAATTAGACACTAAACATGTGGCATTCACACAAAGCATGCCTAAACTAAGCAAATGACATAGCAATGAAAGATGCCATATGCATGATATGAGCAATATAACCCTGTCAAATTAGAGCATACACCTCTGGGCCAAAATAGGACTGGTCATTTGTCTCTGAGTTCCCCTGTGAGGAGCTATCTATAACCAACAAGATATGCACTTCGCCAGATAGCATTATGATACGTCTCCAACGTATCTATAACTTTTGATTGTTCCATGCTATTATATTATCTATCTTGGATGTTTTATATGCATTTATATGCTATTTTATATGATTTTTTGGACTAACCTATTAACCCACAGCCCAATGCCAGTTTCTGTTTTTTTCCTTGTTTTTGAGTTTCACAAAGAAAGGAATATCAAACTGAGTCCAAACAGAACGAAACTTTACAAGGATTTTTCTTTGACCAGAAGACACCAGAAGGACTTGGAGTACACTCCAGGGGAGCCTCGAGGCTACCACAAGGGTGGAGGGCATGCTCCCTACCTTGTGGGCCTCCCGAGACCCCCCTAACCTACTTCTTTTGCCTATAAATTCTGAAATATTCCGGAAACAATAGAACATCCATCGAAACCACTTTTCCGCCACCGTAACCTTCTGTTCTCGCAAGATCCCATCTAGAGGATTTTTCCAGTACTTTGCCGAAGGGGAAATCAACCACAGAGGGCATCTACATCAGCATCATCGCCCTTCCGATGAAGTGTGAGTAGTTTACCACAGACCTACGGATCCATAGCTAGTAGATAGATGGCTTCTTCTCTCTCTTTGATCAACAATACCATGTTCTCCTTGATGTTCTTGGAGATCTATCCGATGTAATCTTCTTTTGCGGTGTGTTTGTCAAGATCCGATGAATTGTGGGTTTATGATTAGATTATCTTTGAATAATATTTGAGTCTCTTCTGAATTCTTATATGCATGATTTAATATCTTAGTAATTCTCTTCGAACTATTGGTTTGGTTTGGCCAACTAGATTGGTTTTTCATGCAATGGGAGAAGTGCTTTGCTTTGGGTTCAATCTTGTGGTGCTCAATCCCAGTGACAGTAGGGGCATGACACGTATTGTATTGTTGCCATCGAGGATAACAAGATGGGGTTTTCATCATACTTCTTGAGTTAATTCCGCTACATCATGTCATCTTGCTTAATGCGTTACTCTATTCTTATGAACTTAACACTCTAGATGCAGAAATGTTTCGGTCGATGAGTGGAGTAATAGTAGTAGATGCAGGCAGGGGTCAGTCTACTTGATACGGATGTGATGCCTATATTTATGATCATTGCCTTAGATTTCGTCATAATTATTCGCTCTTGTATCAATTTCCAGATAGTAATTTGTTCACGCACCGTAATATTTGCTATCATGTGAGAAGCCTATAGTGAAACCTATGGCCCCCGGGTCTATTTTACACATTATAAGTTTCTGATATACTATTTTGCAATATTTTACTTTTCAATCTATAAACCAAAAACCCAAAAATATTTACTTTACTAGTTATCTATCTCTATTGGAACTCACTTTTGCAAATAACCGTGAAGGGATTGACAACCCCTTTATAGCGTTGGGTGCAAGTTGTTTGATAGTTTGTGCAGGTATTTGGTGATTTGTGCGTAATCTCCTATTGGATTGATACCTTGGTTCTTAAATTGAGGGAAATACCTACTCTACTTTGCTCCATCACGCTTTCCTCTTCAAGGGAAAAACCAACGCAAGCTCAAGAGGTACCAGGAAGAATTTATGGCGCCGTTACCGGGGAGATCTACGCCAAGTCAAGACCTACCAAGTACCCTTCATTAAACTCTCATCTCTTGCATTTACATTATTTGCCATTCGCCTCTCGTTTTACTATCCCCCACTTCTAAAACGATTTTGAAAAGATTTTCCTTTTCTTCGCCCTTCTTTCGTTCATCTTGTTCGCTTGCTTTTTGTGTGCTTGTGTGTTGGATTGCTTGCTTTGTCATGATGGCTCAAGAAAATACTAAATTATGTGACTTTTCCAACACCAATAATTGTTGGGGAACGTAGTATTTCAAAATATTTCCTACGATCACACAAGATCTATCTACTAGAAGCATAGAAAAGAGAGGGGAGAGTGTGTCTATGTACCCTCGTAGACCGAAAGCGGAAGCATCTAGTGATGCGGTTGATGTAGTCAAACGTCTTCGCGATCCAATCGATCAAGTATCGAACGTACGGCACCTCCATGTTCAGCACACGTTTAGCTCGATGACTTCCCACAAGCTCTTGATCCAGTTGAGCGTCATGAGAGAGTTTCTTCAGCACGACGGCGTGGTGACAGTGATGATGAAGCTACCGATGCAGGGCTTCGCATAAGCATTGCAACGATATGACCGAGGTGTGTATCTATGGAGGGGGGCACCGCACACGGCTAAAACTGATGTTCAATTGTGTGTTCTAGGGTGCCCCCTACCCCCGTATATAAAGGAGCAAGGGGGCGGCCGGCCGGCCCTAGGGCGCGCGGGAGAGAGAGGAGGAGTCCTCCTCCTAGTAGGAGTAGGACTCCCCCTTCCTACTCCTACTAGGAGGGGGAAAGGAAGGAGGAGAGGGAGAAGGAAAGGGGGCGCCGCCCCCCTTCCCTAGTCCAATTCGGACCAGAGGGGGAGGGGGCGCGCGGCCTGCCCTGGCCGACCCTCTCTCTCTCTCCACTAAGGCCCACTAGGCCCATTATCTCTCCCGGGGTTTCCGGTAACCCTCCGGTACTCCGTTTTTCTGCGAAACCACCCGGAACACTTCCGGTGTCTGAATATAGCCATCCAATATATCAATCTTTATGTCTCGGATATTCCTAGACTCCTCGTCATGTCCGTGATCACATCCGAGACTCCGAACTACCTTCGGTACATCAAAAAACATAAACTCATAATACTGATCGTCATCGAACGTTAAGCGTGTGGACCCTACAGGTTCGAGAACTATGTAGACATGACCAAGACTCATCTCCGGTCAATAACCAATAGTGGAACCTGGATGCTCATATTGGTTCCTACATATTCTACGAAGATCCTTATCTGTCAAATCGCATAACAACATAGGTTGTTCCCTTTGTCATTGGTATGTTACTTGTCCGATATTCGATCGTCGGTATCATCATACCTAGTTCAATCTCGTTACCGACAAGTCTCTTTACTCATTCCGTAATACATCATCGCGTGACTAACTCATTAGTCGTTTGCTTGCAAGGCTTATTATGATGTCTATTACCGAGAGGGCCCACAGATACCTCTCCGATACTCGGAGTGACAAATCCTATTCTTGATCTATGCCAACACCACAAACACCTTCAGAGACACCTATAGAGCATCTTTATAATCACCCAGTTACACTGTGATGTTTGATAGCACACAAGGTGTTCCCCCGGTATTCAGGAGTTTCATATTCTCATAGTCATAGGAACATGTATAAGTCATGAAGAAAGCAATAGCAGTAAAACTAAACGATCAAGTTTGCTAAGCTAATGGATGGGTCTTGTCCATCACATCATTCTCCTAATGATGTGATCCCATTGATCAAATGACAACTCATGTCTATGGTTAGGAAACATAACCATCTTTGATCAATGAGCTAGTCTAGTAGGGGCATACTAGGGACACTCTGTTTTGTCTATGTATTCTCACATGTACTAAGTTTCCGATTAATACAATTCTAGCATGAATAATAAACATTTATCATGATATAAGGAAATACAAATAACAACTTTATTATTGCCTCTAGGGCATATTTCCTTCAGTCTCCCACTTGAACTAGCGTCAATAATCTAGATTACATGGTAATGATTCTAACACCCATGGAGTCTTGGTGCTGATCATGTTTTTCTCGTGGAAGAGGCTTAGTTAACGGGTCTGCGACATTCAGATCCGTATATATCTTGCAAATATCTATGTCTCCCTCCTTGACATGATCGCGGATGGAATTGAAGCGTCCCTTGATGTGCTTGGTTCTCTTGTGAAACCTGGATTCCTTCGCCAATGCTATTGCTCCAGTGTTGTCGCAAAAGATTTTCATTGGACCTGATGCACTAGGTATTAACCTAGATCCGATATGAACTCCTTCATCCAGACTCCTTCATTTGCTGCTTCCGAAGCAGCTATGTACTCCGCTTCACATGTAGATTCCGCCACGACACTCTGCTTGGAACTGCATCAACTGACATCTCCACCGTTCAATAAAAATACATATCCGGTTTGTGACTTAGAGTCATCCGGATCAGTGTCAAAACTTGAATCGACGTATCCGTTTACGACGAGCTCTTTGTCACTAGCATAAATGAGAAACATACCCTTTGTCCTTTTCAGGTACTTCAGGCTGTTCTAGACCGCTGTCGAGTGATCCATTCCTGGATTACTTTGGTACCTCCCTGCTAAACTTATACCAAGGCACACATCAGGTCTGGTACACATCATTGCATACATGATAGATCCTATGGCCGAGGCATAGGGAATGACTTTCATTTTCTCTCTATCTTCTGCAGTGGTCAGGCATTGAGTCTTACTCAACTTCACACCTTATAACACAGGCAAGAACCCTTTCTTCGACTGATCCATTTTGAACTTCTTCAAAACTTTATCAAGGTATGTGCTTTGTGAAAGTCCAATTAAGTGTCTTGATCTATCTCTATAGATCTTGATGCTTAATATATAAGCACCTTCACCGAGGTCTTTCATTGAAAAATTCTTATTCAAGCATCCTTTTATGCCATCCAGAAATTCTATATCATTTCCAATCAACAATATGTCATCTACAAATAATATGAGAAATGCTACAGAGCTCCCACTCACTTTCTTGTAAATACAGTCTTCTCCAAAAGTCTGTATAAAACCATATGCTTTGAGCACCTCATGAAAGCTTATATTCCAACTCCGAGATGCTTGCACCAGTCCATAGATGGATCGCTGGAGCTTGCATGCTTTGTTAGCACCTTTAGGATAAACAAAACCTTCTGGTTGCATCATATACAACTCTTATTTGAGATATCCATTTAGGAATGCAGTTTTGACATCGATTTGCCAGATTTCATAATCATAAAATGCGGCAATCGCTAACATGATTCAGACAGATTTAAGAATCGCTACATGTGAAAAAGTCTCATCGTAGTCAACTCCTTGAACTTGTCAAAAGCCTTTCTGTCGTGGTGGGCGCACGGTAGATGCCAAGGGATGCCTAAAGATAGGAGGTGGCCCGAGGGCACTGGTGGACTCTAGAGGCGGGGTTGGTATGAGAGGGCGTTGGACGCAAGACATTCCCATGTTCGGGGCTCTCCGGGGAGATAACACCCCTAATCCTCCCGAACATAGTTGATGTTTACCGGTACAGAGTTGCTCCTTGATATGTGTGGAGGAAGGAGGAAGACAGGCCAGGGCTTAGGCCGCTTCTACCGAGGTGTGTCTATCCCATTCTCTGCTAGGTATTTCTGATCTCTCTCTAGCTTGTGTTCGCCCGCATGCATGAGGGCTCTGGTTTTTTTTATATAGGCCAACCCCCAGGGATACAATGGTAATGTTACATGGCCGTGGGGCCGGATTGTCATCGTCTGGGAAGCCGGCGCTGGGACCCGCCGGGTATAGGGCTTGCCGGGTTCTCCGGGTGCGGGGCCCGCCGGGTACGGGGGCACTGTGTGTCGTCTTGTCGTTCGCCAAGGATTGGCTTAGCTGAGTCGGGAACGGCGTGCTCCATCATGTCACCGTCTGCCGGTATCATGGGCTATGATGATTACACTGTAGCCACGCCCCGGCTGACTAGGGGCATGGGCGAGGCACTGTTGCCAAGGTCATCAGTAGGTGTGTTTCGTCCGATCGTACGGTTGAGATGGGACGAGATCTAACCCGTGGCCGGATTGGGGAGCACACCACGGGTTGGTCTGGCTTGCTGGAGAAGTCTTGGTGTGCTAGGTCCGGATCCCTCGAGCGGGCCGTATCGTGGGAGCCGTCCGGAATGGAGAGTCTTGCCGGGACGTGGGTCCTGGCCGGGTTGAGTGACCCGTCCAAGTTAGAGCCGGATTGCGGGGCGATGCTGGCCCCGTCGTTTTTGAAAAGGATCCAACTTCCGTTGCCTGCACGGGGTTCATCCCCCTGACAGTAGTCCCCGAAGCTGTGAAGGTCCGCCGTCTTTGGGTGAAAGGGCCTTCGCAGCTTGCTTTCCTTGGAGGCGAGCTTGAGGCCGAACTCGGCAACACCCGCTGTGTGCCGGCTTCCGGAAGCCGGATTGCGGTGTTTTGGCGACGACGGGAAACCGAGGAGTCATCCGAATCTTGAACGATCTTTTGGGTTCCGCGCGGGTGCCACGTGGTGCCCGAAAGCCACAGAGGCCTGACAAGCCACGCGCGCTACGGGACGGGGCGGCGTGCTGGGGCCTGCGACCGTGCGGCCTCGGCCCGTGCGCGCGGATTTATTGCGGCGTCTGCAAACCAGTTGCCCTTCTGGGGGTAGTTATTGCGCACGTACGTGCGCATTTACCGCGGGGGAGTGGGAGAGGCAGGCGCAATCGATCCCACCCCCCACGTTCTAACCGTGGGTTATAAATTGGGCCGAGGGGGCGGCGAAAATCGTTCTCGCTCACGCCCTCCTGCCTTTCCTTGCCTCCTCTGCTTCTTGCGATCGCCGCACACCGCGACGCCCGTCGTTCCGAGCAGAGGCCAACCTCTTCTTCTTTCTCTTCCACGCTTCTTGTCGATGGTGCTGCCGTCGGGCTCTTGGATGGGCTCGACCTTCACGGAGGACGATATCTCCTACCTCTGTACCACCAAATGCCTGCTGCCGGAGACAGAGGTCGCCGTGCGCCTGCCAGGGGACAAGCGGGAGGCACGCCCCAAGGGCGCGGAGTGCGTGGTCTTCTTCACGCACTTCAAGCGCGGGTTCGGTCTGCCCACGAGCGACTTCTTCCATGAGTTTCTGGAGTTCTACGGGCTCTAGCCCCACCATCTTGGAGCCGACGCCATTGTGCAGCTCTCAGGCTTCGTCACGCTCTGCGAGGCGTACCTCGGAGTTGAGCCCTCCATCGACCTCTTCGCGCGCCTCTTCTCCCTGAAGCAGCAGGGGCCGAAGGCCGGGGAGATGTCGGAGTGCGGGGCCATCGTCATCTGTAGGCGGCCGGGGGACGAGCGCCCCAAGGTGTCGCTGGAGGATTCTGCCAAGAAGTGGCAGCACTCCTTCTTCTACATCCGCAACTTGGGTGCGGATCGCATCAATCTGCCGCCGTTCGTCGACGCGCCGCTCCGGGCAAAGCAGAACTGGTCGTACTACCCCAAGCAGCCGTCGCAGGCGGTGGTCAACCTGTGTGAGCGGGTGGTGGTGATGAAGGAGCGGGAAGGGCTCGACGGCAGCGACCTCGTCGCGGCCTTCATCGCCCGACGGGTGCTACCGCTGCGGCGGCGCGTTCATCTCATCGGCGAGATGACCGGCCTCGAGGACCCCGACCGCACGTCGAATCTGCGGCTGAGGGCGGACCAGGTTGCGCGCTGGGTCAACGACATCTCCAAAGCCATCCCGCCGGACAACTGGCAGTACGGGAAGGCGCCGTACAGTCACGCGAACCCGGCATCGATGGTGAGCCCCTTCTCTCTGTATTTTGCCGCCGCCCATCTCCTTATTTGTCCGGACGCGACTCAGGAAATGCTTCTGAATGCCATCCGACATCCTTATGACCGGACGGGGACGCAGGTTGTGCGTGCCGCCTCGGAGGAGCCCGAGGCCCACGACGAAGGGGAGGGAGTGGCCGCCGAGGCGGGCGCGGGGTGCCGAGCAGGTGCACCCATTTTTTTCTCTTGTGTATTGTTAGCCGTGGGACGGGCTGGAGGTGCTGAAGTGGGTTGTTGGTGTAGCAGCGCCGGGTGGACGAGGCAGCGGCGCGGCCGGAGCCGGGTCGTCCCAGGCGGTGTTGACGCCGGCGGGAGGACGAGGCGGCGGCATGGCTGGAGCCGGGTCATCTCGAACGGTGCCGGCGGCGAGCCAGCCGCATGGGAAGGGCAGCGCCGCTCCGCCGGCTCCGCCCGCAAAGCGCGCAGCGGGCGCGGCTTGGGGCGTGAAGCCAGCCGCCAAGAGGAGGCACGTCACCCAGCCGTCGAGGCGCCCCGTGCTGATGCTACCGGGGTGAGTTTCTTTTTCTCTTTGGCGCTGAGCCGGGTGGCTCCATTGAGCCCCCTTTTTGCTAACTTGTCTTGATTCTTTAGATTGCCAATCTCACTGGCGTTGGCGGCGGCGGAGGCCGCATCCCCCGAGGGTGCTGGGTTCCAGAAGAGCCGATCCAACACCGTCGATCTGGGCGAGGAGGAGGGGCGGGCGGATCCGGACCTTGGTCAGGATCCGTCCGACGCAGAAGGCCAGGCCTGGCGAGACCGGGATCGGGCTAAGGCTGAGCTGAAGGCAGCGTCGTACCGGGCCTGGAACAGCGCCGCAGAGGCGTGGGCGTGAGCCGGCGAGGAGCCGGCATGGCCGGATATGCTGGCCGGAACGACGCTGGCAACTACGGTTTTCGTCCCGTCGTTGGGAGATGGGCACGGCCAGGGCGGCCATGCCGATGCGACGGACCTCGACCGGGAGGACGTGGTCATCGAGGACGGGACCCCGCCGCGGGCCGATGCGGCTGAGCGGGCGGGGGCCGGTGGAGGCGGTGGTGATGCCGTGTTGGGGACGCCGACGATTGTGGCGCCGGAGAGGACGCCAGCCGTGGCGGAGGCAGCCAGCGGCAAGCACGCCCTATTGCTCCAGCTCGGGGGCCGCCGGGACGTTGGGCCGCAGCTGGCGAGGTCTACTTTGGGCCGCCGACCCAGGAGGAGGTGGCCATGGCCACCGCGACCCGGCGCCTGTAAGGGCGGAAGGACTGTGTCGAGTCCTACCCCCGGGCCGAGCTGGAGCAGGCGCGGGAGCTGGAGGACGCCGTGCTCGTAAGTCTTTTTCTGCTTGATGCTTGTTTCTTCTTAGTGGGGGCGCACTGGGTGTAGTCCCCGAGATTTGGGCCAACTGCGTAGCAGTTGGATCGAATCTTCAAGTTGCTATCTTCTTTACTTGATCGTCGTTTCATTCTGTAGCAACTGGACTCTTATCGGGTCGGTGTCTTCAACCGGCTTCTTGATGCGCACGAGCGGCTCAAGGAGCAGCTGGCCGCCAAGGAGGAGGAGCTCCGTGTCATGACGGGTACTTTCCGTTTTCTTTTCCCTTTCTCTCTTGCGAGTCATCGGGGTGCTGTGTTTCTGAGTTGTTTGTCCGCAACCGCAGTGGTGCGGGCGAGGCAGGAGGCGACGGGAGTCCGGCAGGCGCTCGACGAAGCTGGCCAGCTGCAGAAGCAGCTGGTGGGCGACAAGAGCCGCCTTGAGGTTGAGGTGGAGCAGCTTCGGGCGGAAACCGCGAAGGTTGCGGAGATGCAACGGGCCCTTGCTGAGGCGGACCAGCAGCGCAGCCAGCTGGCCGACGACATGGGCCAACTCCAGGCCGAGGTGGAGCGTCTCAAGGGGCTGGCAGCCGCGGCGGAGGAGGCCAAGCAGGGGGAGACCCCGCGCCACGAGGAGGTGATATGTCCATTTTGCATCATGCTTTTATGTTGATATTTATTGCATTATGGGCTGTTATTACACGCTATGTCATAATACCTATGCCTTTTCTCTCTTATTTTACAAGGTTTACATGAAGAGGGAGAAGGCCGGCAGCTGGAATTCTGGGCCGGAAAAGGAGCAAACTTTGGAAATCTATTCTGCACAACTCCAAAAGCCCCGAAACTTCACAGAACTCCGTTTTAGAAAATATAAAAATATCTGGCGAAAGAAGATCGTGAGGGGTCGACCTGCTGTCCACGAGGGTGGGGGGCGCCCCCCCTCTCTGGGCGCGCCCCCTGTCTCGTGGGCCCACCGATGGCCCCCTAATGCCCATCTTCTCCTATATGAGGTGTTTTGACCTGGAAAAAAAATCAGAAGGAGGCTTTCGGGACCAGACGCCGCCGTCTCGAGGCGGAACCGAGGCGGAAACCAATCTAGGGCTTCGGCAGAGCTGTTCTGCCGGGGATACTTCCCTCTGGGAGGGGGAAATCGTCACTGTCGTCATCACCAACAACTCTCCCATCTTGGGGAGGGCTATCTTCATCAACATCTTCACCAGGAGCACCTCCTCTCAAACCCAAGTTCATCTCTTGTATCCAATCTTTGTACCCAAACCTCAGATTGGTACCTGTGGGTTGCTAGTAGTGTTGATTACTCCTTGTAGTTGATGCTAGTTGGCTTATTTGGTGGAAGATCATATGTTCAGATCCATTATGCATATTAATACCCCTCTGATCATGAACAATATTATGTCTTGTGAGTAGTTACTTTTGTTCTTGAGGACATGGGAGAAGTCTTGCTATAAGTAGTCATGTGAATTTGGTCTTCGTTCGATATTTTGATGAGATGTATGTTGTCTCTCCTCTAGTGGTGTCATGTGAACGTCGACTACATGACACTTCACCATTATTTGGGCCTAGAGGAAGGCATTGGGAAGTAATAAGTAGATGATGGCTTGCTAGAGTGACAGAAGCTTAAACCCTAGTTTATGCGTTGCTTCGTAAGGGGCTGATTTGGATCCATATGTTTCATGCTATGGTTAGGTTTACCTTAATACTTCTTTTGTAGTTGCGGATGCTTGCATTAGAGGTTAATAATAAGTGGGAGGGCTTGTCCAAGTAAGGACAAAACCCAAGCACCGGTCCACCCACATACCAAATTATCAAAGTACCGAACGCGAATCAGATGATCGTGATGAAAACTAGCTTGACGATAATTCCCATGTGTCCTCAGGAGCGCTTTCCTTTATATAAGAGTTTTTCCAGGCTTGTCCTTTGTTACAAAAAGGATTGGGCCATCTTGCTGCACCTTATTTACTTTTACCTTTTGTCACTTGCTACCAATTACCTTATCATAGAACTATCTGTTACCTATAATTTCAATGCTTGCAGAGAACACCTTACTGAAAATTGCCTATCATTTCTTTCTGCTCCTCGTTGGGTTCGACACTCTTACTTATCTAAAGGACCACGATAGATCCCCTACACTTGTGGGTCATCAATACTCTTTTCTGGCGCCATTGCCGGGGAGTGAAGCGCCTTTGGTATGGAAAAATTTATATAGTGTGCTGAAATTTATTGTCACTTGTCACTCTGGCTCATAATCCTTTGAGGGGCTTGTTCGTGGTATTTTCACCCCGACTAGAAGAGAAAATAGTTGCTCCTCAACCTACTGCACCTACTGAAAATGTTTGCTTTGAAATTCCTTCGGGTATGATAGAGAAACTGCTTGATAATCCTTTTACAGGAGACGGAACACTGCATCCCGATTTACACCTAATCTATGTGGATGAAGTTTGTGGATTATTTAAGCTTGCGGGTATGCCGGAGGATGTTATCAAGAAGAAGGTCTTCCCTTTATCTTTGAAGGGAGATGCATTGACATGGTTTATGCTATGTGATGATATTGGATCATGGAACTATACTCGTCTGAAGTTGGAATTTCATCAGAAGTTCTACCCTATGCACTAGGTTCATTGTGATTGTAATTATATTTATAATTTCTGGCCTCGCGAAGGAGAAAGCATCACTCAAGCTTGGGGGAGGCTTAAGTCAATGTTATATTCATGCCCCAATCATGAGCTCTCAATAGGAATGATCATTCAAAAATTTTATGCTCGACTTTTGATGTCTACACACGCTTCTATTCTTGTAGACTATGTTGGGCCTCCAAGCGCAGAGGTTTGTAGGACAACAACAATTTCCCTCAAGTGGATGACCTAAGGTTTATCGAACTCAGGGAAGTAGAGGTTGAAGATGGTCTCTCTCAAGCAACCCTGCAACTAAGATACAAGAAGTCTCTTGTGTCCCCAACACACCTAATACAACTAGGAGTTGTATAGGTGCACTAGTTCGGCGAAGAGATGGTAAAATATGGATGATAGGAGTGGCAAAGCAAAGTAATATAAATCTGTAATAAAAAGTGCAGCAAGCAAACAAGTGGTAAACGTGAGCACAAATGGTATTGCAATGGTGGAAACAAGGCCTAGGCTTCATACTTTCACTAGTGGCAACTCCCAACAACATTAACATAGTCTTATCACATGATATTTCCCATAAAACATGCAATGGAGACGCACTCGGAGGTCATTCCTTTGTGGTCAAGAGAGGACGAGAATTATGTAGGGCTACAAAAGCACACCTCAAATTTCGTAGTTCTCAATCTATGGATTTCCCAATGTCACCGCAGCCATCCAAAGAGAGTACCATAATCACCAGAACATATCTCAAGGATAGTCAAAGACAAGCACCAAGAGACTCTCAATCTTCAATCAACACACAAAAGAGGAAATCACTCATGAAAATATTCTTCTAATCCATGTCCAATAGACCGCTGTCACCTTGGTCTCGGGGATTATACTAGATAAAGACAAGTGAGTACATCAATCAAATACATAGAGGAAGGGGAAATATCATGGGATCACCCTAGATTAACATAGCCTATGATCACAACGAAGATCACATCATGGGAGAGAGAATTAACCACATAGCTACTGGTGGAAACCTCAGCCCCGAGGAGGAACTACTCCCGCATCATGGAGGGAGGAAGCAACGTCGATGGACATGAATCTGGGCGCACTTCCCCGTCCCGGCAGGATGCCGGCATAGGAATTCTGGTCCCCCGAAACTTGGTGGCGATGGCGGCGGAGATCGGAATTGCTTCTGGAGAAAAGGGTTCTGGAATCAGGGTTTCCGCGATGGGAGAATAAATAGGAGGCCAAGTAGGGCACCAGAGGAGGTGGGAGCCCCCCAGGCGGCCCCCCGACGCGGCCAGGGGTGGGGCCGCGCCATCAGGGCGCCTGGGGCCCCTCTGGCCCCCCTCTGGCCCCACTTCTGGTGCATGGAAGCTTCTGGAGCGCGGATTTTTTTATATATTTTTCCCGGAATTTTTCTGGCAATTTAAGTAATGGGAAAACCTGAAATACAAAAACAGCAGAAAACAGAAACTGGCACTGGGGTGCACTGAGTTAATAGGTTAGTCCAAATATGATCAAAAGTGTATGAAAGTGTATCAAAAGCATAGCAATATCACCCAAAACATGCATGGAGCAAGCAGAAATTATAGATACGTTTGGGACGTATCAACATCCCCAAGCTTAATTCCTGCTCGTCCTCGAGTAGGTAAATGATAACAAGCACAATTTCTGTGGTGACATGCTACCAAAGAGTCTTTCACAATCACATGACAAATGCTTATTGAGATAATGAATCTTTAGTAATTAAGTTGCCTCATGAGAATATCACAAAGAACTGAAAGTTTACAATATGATACTGAAACACCCAATAGATTTGTAGTGAGCATGGTGTGCAAACATGACAAAGTGATACCTCGCTTGCCCCCTTTAGTGAAGCAAAACATAAATGCAGGAGCACCTCGAAAGTTTAAGTGATGACTAGATACAATGATTTCAGAATAAGCGATATCACAATCATGCAGAAGATAATGGTACTTTGGGACAATGCACATTACACTCAGAATGACAATCATGCTCTCAATAGTTGGTGCTTTGAAGAAAGAAGGTGGAGACTCTCGAACCATGGATTTTGATGGCAAGGTTGAAAACCCGTGGCTGGAAGCAAAGACTAAACAAGTACCAGAGCTCGTGGTTTTAAAAACAGAGATAAAAAACTTTTGGGAGGTGCATAATTCGTCAATGAATGCTAGTAGATAACCCAATTACTTCTTATGCTGGACAAGTTTCGAGGAACGGCTCCCACGCGGGGACAATCACATCCCCTTAATCTCCTTTGTTTATCACTGCCAGAGTTTCCTGATTTCTCATGAACAAAGCGTGAAGGAGGGTTTGTTTGTTGCTACTATCTTTTGTGAGTTGGGCACACTCATGCCAGTCCCTCCTCGTATTAGGGGTTTGCAGATTAGACATGCAATCCCGGGGTAAAATTTGTCCACATAAGAAGATCATGAATTACCTACTACTTCCTCATGAGCTAAAACAGAGGCACAAAAGAGAAATGCTTTTGAATAATTTTGAGATGCTACAAGAAAGTCTTCGTTAGGAATGACAAGTAAATACCATATATAGGAAGGTATGGTGGACTCATATGGCATAACTGGTTTCAAGGATTTTGGATGCACAAGCAGTCAGACCGCTTAGTACAGGTGAAGGCTAGCAAAAGACTGGGAGCGACCAACTAAGAGAGCAATGACGGCCATAATCATGCAGAGCGACAAAGCAACATTGAATCGGGCATGGAAGTTATATCACTACTCAGAAATTAAAGATCATCAAGGCTTGATAGACTTTCTTTATAGTCTTAAATATGCGTGAGCATATGCCAAGTCAATCAAAATAAATTCTTGGAGGAAGATATCACTAAACCATACCACATCATAGGCAAACAAATCATGCTAGTACTTCAATAACACATTAAGAACCCCCAGCTATTTGAGACTAACCATAAGAAAACATGAACTACTAAGCACCATTATGCACATAGCATTTTTATCATAGACATATCAACCAGTGCCACAGAAGCCAACTATCTTAACAAGATAAGCATGATAACTCAAGAGAGTTCCAGAAGCAACAACCTAAACAAAAGCTCTTAAAAAGATAAGCATGAAAACTAAGAGCTAAGCATGACAGCAGCTATGAAAAGATAAAGAACACACACAAGAAGATACACATGCAAGCCTATGTTGTGTTCTACAGTGGAGTGGAGCGTGTTTCTCTCCCAAACAATGAAGGCTAGGATCCAACTTGTTAAGAACAGCAAGTAAAACTAAATAAACTAAAAAGAAAAGAGCAAGACGCTCCAAGCATAGCACATAACGCATGAAGTGATAAAAATATAGTGGAACGAAGGACGAACTGATAATTGTTGATGGAGAAGGGGATGCACGGGGGCATCCCCAAGCTTAGATGCTTGAGTCTCCTTGAATATTTCTTGGGGGTGCATGGGGGCATCCCCAAGCTTGAGCGTTTGACACTCCTGAATCTTCTTTTATCATCTTCCCTCGCACACTTGAAAACTCCCTTCATACATAACTCATCATAATCTGATTAGAGAGGTTAGTACCCACAATAAAATAATTTTTCTCTACAGGAAACAAAGATATTCTTGAAGGTCTACTGTTTCTCAAGATCGCCAAAAAGTTTTTGCAAAGAAAAAGCACGCTTAAGGTCTGCAAAACAAAGAAAAGGCAAAACAGGGCAGAATCTATGAAAAACAGACCAGCAGGTAGTAAATAATTTTTTTGGGGTACTTATGCAACTCAAATCAAAAAACTCAGAACGGACGCTCGAAAGCCAATTGTATAGAGCATGCTGTGAAAAAAATTCAGATCAAAAAGATAATCTGGTGATTTTATTCGAATTTTTCTTTCCAAGGACAGACTCTGTTTTCTGGACAGCATGTCACAACTTTTGAACTTTCTTGCAATCAAAGGCTAAAATTGGCACAAAGCTGAAAAATAAAGATACAATGATGTTGCTACAGTAGTAACAAACATCAAGACCACTAAAAACTGAAAGAACAAACTGAAAGCAAAGATAACAAGGGTTGTCTCCCTAGAGCTCTTTCTTTATAGCCATAAAGATAGGCTTAAGACTTTAATGATGCTCCCATAGGAATAAGAGTTGAAGAACAAAAGAGAGCATCAAGAAGCAAATACCAAACACATTTAAGCCTAACATGCTTCCTATGCATAGGAATATTGCAATAGAATAATTCATTGAAGCACAAAGCAATAAGCATAGGAAGACCAAACAAGTGCAGCTTCAAAACCTTCAACATAAAGAGAGGGAACTTGATATTATTGAAATATCTATAAGCATATGTTCCCTTCTCATAATAATTTTCAGTGGGATCACGAATAAACTCAGCAATATAAGCATCACATAAAGCATTGTTACCATGATCCACATGCAAAAAGGTACTCTTACTCTCCACATAAGCATAATCTTTCTCATTGGTAATAGTGGGAGTAGGACTATCATAAACAACTTGAACACCATAGATTAATTGTGTATTAGGAAGATGGTGTTCAACAAGGGAGTAATTCCCTCCATGATTATGACAAGTTTCATAAGGATAATTTCTCCTTATGTCATACGTACCTTTATAATCACTATAGATTGGAGTTATAACATCATCATAGAAGAGAAGAGCATTATCATTGCTAGCAACTATATTTGTAAACATGTTGTCTTTATTCTTACTAGCAAAAGAATTATCAATTATCACATCACTAGTGGGTAAAGGATTTGCAATCCTATCATCCCCAAGCTTAGAGCTTTCCATATCATCACTTTCAGAGTTGGTACCAAAAAGATTTTCAAGATCATAAGTAGCATTATCATCATTTTCCCAATCACAATAAGTAACATGCATATCATAATCAAAATCATCTTCAATAGTACCTACAGACGTATCATCAAGATGATAATAAAGGCAATAAACTTCACCTTCTTCTTTAAACTTACAACCGTTAGGATAAAAGTTGATGGGAGGAATATGCTCAGGCCAGGTTGATACCCATTCTTCTTCCTTCTTGCTCCTCTTCCTCTTCCTCTTCTTTTTATTCTTCTTCACCTTAGGAGGGAGTGGTTGGAGATGAAGCTGCTCCACATATCCTGGTTTATCATTAGAAACAATAGGGGAAACTTGGGAGAAACTCTCCTTTTTATTAGTAGAAATATAAGAGACACTTTTATACTTTGGTAAAGTTCCCTCCTTTCTAATCTTACTTATGTAATCATTTTTTTGGCAATTAACAACACAATAGAGATGGCAATTTTGCAAAGTGTTTTTATTCCTATGGAATTAACATCTAGCCAAGAAGTCTTTTCTGATAACTCTTCACACATCAAAAATAACATAAGCTCATCATAAAGATCAGGGGTGATCATGTTATCACACAACTGGTTAACAGTTATGTTTTGAAAGTGCATGCATTGAAAATTAAAGGTCACACAATTCTCTAACAATTTCATTTAAATCTTTGACCCAAGTGATTGTTCTTTCATGCTTATGTTGCTTACAATACTTCTCTTCTTCAATCATAGGCCTTTCACAAGGTCTATACACTCCACAAAAATTAACATGCTTATATAAAACTTCATTTTTAGGAATTGGATCATGCATGTTGCAATCATCATGAACAATTTCATTTTCTTTGCAAATTTCTTTAAAAGGTTCATGATGCTTGATCCAATCCTCCTTAGGCATATTAAGATGTGAAGCAAAAGATTTGAGGAAATCAACAAGGAGTTGAGAATCAAGCCCAAACTTAGCACTAAACTTATTAAAACTTGTAGTTTCAACAAAGGACTTAATGCAATCATACTCATAAATTATACCTGACTCTTTACCTTTGTCGATCTCCCAATCTTCAGTGTTGCGTTGAATTCTTTCAAGGATTTCCCATTTAGCATCAATCTTTTCGTTTGTGAAAGAACCCATAGAGGAAGCATCGAGCAAATCTTTATCCTCTCGAGAGAGCCTCGCATAGAAATTAGTAATAATCATATCTTTGGGGAGCCCATGGTTAGGACATTTTAGCATTAACGTTTTCAGTCTCCCCCAAGCTTGAGCTATGCTCTCTCCGTCATGAGGATAGAAATTATAAACATAATTCCTATTCTCATTGTAACACCCCGAGAATCATGCTATAGTAACTCCACACTAATGATGCCAAGTCATCATCGTTATGCCCTAAGAAAAACCATTAAGGAATATTTCGACCACATATTCAAATTTTAAAATAAAGTCAAATAATTATTTGTTTAAGTAGCGAACCAAAAAAAATGTTTACCATGTGTCATAAAATGCCTAAGTCTTGGTATAAATAATATGAAGCTCTTTTGAGTTACTAAAATGTCCCTGTATTTTAAAACAGTGCACGAGCAACACTTTTTCAGCACTTTTAGAAATGCCAGCAAATTTCAAGTGGTCTCCGTAGAACCTCAAACTTTTTGTACCTACTTAGTATAATTCAACGTTTTTAATTTGACCAGTGGAACATTTTATAAAAGTAAAATGGGTGCTCTAATTAAATGCAAACAATGTTGAAATAACAAAACATAAAATAATAGAACAAAAGAAACAAAGAAGCCCACCGAGCAGCTGGGCTTTAGGAACCACATAAGGCCCAGCCCATCACAACTTTCATCCTCAACCTCCTGTTCCCAGGGGGTACGCTGGACGCGCGTGCGGCGTCCATGCCGTGGATGGCCACACGGCGACCATCCGACGATGCCCCTGCGAGGATAAGGCCGCCCCGACCCCCCCTCCGAACCCTAGGTCGACCTTTTTCCCCTCCGTCACTCTCCTCCTTCAACTGCTTTGACGCCCGAAGCCACCATCGTCGCGTCGTCGTCGTCTTCGCGGCCATGAACTTCTCCGTGCCATGGTTCGGTGTTCAGGAGGTGTGCTGGATCCATCTACGTCGACTACGAGGATCCTTTCAACTGGAATCGCACCGTGCCCTCGCCATCGACCGATCTCCTTCGTCTCCGTCCACCGCCTGCCATCGTCGTTCGTCTCTGCTACAGGCCACCCCCATCATCCACGAGCACGTCCCCGAGCTCCTCGGTGAGCCCCTGTCCGATTCCCCTTTTCCCTCACCTCGAATCTGCTTCGTTTCACTGTCGATTCGCCATCACCGGAAGCTCACCGTGGCCGCGTGTCGGGGGAAACTGTCCGCCACGAGCACCTATGGGATCGGAGCCCCTTGCTTGTGCGGTAAGAGGGCGGAGGGAGCACGAAGAGCAGATCGTGGAGATCACGCAGGCAGTTTTACCCAGGTTCGGGCCGCGGTGGACGCGTAAAACCCTACTCCTGCTTAGTTTGTATTGAGTTGGAGAGCTCAGGAGCTTGAAGAACTAGCTACACCGAGCGTCTGAGCGATCTAGGTTCCGAACCCCCTCTACGTTGTGCATGGGCCTCCTTTTATAGTGCAAGGGGTCACCGACAGGTGTCAACGTAGGAGAAAGGGTAAAAATGTAAAAGAGGTGGTAGTTGTAACAGTGCGGGAATAGTGGAGCTACAGTGCGTGAACAGTGGTCGCTACCTACTTTGACAGTGGGGGACAAGAGCATTCAATGCCCGTCGCCGTCGACCCCAAAAGCGCCCGCCCTTGCTTCTCCGCTTGCCACGGCGATGGCTTCACCACCGTGGAGTGCCACCGTGTCCCCCTGGCTGCACAGCCATCCGCCACGCGTCCCTGGAGTGGCCCCAGGGCGACGCGTGGTTCGATGAGCTGGAGCGCGGGCACACAGCGCAACTCTCCCGGCAAGCACCTTGCCGGGGTCTTGACCTTGCCGGGCCCGGGAGCTTGTCGGGCTCCGAAGCTTGTCGCTCCCCGGGCCCTGCCGGGGCGCATGTGACGCCGAGGCATGTCTTCTGTGATGTAATCTTCTAGTCTTTCTGGCAAGCTCCTCTTGCCAGGGTCTTGTGCTAGTGAGGTAATCTTGAGCCTGGAACGGCCTTCCCGGCAAGCTCCACTTGCCGGGGTCTCGATCTTCTGTCTTGTATACTTTGTTTTTGAATGGTTTTATATGGAGCAGGAAGGTCTCCGGCAAGCGCGTGGTAAGCCCTGCCGCGGGAAGCTGCTACTGTCCGTGCACAAGTTGGGGTACTGAGGTACCCCTACCTTAGTACACCGACAGGAGCCCCCGGGCCTGGGCCACACACGGTGCCGAGCGCTGTTGGGCCAGGCCCAAAACAGTGCACGGACACACGCGGCCCACGGCGCGCCGAATCCACTTCCGCATCCGCCGCGTCCCCCCGTAACGCCACGCGTCGATTGCGGCGTCGTGGGATGGGACGTGGCCACGTTCTTTTAATGGAAAGAGCGAAACGTCCCCCACTTCCCCATAAAAGCAGAGGAAGCAGGAGCGGTTCCCCTCCTACGCCTTCATTACATCTTCTTCCATCTCCAGAGATCCCCTTTGCGCTCCGCCTCCACAGCTCCTCCGCCGTCTTTCGCATCTCCGGCGCCGCCGGGCTCTTCGTCCCCCTTCCCTCGCCGCCTCCACCATGGCCCCAAAGACCGAGAAGGCGAAGGCGGAGAAGACCAAGAAGGAGAAATCGGAGCAAGCGGCGAGGCTCACCGCGTTGCGGAAGCGGAACGTCGTCTTCTTGGATTTGCCTCTTTTTGGATATTTGCTTGAACTTCTTTTGCTTTTTCTTCTTCTTCTAGATCCTCCTCCCCCCGAGCAGACGGAGACGGAGGTCATCGACGTCGAGGAGGAGGGCGCGCAGGGCGGCGGCAGCGACGCCCCTGTCGCTGAGGACACGGCGGGAGCCGCCGAGCCGGCTGCGGAGGAGACCGCTCCGACTGCGGACGCAGCGGCCGGGGAGAGGGACGGCGACCGCACTGCCGGCCCGGAGGCGGCAGGAGCATCGAGTGCTGCGCCGGCCGCCGACCCCTCCACCGAAAAGGAGCAGGCGGGCTACTATCTTGAAGCTCCCAACGGCGTCTTCATCCAGATGCCGTGGGGTTCTTCGTCGCGAGCCCCCGCGGAGGGCGAGGCCTTCGATGGAGAAGTTCTCGCCTCCGCGGGACTGAAGATTGTCTAGGCGCCCGGCGGAAGTGACGGGCCCGAGGAGGAGAAGCTGCTTCATCAGCTCCTGGCCCTTTACCGGGCCAGGCAGGCGAAGCTAGCGTCTCGGGAGGCCCTTGCCGCCAAGGCCGCCATCGATATGGAGAAGCGCGCGGCGGAGCTCCGCGCCGCCAACCAGGCTGCCCTCCGCGAGGTGGCGGAGGAGCGCGAGAGGCTCGCCGGGGAATACCAGGAATGGTTGCTGGAGAAGGCCGAGGCCGAAGAGCAGCAGCGGCTCGCCGGGGAGGAGCTGTCCCGGCGAGAAGGAGAGCTCGCCCAACGCAAGGTCAACCTCGACTCCCACGAGGAAGACCTTGCCGCTCGGGAGCAGGCCCTTGGCGGGGAGCTGAAGGAGGCGAAAGCCGCCGCGGCTGCCGCGGAGACCGCCAAGGAAGAGTTTGCCGCCAAGGTCGCGCAACTGGAGGAGTCGTTGAAGGCGAGTGTGGAGAGGGTCGCTGCGCTCAACACGGAGCGCGAGAAGGACGCTCATACCAACTCCAAACTCCAGGTGCGTCTTTCGAAGAAGGGCGACGAGTTGAAGGCCGCCAAGGACTCCATTGAGGATCTTGAGCTGAAAGTTTCCACGCTGAAGGACTCGCTCGACGCCGTCCGGGATCGGGAAACTAAGCTGAAGGAGGAGCTCCGCAAGGAGCGAAGCTTGGTGGAGAGCGCCAACACTGCGGCCGAGAACTTCCGCCGGACCGTCGAGGTGTGGACCGAGGACTTGGTGTTCTCTGCATCCAACATCGACTAGGAGCTGCTGGCGCTGAAGTTGGAGCATCTCATCTACTCTCCGGACCCAAACCTCCCTCACAGCGCCAAGCTCAGCCTCTTCTTCAGGGGAATCGCGCCGGCTCTTGCAGATCTTCGGAAGAAGATTCCCGCGCAACTGGCCGAGGAGTCGCGCCAGCTCTGCACGGGAACCTTGGAGCGTGTACTGACGAAGATTGTATACCGCAATCCCGGTATAAACCTCACCAACGTTCTCCGCAGCTTGCCGGCCGACGCGAATATGGAGGCGCTGAAGGCGCAGGTCGCCCACATCATTGCCAAAGTGAACAAGATCTCCAGGGTCGAGGGCGATCGCGTAGATTAGGCCTCCTTTTTCTTTGTCTCTTTTCATTGCTGCATAGGGTGTTATGAACTCATTAATCATTGCGACAAGTTATCCTTTGTAAGATATTTATCTTATTTTAATCAATCAGTGCAATGTTATCTTCCTTGTCTTGGTCATCTACTTTGTATGTTTTTCACCTTACGCTCCCGGGGAGCTTGCCGACAAGGAGCCTTTGCCGCGAGCGCTGAGTGCTGGACTCTGAGCAGCCTGCTGGCCAAGGTCTTACCGGCAAGCAACCTTGCCGCAGCTAATCGCAACGCACTTAGCTTGCTGAGCGAACTCGAAAACGAAGTAAGGGCGCGACACTTGTCGCAGCTCACTTAAATCGTTGAGCGTACTCGGAAACAAGACAAGGGTGCGGCTAGCTACGGGTAGGTTCCTCCGCGCACAGGTTTTCCATACAAAGTGTGATTGTTCAAGGAAGACAACTTAAAAATAAAAATTTGAACTGATCAAATTCTAATAACTTAGCTTTCATATATCGCTTGCTTCTCGGTAAGGCTTCTCTTTCTTGAACAACACTTGGTTCCTCCATCTCCTTCCCCCCCGGCAAACTTGTGCGCGAGGAACGTTCCTTCTGCGGTAAGCCTTCTTCGTTCTCAAGGCGGACAGCGCCGGGCCTTGTGACTTGTCTCACCCGATAAGGGCCTTCCCACTTCGGCGTCAACTTGTTGGAGTTCTTGGCGGACTGAACACGCCGAAGAACAAGGTCGCCTTCCTCGAGACTCCTGGCCTTGACCTTGCGGCTATGGTAGCGACGCAAGGCTTGCTGGTATCGAGCAGCTCGTACAGCAGCCTGGAGACGTTCCTCCTCGAGGAGCAATGCATCATCTTGTCGTAGTTGCTCTTGCTCGAGCTCATCATAAGCGAGCACTCGAGGAGATCCGTATACGAGTTCCGTGGGGAGAACTGCCTCCACTCCATAGACTAGAGCGAAGGGTGTCTGTCCGGTGGCTCGACTTGGTGTCGTTCTGATTGACCAAAGAGCCGCCGGTAGCTCCTCTATCAAGTTTTTTCTGCACTTGCGTAGCCTGTCAAAGGTCCTCGTCTTGAGTCCGCGCAGCACTTCGGCATTTGCCCTCTCCGCTTGACCGTTGCTCCTCGGGTGAGCAACAGAAGCGAAACAGACCTTGGCGCCAAGGTCTTGGACGTACTGCATGAAGGTGCGACTAGTAAACCGTGTACCGTTGCCGGTGATGATCCTGTTAGGGATTCCGAAACGGCAAACAATCGACCTGAAGAACCTGACCGCTGACTGTGCTGTCACCTTTCTCACTGGTTCCACTTCTGGCCACTTTGTGAACTTGTCGATTGCAACGTACAAGTACACAAAGCCCCCGACAGCTCGAGGGAAAGGGCCGAGGATATCGAGCCCCCAGACCGAGAAGGGCCAGGACAAAGGAATTGTTTGGAGAGCTTGAGCTGGCTGATGAATCTGCTTTGCATGGAACTGGCACGCTTCACACTTGGTTACTAGCGCAGTTGCATCTTGGAGGGCTTCTTGCCAAAAGAACCCTTGCCGGAAAGCTTTCCCGGCAAGCGCCCTTGCGCCAATGTGGTGGCCACATATGCCTCCGTGTATTTCTGCCAACAGCTTCTGTCCATCTTCCCTGGAGATGCACTTCAATCTGACACCATTGAGCCTTCTTCTGTACAGCTCGTTATCCACGAACTGGTACATACTTGACTGCCTGGTTATCTTCTCTATTTCTTCTGGGTCGTCGGGAAGTTCTCCAGTTTGCAAAAAACAGACGATCTGCTGTGCCCATGCCGGAGCCTGAGGCTCAACGGCAAGGACTAAAGGCATGAGGGCCGCTGCGGGGATCTCAGCTTCTATGGCAAGAACCTCTGGTTCTGCCGGAGCTGATGACCCCCCGGCAAGCTCGCCGGGGCGAGGCTTGTCGGGAACACTTGCTTCAACTGCACAGGTCCGAGGATCTGCAGGAGCAAACTGTTCCTCAGTGTTCTGATTGCTGATCTTGGGGACCTTGGCGGCGGTTTCGGGAAGATCCGCCGGCAAGTAGTCGCCGGAGACCAACTTTCTTTTCTTGGACTGCCCAATTGATGGTGTAACGGATGGCTGAGTTAGCTTGAGCAAGAAGGTCCTTGGTTCCACAGGTAACTTCATCGAAGCACATTTTGAAAGGCCATCTGCAATTTCGTTCTGAGCTCTCGGGACGTGCTCCATTTGCAGACCTTCAAAGTGCTCCTCAAGCTTCCTCACTTCATCTACATAAGCTTCCATCAAAGGGCTCTGGTAACTCTTGTTAACTTGCCGGACCACCAATTGAGAATCTCCCCGCACAATCAGCTTCCTTATCCCAAGTTCGGCCGCAATCCTGAGGCCGGCAAGCAAGCCTTCATATTCAGCAGTGTTGTTTGTCACTTGCTCCCTGGGAAAGTGCATCTGGATGACATACTTGAGGTGCTCTCCGGTGGGCGCGATGAGTACCACGCCGGCACCGGCGCCTTGCAGCGAGAAGGCACCATCAAAATACATTACCCATTCACTTGTCGCTTCTTGTACGGGCGCACTTGTTTCTTGGACTTCTTCATCGGGCGTTGGGGTCCACTCAGCTATGAATTCTGCCAAAGCTCGGCTCTGTATGGTTGAAGTACTTTCAAACTTGAGTCCAAAGCTCGACAGCTCCAGTGCCCACTCAACGATCCTGCCTGTTGCTTCTGGATTGTGCAATATCCTCTTCAGCGGAAAGCGAGTGACCACCGTTATCTTGTGTGCCTGGAAGTAATGGCGCAGCTTTCTCGAGGCCATGAGGAGGCCGAAAAGCAACTTTTGCACCCCGGAGTATCTTGATCTAGCCCCCTGCAAGAGGGAGCTCACAAAATACACCGGGTGCTGCACCATCTTCTTCCGCACTTCTTCCTGTTCCTGCGCAGAGTTGTCCTTGCCGGGGCCAGAGCTTGTCGGAGCAGCCCCCTGCTTGTCGCTGGACTCGCTTGCCGGTGGTATAGACTCCTCGTCGGCCTCCCTCTCCGCTACTAACGCAGCACTAACCACCTGGTTGGTTGCCGCTAGGTATAGCAACAACTTTTCCTGTGGTCTAGGTGCAACAAGTATCGGAGTGGAGGATAGGTACCGTTTCAAATCTTGCAGCGCTGCCTCCGCTTCCGGAGTCCACTTCATGGGACCTGCCTTCTTCAGAATTTTGAAGAAAGGTAGGGCGCGTTCTGCAGACTTTGAAATGAACCTACTGAGGGCAGCCACACAACCTGCAAGCCTTCTGACATCCTTGACGCGCTTCGGGGCCTCGATCTGCTCGATGGCTTTAATCTTGTCGGGGTTAGCTTCAATCCCCCTCTGTGACACAAAGAACCCGAGAAGCTTGCCGGAAGGGACTCCGAAGACGCACTTCTCAGGGTTCAACTTAAGCTGTATCTTGCGCAGGTTCTGAAACGTCTCTTCCAAATCTTGGACCAGGGTTTCCTTGCTCTTGCTCTTCACCACGATGTCATCCATGTAAGCCTCTACATTTCTGTGGATCTGTGGCTCGAAAGCAGTGTGCACTACCCTTGCAAATGTTGACCCTGCATTCTTCAGTCCAAATGGCATGCGTATGAAGCAATAGGTGCCACATGGAGTGATAAATGCAGTCTTCTCTTCATCTTCTTTGGCCATAAAGATCTGGTGGTAGCCTGAATATGCATCAAGAAAAGAGAGTAGCTCACATCCGGCGGTGGAGTCAACGATCTGGTCAATGCGCGGCAAAGGGAATGGATCCTTGGGACATGCTTTATTCACATCGGTGAAGTCTATACACAGTCTCCACTTCCCGTTGGCCTTGCGCACGACGACTGGGTTTGCTAACCACGTCGGATGGATCACACCTCTAACTAGGCCTGCTGCCTCTAGCTTCTTGATTTCTTCAGCAATGAATTCTTGGCGCTCCACGGCTTGCTTCCTCACTTTCTGCTTGACGGGCCGCGCATGAGGACAAACAGCAAGCTTGTGCTCAATTACCTTCCTGGGAACACCGGGGATGTCAGATGGTTGCCAGGCAAACACATCGACATTTGCCCGCGGGAAGGCAACGAGCGCGCTTTCCTATTTGCTGTCAAGCGTGGCACTGATGGTGAAGGTACCACCAGTGCCGTCCTCCTTGGCGGACACCTTCTTGGTTGTCGGAGGAGCGGCCATCCCCTTCTTACACTTGCCGGTGGAGCTCGATGGGACGTCCTCGACGGCAGCGCAGCACTCCGAAGAGGTGCGGTTGCCGGAGTGGGCCCCAGAGCACTTGCCGGACTTGGTCTTCGTCTTCTTCCCCCCGGGAGCTTCAGCGGCAAGTGTGTCCTTTTCCGCTGCGGCTACTGCGTCCCGGTAGATCTTGTCGGCGCAGACAAGCGCATCTTTCTTGTCGCCATGGACAGTGATGACGCTTATCGGCCCCGGCATCTTGAGTACGTTGTAGGCGTAGTGGGAAGCCGCCATGAACTTGGCGAGGGCGGGACGGCCGAGTATCCCATTATACGGCAATGGAATATCGGCGACGTCGAATGTGATGCGCTCAGTTCTGAAGTTGAGCTCCCCGCCAAAGGTCACCGGCAGAGTTATCTTCCCCTTGGGCTTGCTCCTTCCCGGGTTGATTCCTTGGAAAGAACCGGTCTCTTCGAGCTCGCCATCTGGGATTTGGAGTTTCTTGATCACAGCAGAGGAGATCAAGTTCAGCCCGGCCCCGCCGTCAACCAACATTTTGGTGACCTTGAGGTTGCGGATGGTGGGTGAGACCAGCATCGGCAAGCACCCGAGCGCAGTGGTGCGGTCAGGGTGATCCTCAAGATCAAAAATGATGGGCGTGCTGGACCATTTGAGGAGCCTGCGCGACTCCACTGGCGGCTCTGCTGCATTCACCTCTCGCACCCACTGCTTGAGCTGGCGGTGGGAGGTGTGCAGAGAGGCGCCACCGTCGATGCACAGGACCTCCGTGGCCTTCTGGAACTCCTGCTCGCTGTTATCCTCATCCTCCATATCTTCGTCGTCGTCTTCTTCATCTTTGTCGCGGCCCCGGGGAGGTCGATCACTTTGCCACTGCTTGGCCTTGCCGCGGCGTCCTCCCCGGCCATTGAATGGCCGCTTCTTGCTTGGTTCTCCTCCGCCACCTTGGGCCTTCTCCTTGTCGCGCCTCTCGTACTCAACTTTCTGCTGCTCGACGAGGTACTCGACGCGTTTGCAGTTGGAGAGGTCGTGGCCCTTGGTGCGGTGGATCTTGCAGTATTGCTTGTCGGAGCCGTCCTGCTTGTCGGCTGCCGCTACAGGGGTAGGCTCCTTGCCGGAGCCGCCAGCCTGTGCTTGCTTGGCGGGAGCCTCCTTGCCGGACTTCTCGACGGCAAGCACTTCCTTCTTGTTCTTCCTTCTGTTATTCCGCCGCCGACTCTTCTTTGCCGGGGCGGCGTCGTCGCTGTCGCTTCCTCCTGCGCCAGCATCCTCCCCGGGGAGTTTCCTCCCCTCTTCTGCGCGTGCGCACTTATCAGCTAGAGCATAAAGCTCGCTGACATCCCGTATCTTGGTCATGGCCATTTCTTCACGCATGCGGCGGTTACGCACGTTCTGGTGGAACGCGCTGATAACCGCGGCAGGGTGGACGTCGGGGATGTTGTGCTGCACTCGACTGAAGCGTTGGATGTACTTGCGCAGGGATTCTCCTTCCTTCTGGGCCAGAATGTGGAGATCACTCTCCTGACCGTGGGGTTTGTGGCCGCCCGTGAAGGCGCCAACAAACTGGTGGCAAAGATCTGCCCAAGAAGAAATGGAGCCTTCCGGCAAGTGCATAAGCCACGAACGAACGTTCGGCTTAAGCACGAGCGGGAAGTAGTTCGCCAAAATCTTCTCGTCGCGCCCCCCGGCAGCTTGCACGGCGATTGTGCAGACGCTGAGGAATTCCGAGGGGTGCGTCTTGCCGTCGTACTTCTCCGGTACGTCGGGCTTGAAGTTTTTCATGCTGGGCCACTGGACGCGCCGCAGCTCGCGGGTGAACGCAGGGCAACCTGCCGCGTACGGCAAGTCGCCTGGTTCACCGGGCGCGCGCGCGTCGACAGCGTTCCCAGCTCTCTGGTCTGATTGCCACCGAGCTTCTCGGCGGCGCTCGATCGTTGTTCGAGCGTCTTCTTGTCGCCGGTCGTCAAGGACTTGGCGCTGGTCCCGACGAGCCCGCGGATCCGACGACGCCATGGAGCCGTCGTCGGCGTTGTTCCTGCGGGGCGGCGTCTTCTGCTTCCGCGGCGGCGAGTGCACGGTGGTTGCACCCCCGGCGGTCTTGTCGTCGTCGGCCTTCGTCTTCTCGACTTGCCGCGGCCGCGAGGTCGCCGGCTGCTGCGGCGTATCGTTGTTGGCGAAGGCGATCAGGCTCTGGATGGTGGCCCTCCAGTCTTCGGCCTTGTCTGCCGCTGGAGGGAAGTCGAGGAGCAGTTGCGCCCTTGCGAGCGCTTCTGCTGGAGTGGAGGGGAGCGGGGGCGAGCGGTGCGAGGAGCGGGATATGCTCGGACTCCTAACAGCGTTAGAAGGAGCAGGGCCCCGCCCCGGCGTCCGCGCTTTGCTTGTGCCCGGACGGTGGTCCGGAGCATCCCGCGAGCCTCCGGTTTGCCCTTGGCCCAGCAAGCGGATGCCACCTCCTGTGACATGGCGTTGCTGGGTTGTCATTTGCTGAGATGGACGCGGCGCGTCCACGGAGACCGAGGCTCGGTCGTCCGTTCTGTCTTTGGATTTGGTGGCGCCGCGCGTGTCCTCGCCAGCGACCACCCTTCCGACGGTGTGTCCCCCGCCCACCGTTGGCTCCGGTGGCGGCGGGTGAGATGCAGACGGGCCTCCGACCTCCGAAGCCTTCTTCTTCGGGGCCATGGCGCAGTTGCTGATGAAGTTGCTGATGAAACTGGAGAGGTTGATGAAGAATGCGCCCGCGTGAACGCCGGATCAGGTTCGCACAACCTCGACGCCCCCTACCTGGCGCGCCAAAGATGTCGGGGGAAACTGTCCGCCACGAGCACCTATGGGACCGGAGCCCCTTGCTTGTGCGGTAAGAGGGCGGAGGGAGCACGAAGAGCAGATCGTGGAGATCACGCAGGCAGTTTTACCCAGGTTCGGGCCGCGGTGGACGCGTAAAACCCTACTCCTGCTTAGTTTGTATTGAGTTGGAGAGCTCAGGAGCTTGAAGAACTAGCTACACCGAGCGTCTGAGCGATCTAGGTTCCGAACCCCCTCTACGTTGTGCATGGGCCTCCTTTTATAGTGCAAGGGGTCACCGACAGGTGTCAACGTAGGAGAAAGGGTAAAAATGTAAAAGAGGTGGTAGTTGTAACAGTGCGGGAATAGTGGAGCTACAGTGCGTGAACAGTGGTCGCTACCTACTTTGATAGTGGGGGACAAGAGCATTCAATGCCCGTCACGGTCGACCCCAAAAGCGCCCGCCCTTGCTTCTCCGCTTGCCACGGCGATGGCTTCACCACCGTGGAGTGCCACCGTGTCCCCCTGGCTGCACAGCCATCCGCCACGCGTCCCTGGAGTGGCCCCAGGGCGACGCGTGGTTCGATGAGCTGGAGCGCGGGCACACAGCGCAACTCTCCCGGCAAGCACCTTGCCGGGGTCTTGACCTTGCCGGGCCCGGGTGCTTGTCGGGCTCCAAAGCTTGTCGCTCCCCGGGCCCTGCTGGGGCGCATGTGACGCCGAGGCATGTCTTCTGTGATGTAATCTTCTAGTCTTTCTGGCAAGCTCCTCTTGCCAGGGTCTTGTGCTAGTGAGGTAATCTTGAGCCTGGAACGGCCTTCCCGGCAAGCTCCACTTGCCGGGGTCTCGATCTTCTGTCTTGTATACTTTGTTTTTGAATGGTTTTATATGGAGCAGGAAGGTCTCCGGCAAGCGCGTGGTAAGCCCTGCCGCGGGAAGCTGCTACTGTCCGTGCACAAGTTGGGGTACTAAGGTACCCCTACCTTAGTATACCGACACCGCGCTCACCAGGTCCCGGCCCTGCTTACTGTCTGCGCCTGGGGCCTCGTCGGCCCGCGCCCCTAACGCCCTAGCGCGCGCCCCCGGCCGCGATGCCCGCCTACGCGTGGCCTCGCCTTCGCTCGCCGGCTCCGCCATCACCACTGCTCCGCCCCGGTCCCCTCGCCTCACTCCAATCCCACCCCCTGCGGACTCCCCTGGCCGGCGATGTGCTCGCCGGCGGCTGCGCCGTGGGTCTCGCCCGAGCAAGTGCTCCGCGCCCCCCCGTTCGAGCTCACCTCACCACCGGCCCGCGGCGACCACGGCCTTTTCCCGACCTCTCATGGCCACCGCGCCCTCCACCGCCGGCTCTGCCGAGCCGCCACCCGCGCCGGCCGCGCCCCCTGGCCGCCGGCCGCACCTGCCGGCCGCAGCTTCGGCCGCACCGCGCCCCCTGGCCCTCTCGCCGGCGGCCGCGCTGGCCGTGCCCGGGTGCCGCTGGCCCGAGCCAGTGGCCAGCGGGCGCTCGTCGCCCGTCGCGCGCGCCCGTATACCCATCGCCCGCGCGCCCGTGAAGGCCTATGGCCTTTGACAGCCGGGCCCCGCCCCAGCCCCCTTAAAAAAAGATTTAAAAATAATAATAATAATGATTATATTAATAATTAATTGATTAATTAATTAGTCGGTTATTTAACTTAATTAACATTGCTTAATTAGTCTAATGAACTAGGTTAGTTTAATTAAAATTGTTAATTAATCTGTACCTATGACAGACGGGTCCCACCTGTCACTTTTGACTAGTCAACTAGTCAGTTGACCTGCTGACGTCATGATGATGTCATGCTGACATCAGCAGACACTATTCTGGATAAGGTTTGTTTTAAATAATTAAATAAATCCAGAAAATGCCTAAAACTTTGATAAATCATAGAAAATAAACCGTAACTTAGATGAAAATGTTTTATATATGAAAATCGCTCAGAACGACGAGACGAATCCGAATACGCGATCCGTTCGTCCGCCACACATCCCTATCATACCGAACACATAACTTTCCCCCTCCGTTTCATCTACCCGAAAACGCGAAACACCGGGAATACTTTCCCGGATGTTTTTCATCCTCGCCAGTATCACCTCCTATCGCGTTAGGGCACACCGAACACCGCGTATTGCTTGTTATATTTTGTGATGCTATTGTTTGCTCTGTTATTTGTTTGTTTCCCCTTCGTTGCTTCTTTTCGGTAGACTCCGATACTGTGATAGACCCCGAGACCATTGATGCTTCGGTGTTCGACTACGGCTACGCTTCCGAAGATTCCTTTCGTCTGCAGGGCTTCCAGGCAAGCCCCCCTTTTGATCACCAGATATCGCCTATTCTTCTTTCTACTGCTTGCATTAGAGTAGGGTAGCATGTTACTGTTCGGTTACTCCTATTCTGTTGCACAGCCTGTCATTGCTGCTACAACCGTTGATACCTGTACCTGCCATCCAAATGCTTAGTATAGGATGCTAGTATTCCATCAGTGGCCCTTCATTCTTGTCCGTCTGCCATGCTATACCATCGGGCCGTGATCATTCGGGTGGTGATCACGGGTATATACTGTATACATACTTTACATACACATGATGATGATTCGGAGATGGGGGCTGAAGGGGCAGGTGGTTCCACCCAGGTAGTGGTGGGCCTGGGTTCCCGACAGCCCCTTGATGGTTACTTTGTGGCGGAGCGACAGGGCGGGTTGCGACCACCTAGGAGACAGGTGGGCCTGGCCCTGGTCGTTGTCCGCGGTTATTTCATAATAACACGTTTAACGGGATCTTGGTATTTGATCTGAGTCTGGCCATTTGGTCTATACGCACTAACCAACTGCGTGGGAACAGTTATGGGCACTCGACATCGTGGTATTAGCCGAAGCCTTTTTTATGTCAGCGACTTAGCGGCGCGCGCCGGATTGGACTGGAAAGCCTACTCTGGTATTAGGAGAGGCTAGGTCTGCTTACCGGCCGCCCTCGCAACGCGCAGGTGTGCATTGGGCGATGGGCCCAGACCCCCGTGCGCTTAGGGTTTAGACCGGCGTGCTGACCTCTCTACTGTGCTTAGGTAGGGCTGCGACGTGTTGATCTTCCGAGGCCGGGCATGACCCTGGAAAGTGTGTCCGGCCAAATGGGATCAAGCGTGTTGGGTTATGTGGTGCACCCCTGTAGGGAAGTTAATCTATTCGAATAGCCGTGTCCCTCGGTAAAAGGACGACCCGGAGTTGTACTCTGACCTCATGACAACTAGAATTGGATACTTAATAAAACACACCCAGACAAGTTCCAGATATAACTCAGTGGTTGCTCTCTCACAGGGTGATGTGCGGGAGGATCGCCGAGTTGGTTTATGCTATACGATGTTACTTGGTGAACTCTTCTGCTACTCAAGACGGAGGCTGCCAGAAGCTTTGATAGTTGTTACTATTCCATCTACTCCCTTCTACTGCTGCAAGATGGAGGCTGCGAAAAGCGAGGATGCTTGTAACTTACCCTCTACTCTCTTCTACTGCTGCAAGATGGAGGTTACTAGAAGCGTAGTCTTCAATCGGATTAGTTATACCCCTCTTATTCTGGCATTCTGCAGTTTAACCCACATATATTACCCCTTTACACAGATACCATTGCATATGTAGTATAGATCCTTGCTTGCGAGTACTTTGGATGAGTACTCACGGTTGCTTTGCTCCCCCTTTTCCCCCTTCTGGTCCTTCTTCTCGGATGATGCAACCAGATGGTGGAGTCCAGGAGCCAGATGATCCCGAGGATGTTTCTACGTGGAGTTCGGCTTCGAGGAGTAGTTAGGAGGTCCCAGGCAGGAGGCCTTGCCTTTTCGATCGTTGTTATTTTGTGCTAGCCTTCTTAAGGCAGACTTGTTTAACTTATGTCTGTACTCAGATATTATTGCTTCCGCTGACTCTTGTGTTTTCGAGCTTGTGTATTCGAGCCCTCGAGGCCCCTGGCTTGTAATATAAAGCTTGTATTATTTTAATTTGTGTCTAGAGTTGTGTTGTGATATCTTCCAGTGAGTCCTTGATCTTGGCCGTACACATTTGCGTGCATGATTAGTGTACGGACAAATCGGGGGCGTCACAAGTTGGTATCAGAGCCGACTGCCTGTAGGAATCCCCCTTTCCAACTCCTTGGCCGAAGTTAAGTCTAGTCTTTGAAAAACAAATTTACTAACTTATTATGTGGCTTACGGGCCCGCAACACCAATGGGTGGTATTAGGATCTTTTACTCCTCGTCTATACTCTGGGACTCTTATCTCTCTTCTATTCGGGATAAAGGAATTTTGCTAAATCTAACATTAGGATCTTGTTATCACTTTCACCCGGAGAGCACCTTATGATCGATGATCGTCCGCTGCACCAGAAGACCCTGAAGATACTCTCCGCTGTTAACCCAAGAACTTATGCTCATCGCCTTTGCAATTCTCTGCCACCGATATATCCCTACGGATATCTGCATGCACTTGTCATTCTCATGATCATTCCTCGTCGCTCTTGTCGTTACAAGATGCCTCGAAATATTCTCCGTTGTCCCTAGAATCCTTTGATTTTACGCTCTTGCAGTCTTATTTCGCATGAAAACCCTTACGGTTATTTCCTCACATTTATTGAGGATCCGTTCTTCTCAAATGTTCATGTGCCTCACAAAATTCTTCGAAATAGTTTTTGATGTTTCGAAAATCCTCTGCAGGCTGTTACTCTTGAAATTCTTGCCGGCTTGCATTACAAGTAATTTCATATGACTAGTAGTCTTCGTTAACATCCTTTGTCTTAGCCATTTTGAGCCTATTGATCCAATGTGTGTGTATGCACGCAATCATCAGGTTATCCTTTTAAAATTATCTTTCCAGCTCAGACGTCATTCCGGACATGAGTTGGTTCTCGGCAATTCAAACCTTTATTGATTGTCCAACTAAGTGTTTTCAACTTATCCATCCTTGATCCGAGCGTCTGCTTCTGATCATTCGACTTGGAAACCATATTTCTTTCTGTTTAAGCATCAGGCTAATCAGGTGATTCTTGAATCTGATGCCTCTGCATTCCTTCTTCCTCTGAGTGAGTACCGATACTCACATCAGCTCTGTTGTGGGTCGCCCGATCCCTTTTTGGATTGTTATCCGATAGTGTCCATCATATTCAATCACCTTGTGAGTTCTTCCCCTGATACATAATGCCTTTGGTAAATTGTATCCTCTACTTGGTCAACCATGCTCTGCTTTCGAGCTGGTGTATTTACTCTTGAAACTTGTAGTATATGTTACTAAGATGCCCGACGGGTTGAACCTATGCCTTCCCCTAATCCATGAGAACCCGAAAGTTCTCACAAGTCTTACTCTTCCGGTGTTCTACCGGATAAAATTCCAACACTACAGTTTTATCAAAGCAAGAGGTAAATGAAACGTATGCATTGGAGAAATGGGAGTCGACCTTGATCTTTTGTTCATGCCCATGGAAACGATGTAGACCGTCTCAGGAGCTTCTTGCAAAATGATTATACATCTAAATAATTCTTTCGGTGTCAATAAATTTGATCCCTTGCAGTTATGGTTCCGACCATGCTGTCCTTATTCAATATATCTTGAATAAATCCATTCCAGGCCTCGTCATTTTTTGACAGGGTTACAGTATCTACTGTCATAGGTCAATGACCTGGTTCAACTTCTATCGTGTTCTACCTTCGAGTTTTACCCTCTGATATCTCGAGGATATCATGCCTTTGCACTACACCTTTTGAACTTTTGATGAAGTAATACCTTTGCTTGTCATAATCACTCTACGGGTTCTAGGTTGCCGTCAACCGAGGACACCGTTTAGTAAATCAAATCTGCTCTAAAAATTCAACATCCCTAGTAGATGTTACTTGGAAATTTTTAAACTCAATCCGGTTTATTCCTAGACTATCGGGTACATCCCTTGTCTAGCTATCTTTGACTGTGCTACCTCGTCCTTCTTTGGTGCACGAATTCATCAGTGTGTGAGCACGACTTACGTCGAGCTTTCAGCATCATGTTGCTTGTCTCGAAAGGCAACGTTGGTTCCGATCTTGCATCTTTTATATTGATCCTATAACTTGCCACTTCGTCATTCTCTTGCTTGTTGTCGTTGTTGTTTGATTGCATCCTCTTGAAACTTCCCGGCAAATGTGTCGGATCACCTTCAACACTTTGACTTCTTTCAAGATGTCAACTGTGTTCATGATGAGAAATACCTTCCTTGCCCTCGATGATTTTTATTATCATCAACAACACCCTTGACTTCCTTTCATTGTGAACTTGTCTGCAATATGAATACAACTTGCTCTCCAGCTAGTGTTGTGTTTTGCCTTGAAGTATTACTGTCTTTTATGTCGAGAATGTTGAGGGATTGCTCCACCTCTTAGATATTCTCGGTATGATGATACTTCTCACCATCACCATTCTTCCTTGGTCCCCGTGTTGTTTTTAACCGGGATACCAATATGCTAACGATGCTGCTTGAGTTCTGTACTTCTAGCAACCCTATTACTTTGAAGTTAACGATCGACAGTTCATCCTTAGACCATTGGTTATTCAATCATCACTCTAACATTGATCTTGTCGTCTAAGGTCATAATTCGGGCACACGTTTTCAACTAATGATTAATGGTGTATGTTTTCCTCGAGCATACAACATTATATCATTTGAATTAACAAGTGTCATCTTCTTGTTCACATTATCGTGGAAATCCATCCGTTTGGAATACTCGATGAATTGTCGCTGAGCCCATCAGCCACCTCCACCTCGTCTCCTTGGTTTAATGATGAACTATTGTTTTCGGGAACCGTTCCCATAGTTCATTTCCTGAGAATCGTGCAATGTCATTTCGTTGATTTGGGTTGCACCTTTTCTTCTCGAACATCCTGAGTCTGAGGTATCATGACCCCAATCGGATCTGAATCTCGGTCAGATATGATGGTTGGGACAACTTTCCAGGAGTTATAAGGTTGGTCCTTTGATGACCCGGTAATATGATGTCATGCCTAGCACCCCTGGCTGGAGGACCTATCATTATAATTCTCTTTCGCAAGGATAATCATTCTTCAAGGAGGAAATTATAAGACTTATTCTATAAGTTGTTCCTGATGAATCCTTTGTGTATCTAAGTCCGACCATGCCCATGCTATCTCGAAGCATACCTGCGGTACTCCGATTTTCAGCAAGAGCATTTGAAGCCCAAAGCTAAATGTTTCTTGGTCAGTTATCCAAACACCGTTGTATGGTAACATCTTGATTAATCCTCGCCTCTTTATCTGAATGTTTGGGTACTTGCTCTCCTACCCTGTATGCCATGTTCTTCTTCTCCATGGGAAGGATATACTCCTAATAATTGTGTGTAATCACAATTTTCCTTTCCATTTGTTTGTTTAACCTTTCCTTGATCTACATGATCTAAGCAGTAATAATTCTCTGCTTATGTAAACACCTCGTTGTACAACTCTGTCAGTAAGACATTGATTCTATCGTTGATAGCATTCTGGTAACCACCGATGGATGAGAACTTTGCCTATTGGTCCGCCTCGTTTCAATGCGCAAGAAAATGGTTATCTTCATTCCCCGTCCTTGGTACCGACATTGTTGCCAACTTAGCTGATAGACTATCCTCTGACATGCCTTACTTTCTGTGCAAGATGCCATCGCCTTCCTACTCTTAACCCACATGGTGGGCCCATAACCCACAGGTCCACGGGATCGAAACTTGACTCTCTTGTACAACCCCAATTCTAATGTATTCTTTGCACTTGGCTTCGTGTGTGATTCACGAGCTAAATTCTATCATGTTTTGTCATGGTATCAAACACCATATTATTCTCGTTGATCAAGACCAAATTCCAGCTTCTGGTTAGGCATCGCATGACTGCCTACCCGATTGAAACTTTGGTACCATTGCTTATTGTTCTCAATGCATTCACTGAAATACTACTCGTATGGTACTTCGTGTACCACTTTCTGAATTTGCCGTCGGATGCACATACTTCGTGGAGATACGTTCCTCCAAAGCTTTCCCTGTTATCGCGTTCGTAGGACGATGAAGACCCCGAAGAAAGTATGACGACTTGATCACGATAACTTGAAGCAGAGAAATGAAGACATCAACGGAAGGGGTCAACCTCTTCGAAAGAGCAACCAAGATCGAGAAGATCCGTTAGAATATCGTAACTGGACCTTTTCCCCTTACTCCACCGCTTAAATCTCGGGAGGAGATTTCTTGTAGTGGAGGAGATTTGTTACACCCCGAGAATCATGCTATAGTAACTCCACACTAATGATGCCAAGTCATCATCGTTATGCCCTAAGAAAAACCATTAAGGAATATTTCGACCACATATTCAAATTTTAAAATAAAGTCAAAATAATTATTTGTTTAAGTAGCGAACCAAAAAAAATGTTTACCATGTGTCATAAAATGCCTAAGTCTTGGTATAAATAATATGAAGCCCTTTTGAGTTCCTAAAATGTCCCTGTATTTTAAAACAGTGCACGAGCAACACTTTTTCAGCACTTTTAGAAATGCCAGCAAATTTCAAGTGGTCTCCGTAGAACATCAAACTTTTTGTACCTACTTAGTATAATTCAACGTTTTTAATTTGACCAGTGGAACATTTTATAAAAGTAAAATGGGTGCTCTAATTAAATGCAAACAGCGTTGAAATAACAAAACATAAAATAATAGAACAAAAGAAACAAAGAAGCCCACCGAGCGGCTGGGCTTTAGGAACCACATAAGGCCCAACCCATCACAACTTTCATCCTCAACCTCCTGTTCACAGGGGGTACGCTGGACGCGCGTGCGGCGTCCATGCCGTGGATGGCCACACGGCGACCATCCGACGATGCCCCTGCGAGGATAAGGCCGCCCCGACCCCCCCTCCGAACCCTAGGTCGACCTTTTTCCCCTCCGTCACTCTCCTCCTTCAACTGCTTTGACGCCCGAAGCCACCATCGTCGCGTCGTCGTCGTCTTCGCGGCCATGAACTTCTTCGAGCCATGGTTCGGTGTTCAGGAGGTGTGCTGCATCCATCTATGTCGACTACGAGGATCCTTTCAACTGGAATCGCACCGTGCCCTCGCCATCGACCGATCTCCTTCGTCTCCGTCCGCCGCCTGCCATCGTCGTTCGTCTCTGCTACAGGCCACCCCCATCCTCCACAAGCACGTCCCCGAGCTGCTCGATGAGCCCCTGTCCGATTCCCCTTTTCCCTCACCTCGAATCTGCTTCGTTTCACTGTCGATTCGCCATCACCGGAAGCTCACCGTGGCCGCGCTAACCAGGTCCCGGCCCTGCTTACTGTCTGCGCCTGGGGCCTCGTCGGCCCGCGCCCCTAACGCCCTAACGCGCGCCCCCGGCCGCGATGCCCACCTGCGCGTGGCCTCGCCTTCGCTCGCCGGCTCCGCCATCACCACTGCTCCGCCCCGGTCCCCTCGCCTCACTCCAATCCCACCCCCTGCGGACTCCCCTGGCCGGCGATGTGCTCGCCGGCGGCTGCGCCGTGGGTCTCGCCCGAGCAAGTGCTCCGCGGCCCCCCGTTCGAGCTCACCTCGCCACCGGCCCGCGGCGACCGCGGCCTTTTTCCGACCTCTCATGGCCACCGCGCCCTCCATCGCCGGCTCTGCCGAGCCGCCGCCTGCGCCGGCTGCGTCCACCTCCCCACGCTGGCCGCGCCCCCTGGCCGCCGGCCGCACCTGCCGGCCGCAGCTTCGGCCGCACTGCGCCCCCTGGCCCTCTCGCCGGTGGCCGCGCTGGCCGTTCCCGGGTGCCGCTGGCCCGAGCCAGTGGCCAGCGGGCGCTCGTCGCCCGTCGCGCGCGCCCGTATACCCGTTGCCCGCGCGCCCGTGAAGGCCTATGGCCTTTGACAGCCGGGCCCCGCCCAAGCCCCCTTAAAAAAGATTTAAAAATAATAATAATAATGATTATATTAATAATTAATTGATTAATTAATTAGTCGGTTATTTAACTTAATTAACATTGCTTAATTAGTCTAATGAACTAGGTTAGTTTAATTAAAACTGTTAATTAATCTGTACTTATGACAAACGGGTCCCACCTGTCAGTTTTGACTAGTCAACTAGTCAGTTGACCTGCTGACGTCATGATGATGTCATGCTGACATCAGCAGACACTATTCTGGATAAGGTTTGTTTTAAATAATTAAATAAATCCAGAAAATGCCTAAAACTTTGATAAATCATAGAAAATAAACCGTAACTCAGATGAAAATGTTTTATATATGAAAATCGCTCAGAACGACGAGACGAACCCGAATACGCGATCCGTTCGTCTGCCACACATCCCTATCATACCGAACACATAACTTTCCCCCTCCGTTTCATCTGCCCGAAAACGCGAAACACCGGGAATACTTTCCCGGATGTTTTTCATCCTCGCCAGTATCACCTCCTATCGCGTTAGGGCACACCGAACACCACGTATTGCTTGTTATATTTTGTGATGCTATTGTTTGCTTTGTTATTTATTTGTTTCCCCTTCGTTGCTTCTTTTCGGTAGACTCCGATACTGTGATAGACCCCGAGACCATTGATGCTTCGGTGTTCGACTACGGCTACGCTTCCGAAGATTCCTTTCGTCTGCAGGGCTTCCAGGCAAGCCCCCCTTTTGATCACCAGATATCGCCTATTCTTTTTTCTACTGCTTGCATTAGAGTAGGGTAGCATGTTACTGTACGGTTACTCTTATTCTGTTGCACAGCCTGTCATTGCTGCTACAATTGTTGATACCTGTACCTGCCATCCTAATGCTTAGTATAGGATGCTAGTATTCCATCAGTGGCCCTTCATTCTTGTCCGTCTGCCACGCTATACCATCGGGCCGTGATCACTCGGGTGGCGATCACGGGTATATACTATATACATACTTTACGTACACATGATGATGATTCAGAGATGCGGGATGAAGGGGCAGGTGGTTCCACCCAGGTAGTGGTGGGCCTGGGTTCTCGACAGCCCCCTGATGGTTACTTTGTGGCGGAGCGACAGGGCGGGTTGCGACCACCTAGGAGACAGGTGGGCCTGGCCCTGGTCGTTGTCCGCGGTTATTTCATAATAACACGTTTAACGGGATCTTGGTATTTGATCTGAGTCTGGCCATTTGGTCTATACGCACTAACCAGCTGCGTGGGAACAGTTATGGGTACTCGACGTCGTGGTATCAGTCGAAGCCTTTTTGACGTCAGCGACTTAGCGGCGCGCGCCGGATTGGACTGGAAAGCCTACTTTGGTATTAGGAGAGGCTAGGTCTGCTTACCGGCCGCCCTCGCAACGCACAGGTGTGCATTGGGCGATGGGCCCAGACCCCCGTGCGCTTAGGGTTTAGACCGGCGTGCTGACCTCTCTGCTGTGCTTAGGTAGGGCTGCGACGTGTTGATCTTCCGAGGCCGGGCATGACCCTGGAAAGTGTGTCCGGCCAAATGGGATCAAGGGTGCTGGGTTATGTGGTGCACCCCTGCAGGGAAGTTAATCTATTCGAATAGCCGTGTCCCTCGGTAAAAGGACGACCCAGAGTTGTACTCTGACCTAATGACAACTAGAATTGGATACTTAATAAAACACACCCAGACAAGTTCCAGATATAACTCGGTGGTTGCTCTCTCACAGGGTGATGTGCGGGAGGATCGCCGAGTAGGTTTATGCTATACGATGTTACTTGGTGAACTCTTCTGCTACTCAAGACGGAGGCTGCCAGAAGCTTTGATAGTTGTTACTATTCCATCTACTCCCTTCTACTGCTGCAAGATGGAGGCTGCGAGAAGCGAGGATGCTTGTAACTTACCCTCTACTCTCTTCTACTGCTGCAACATGGAGGTTACTAGAAGCGTAGTCTTCAATCGGATTAGTTATCCCCCTCTTATTCTGGCATTCTGCAGTTTAACCCACATATATTACCCCTTTACACAGATACCATTGCATATGTAGTATAGATCCTTGCTTGCGAGTACTTTGGATGAGTACTCACGGTTGCTTTGCTCCCCCTTTTCCCCCTTCTGTTCCTTCTTCTCGGATGATGCAACCAGATGGTGGAGTCCAGGAGCCAGATGATCCCGAGGATGTTTCTACGTGGAGTTCGGCTTCGAGGAGTAGTTAGGAGGTCCCAGGCAGGAGGCCTTGCCTTTTCGATCGTTGTTATTTTGTGCTAGCCTTCTTAAGGCAGACTTGTTTAACTTATGTCTGTACTCGGATATTATTGCTTCCGCTGACTCTTGTGTTTTCGAGCTTGTGTATTCGAGCCCTCGAGGCCCCTGGCTTGTAATATAAAGCTTGTATTATTTTAATTTGTGTCTAGAGTTGTGTTGTGATATCTTCCAGTGAGTCCTTGATCTTGGCCGTACACATTTGCGTGCATGATTAGTGTACGGACAAATCGGGGGCGTCACACTCATGGACTTCATGAAGAAGATAAAACTTGGAGTAAAAGAGAGACTGGATCTCTTCCCAATCCAGCAGGTGAGAGTCATCTAGTAGCCTATACCATTCCAATGCTTTTCCTTTCAGTGACAAGGCAAATAATTTCCTCATGACTCCATCTCTTGTCAAACCTGAAATCTTAAACAACTCACAAAGTTCTGTAAGTTTCAACAAATGAATACTAGGATTGACTGTCCCATCATAACAATCATTCCTAATTATTTCAATTATCCCAAGTGGTATTTGGAACGGGATACATTTAGTAGGTGGAGGAGACTTCTCTACCACGGGTGTGGTAAAGCGGCCTTCCCCAAGCAGCGAACTAAGAGTGCGGTTTTCCATAAACATAACTAGTGAAACTAAAAACAAGAAATGAAAAGATTTAATTCCAAGATCTAAAGATATACCTTCAAACACTTACTTTCCCGGCAACGGCGCCAGAAATAGCTTGATGTCTACACACGCTTCTATTCTTGTAGACTATGTTGGGCCTCCAAGCGCAGAGGTTTGTAGGACAGCAGCAATTTCCCTCAAGTGGATGACCTAAGGTTTATCGAACTCAGGGAAGTAGAGATTGAAGATGGTCTCTCTCAAGCAACCCTGCAAATAAGATACAAGAAGTCTGTTGTGTCCCCAACACACCTAATACAACTAGGAGTTGTATAGGTGCACTAGTTCGGCGAAGAGATGGTAAAATATGGATGATAGTGTTGGAGATATGCCCTAGAGGCAATAATAAAAGCATTATTATTATATCTCCTTGTTCATGATAATTGTCTGTTATTCATGCTTGAATTGTATTGTAAGGAAACAGCGATACATGTGTGAATACATAGACCACAATGAGTCCCTGGTAGGCCTCTAGTTACCAGCTCGTTGATCAACAGATGGTCACGGTTTCCTGACCATGGACATGGGATGTCAGTGATAACGGGATCACATCATTAGGAGAATGATGTGATGGACAAGACCCAAACTTGAGCATAACACGAGATCGTATAGTTCGTAATGCATAAGCTTTTCGGTGTCAAGTATTTATTCCTTAGACCATGAGGTTGTACAACTCCCGGATACCGTAGGAGTACTTTGGGTGTGCCAACCGTCACAACGTAACTGGGTGGCTATAAAGGTACACATCGGGTATCTCTGAAAGTGTCTGTTGAGTTGGTACGAACCGAGACTGGGATGTTGTCACTCCGCATGACGGAGAGGTACCTCTGGGCCCACTCGGTAAGACATCATCATAATGAGCTCAATGTGACTAAGTAGTTAGTCACGGGATGATGGATTACGGATCGAGTAAAGAGACTTGCCATGACGAGATTGAACAAGGTATCGGGAATACCGACGATCGAATCTCGGGCAAGTACCGTACCGATGGACAAAGGGAATAACGTAGGGGATTGAGTGAATCCTTGACACGGTGGTTCATCCGATGAAGATCATCGAGGAACACGTGGGAACCAACATGGGTATCCATATCCCGCTGTTGGTTATTGACCGGAGAGTGGTCTCTGTCATGTCTACGTGTCTCCCGAACCCGTAGGGTCTACACACTTAAGGTTCGGTAACGCTAGGGTCGTAGAGATAAATGCACGTGGAAACCCGAAAGTTGTTCGGAGTCCCGGATGAGATCCCGGACGTCACGAGGAGTTCCGAAATGGTCCGGAGGTAAAGATTGATATATAGGAAGTCCAGTTTCGGCCATCGGGTGATCTCCGGGGGTCACCGGGAGCGTCCCGGGACCACCGGAGGGGCCCCGGGGGTCCACCGGGTGGGGCCACCCATCCCGGTGGGGCCCCTAGGCCGCAAGGGGAAGTGTCCAGCCCCTCTGGGCTGGAGCACCACTAGGGGCCCACCTCCCCATGCGCCTAGGGTTAAAACCCTAAGGGGGAAGGGGGCCACCACTTGCCTTGGGGGGCAAGGACTCCCCCTGGCCGCCTCCCCCCCTGCAGATTGGATCTGCAGGGGCCCTGGCGCACCCCCTGGCCCCCTATATATATGTGGGGAGGGAGAGGGCAGCCGCACCCTTGCCCTGGCGCCTCTCCCCTCCCGTCACACCTCCATACTCCCACGCAGGGCGCCCGGCGAAGCCCTGCTGCGATCTCCACTGCATCCGTCATCACGCCGTCGTGCTGCCGGATCTCTGACGACTTCTCCTCCCCCCTTGCTGGATCAAGAAGGAGGTGACGTTGCTGCACCGGACGTGTGTTGAACGCGGAGGTGCCGTCCGTTTGGCGCTAGATCATCGGTGACGAAGAACGCGAAGAGTACGACTACTTCATCCACGCTTCTTCGAAAGCTTCCGCACGCGATCTACATAACGGTATGTAGATGCACTCTTACTTGCTCGTTGCTAGATGTCTCCATAGTTGGATCTTGGTGAAAGTGTAGAATTTTTTTGAATTATGCTACGTTCCCCAACAGTGGCATCAGAGCCAGGTTTTATGCGTAGCATCTTGCACGAGTAGAACACAAAGCAGTTGTGGGCGTTTGGTTTTGTTCAACTTTCTTACCGTTACTAGCCAATCTTGATTCAGCGGTATTGTGGGATGAAGCGGCCCGGACTGACTTTACACGTACGCTTACGTGAGACTGGTTCCACCGACAGACATGCACTAGATGCATAAGGTGGCTGGCGGGTGTCTGTCTCTCCTACTTTAGTCGGATCGGATTCGATGAAAAGGGTCCTTATGAAGGGTAAATAGAAGTTGACAAATCACGTTGTGGTTTTGGCGTAGGTAAGAAACGTTCTTGCTAGAAATCCTATAGAAGCCACGTAAAACTTGCAACAACAATTAGAGGACGTCTAACTTGTTTTTGCAGCATGTGTTTTGTGACGTGGTATGGCTAAGAACGAAGATGTGATGAATGATATATGTGATGTATGAGATTGATCATGTTTTTGTAATAGGGAATCATGACTTGCATGTCGATGAACTTGACAACTGGCAGGAGCCATAGGAGTTGTCTTAATTATTGTATGACCTGCGTGTCACTGAATAACGCCATGTAATTACTTTACTTCATTGCTAAACGTTAGCTATAGTAGTAGAAGTAATAGTTGGCGTGACGACTTCTTCAAGATACGATGATGGAGATCATGATGATGAAGATCATGGTGTCGAGCCGGTGACAAGATGATCATGGTGCCCCGAAGATGGAGATCCAAGGAGCAAGATGATATTGGCCATATCATGTCACTTTAATTGATTGCATGTGATGTTTATCATGTTTATGCATCTTGTTTACTTAGAACGACGGTAGTAAATAAGATGATCTCTCACTAAAATTTCAAGTATTGTGTTTCCCCTAACTGTGCACCGTTGCTAAATTTCGTTGCTCCGAAGCACCACGTGATGATTGGGTGTGGTAGGTTCTAACGTTCACATACAACGGGTGTAAGACAGATTTACACACACGATACACTTAGGGTTCACTTGACGAGCCTAGCATGTACAGACATGGCCTCGGAACACGGAATACCTAAAGGTCGAACACGAGTCGTATAGAAGATACGATCAACATGAGGATGTTCACCGTTGATGACTAGTCCGTCTCACGTGATGATCGGACACGGGCTAGTCGATTCGGATCGTGTATCACTTAGATGACTAGAGAGATGTCATTCTGAGTGGGAGTTCATTAAAATTTGATTAAGATGAACTTAATTATCATGAACTTAGTCTAAATTCTTTACAATATCTCTTGTAGATCAAATGGCCCACGCTCAGTTTTCCCTCAACTTCAACGCGTTCCTAGAGAAAACCAAGCTGAAATACGATGGTAGCAACTATACGGATTGGGTCCGTAACCTGAGGATTATCCTCATAGCTGCCAAGAGAACTTATGTCCTAGAAGCACCGCTAGGTGATGCACCCGTTCTCCCAGCGACCAAAGACGTTATGAACGCCTGGCAGTCGCGTTGTGATGATTACTCCCTTGTTCAGTGCGGCATGCTTTACAGTTTAGAATCGGGGCTCCAAAAACGTTTTGAGCACCACGGAGCATATGAGATGTTCGAAGAGATGAAAATGGTTTTCCAAGCTCATGCTCGAGTCGAGAGATATGATGTCTCCGACGCATTCTACAGCTGTAAGATGGAGGAGAACAGTTCTGTCAGTGAGCACATCCTCAAGATTTCAGGATTGCACAACCGCTTGTCTTAGCTGGGAATGAATCTCCCAGATGAAGCGGTCGTTGACAGAATCCTCCAGTCGCTCCCACCAAGCTTCAAGAGCTTCGTGGTGAACTTCAATATGCAGGGGATGGAGAAGTCCATTCCCGAGGTGTATTCGATGCTGAAATCAGCGGAGGTGGACATCAAGAAAGAACATCAAGTGTTGATGGTCAATAAAACCACTAAGTTCAAGAAAGGCAAGGGTAAGAAGAACTTCAAGAAGGACGGCAAGGGAGTTGCCGCGCCCGGCAAGCCTGTTGCCGGGAAGAAGCCAAAGTATGGACCAAGCCTGAGACAGAGTGCTTTTATTGCAAGGGAACGGGTCACTGGAAGCGGAACTGCCCCAAATATTTAGCAGACAAGAAAGCCGGCAACGTCAAAGGTATATATGATATACATGTTATTGATGTGTACCTTACCAGCACTCGTAGTAGCTCCTGGGTATTCGATACCGGTGCAGTTGCTCACATTTGTAACTCAAAACAGGAGCTGCGGAATAAACGGAGACTGGCGAAGGATGAGGTGACGATGCGCGTCGGGAATGGTTCCAAGGTCGATGTGATCGCCGTCGGCACGCTGCCTCTACATCTACCCTCGGGATTAGTTTTAAACCTCAATAATTGTTATTTAGTACCAGCTTTGAGCATGAACATTGTTTCTGGATCTCGTCTTATGCGAGATGGCTACTCTTTCAAATCAGAGAATAATGATTGTTCTATTTATTTGAGAGATATGTTTTATGGTCATGCCCCGCTGGTCAATGGTTTATTTTTGATGAATCTCGAACGTAGTGATACACATATTCATAGTGTAGATGCCAAAAGATGTAAAGTTGATAATTATAGTCCCACATACTTGTGGCATTGCCGCCTTGGTCATATTGGTGTCAAACGTATGAAGAAGCTCCATTCAGATGGACTTCTAGAGTCTCTTGATTATGAATCATTTGACACGTGTGAACCATGCCTCTTGGGCAAGATGACCAAGACTCCGTTCTCCGGAACAATGGAGCGAGCAACCAACTTGTTGGAAATCATACATACCGATGTGTGCGGTCCAATGAGTGTTGAGGCTCGCGGAGGCTACCGTTATGTTCTCACCCTCACGGATGACTTGATACGGGTATATCTATTTGATGAAACACAAGTCTGAGACCTTTGAAAAGTTCAAGGAATTTCAGAATGAGGTTGAGAATCAACGTGACAGAAAAATAAAGTTCTTGCGATCGGATCGTGGGGGTGAATATTTAAGTCATGAATTTGGCACACACCTTAGGAGCTGTGGAATTGTTTCACAATTGACACCGCCCGGAACACCTCAACGTAACGATGTGTCCGAACGTCGAAATCGTACTCTGTTGGACATGGTGCGATCTATGATGTCCCTCACCGATTTACTGCTATCTTTTTGGGGTTATGCTTTAGAGACTGCCGCATTCACTTTAAATAGGGCTCTGTCGGAATCCGTTGAGACGACTCCGTATGAACTTTGGTTTGGCAAGAAACCGAAGCTGTCGTTTCTAAAAGTTTGGGGTTGCGATGCTTATGTCAAGAAACTTCAACCTAAAAAGCTCGAACCCAAATCGGAAAAATGCGTCTTCATAGGATACCCAAAGGAAACAATTGGGTACACCTTCTACCACAGATCCGAAGGCAAAGTCTTTGTTGCCAAGAATGGATGCTTTCTGGAGAAAGAGTTTCTCTCGAAAGAAGTGAGTGGGAGGAAAGTAGAACTTGATGAGGTGACGGTCACCCCTCCTGCACTGGAAAGTAGCGCAGCGCAGGAAACTGTTCCTGAGGTGCCTGCACCGACAAGGGAGGAAGTTGATGCTAATGATCATAAAGAAGCAGATCAAGTTACTACTGAACTTCGAAGGTCCACAAGGGCACGTTCCGCACCAGAGTGGTACGGCAACCCTGTCCTGGAAATCATGTTGTTAGACAACGGTGAACCTTCGAACTATGAAGAAGCGATGGCGGGCTCGGATTCCAATAAATGGCTTGGAGCCATGAAATCCGAGATAGAATCCATGTATGAAAACAAAGTATGGACTTTGGTGGACTTGCCTGATGATAGGCACGCCATAGAAAACAAATGGATATTTAAGAAGAAGACAGACGCAGATGGTAATGTAACCATCTATAAGGCTCGGCTTGTCGCTAAGGGTTATCGACAAGTTCAAGGGATTGACTACGACGAGACTTTCTCTCCCGTAGCGATGCTGAAGTCAGTCAGAATCATGTTAGCTATTGCCGCATTCTATGATTATGAGATATGGCAAATGGACGTCAAAACAGCATTCCTTAATGGCTTCCTCAAGGAAGAGTTGTATATGATGCAATCGGAAGGTTTTGTCGATCCAAAGAACGCTAACAAGGTATGCAAGCTCCAGCGCTCGATTTACGGGCTGGTGCAAGCATCTCGGAGTTGGAATATTCGCTTTGATGAGGTGAGCAAAGCGTTTGGATTTATACAGACTTATGGAGAAGCCTGTATTTACAAGAAAGTGAGTGGGAGCTCTGTGGCATTTCTCATATTATATGTGGATGACATATTGCTGATGGGAAATGATATAGAATTCTTGGAAAATGTAAAGGCCTACTTGAATAAAAGTTTTTCAATGAAGGACCTTGGAGAAGCTACTTACATATTAGGCATCAAAATCTATAGAGATAGATCGAGACGCCTCATTGGTCTTTGGCAAAGTACATACCTTGACAAGATATTGAAAAAGTTCAATATGGATCAGTCAAAGAAAGGATTCTTGCCTGTTTTGCAAGGTATGAGATTGAGCAAGGCTCAGTCGCCGACCACGGCAGAAGATAGAGAAAAGATGAGTGTCACTCCCTATGCCTCGGCCATAGGTTCTATCATGTATGCCATGTTGTGTACCAGACCTGATGTGAACCTTGCCATAAGTTTGGTAGGGAGGTACCAAAGTGATCCCGGTTCGGAACACTGGACAACGGTCAAGAACATCCCGAAGTACCTGAAAAGGACTAAGGATATGTTTCTCGTTTATGGAGGTGACGAAGAGCTCGTCGTAAAGGGTTACGTCGATGCTAGCTTCGACACAGATCTGGATGACTCTAAGTCTCAAACCGGATACATGTATATTTTGAATGGAGGGGCAGTCAGCTGGTGCAGTTGCAAACAGAGCGTGGTGGCAGCGTCTACATGTGAAGCGGAGTACATAGCTGCTTCTGAAGCAGCGCAGGAAGGAGTCTGGATGAAGGAGTTCATCACCGACCTAGGAGTCATTCCAAGCGCGTCAAGCCCGATGACTCTCTTCTATGACAACACTGGTGCTATTGCTATTACCAAGGAGCCCAGGTTTCACAAGAAGACCAAGCACATCAAGCGCCGTTTCAACTCCATCCGGATTTATGTTCAGGATGGAGACATAGATATTTGTAAAGTGCATACGGATCTGAATGCCGCAGACCCGTTGACTAAACCTCTTTCACGAGCAAAACATGATCAACACCAGAACTCTATGGGTGTTCGATTCATCACAATGTAACTAGATTATTGACTCTATTGCAAGTGGGAGACTGTTGCAGATATGCCCTAGAGGCAATAATAAAAGCATTATTATTATATCTCCTTGTTCATGATAATTGTGTGTTATTCATGCTTGAATTGTATTGTAAGGAAACAGCGATACATGTGTGAATACATAGACCACAATGAGTCCCTGGTAGGCCTCTAGTTACCAGCTCGTTGATCAACAGATGGTCACGGTTTCCTGACCATGGACATGGGATGTCAGTGATAACGGGATCACATCATTAGGAGAATGATGTGATGGACAAGACCCAAACTTGAGCATAACACGAGATCGTATAGTTCGTAATGCATAAGCTTTTCGGTGTCAAGTATTTATTCCTTAGACCATGAGGTTGTACAACTCCCGGATACCGTAGGAGTACTTTGGGTGTGCCAACCGTCACAACGTAACTGGGTGGCTATAAAGGTACACATCGGGTATCTCTGAAAGTGTCTGTTGAGTTGGTACGAACCGAGACTGGGATGTTGTCACTCCGCATGACGGAGAGGTACCTCTGGGCCCACTCGGTAAGACATCATCATAATGAGCTCAATGTGACTAAGTAGTTAGTCACGGGATGATGGATTACAAATCGAGTAAAGAGACTTGCCATGACGAGATTGAACAAGGTATCGGGAATACCGACGATCGAATCTCGGGCAAGTACCGTACCGATGGACAAAGGGAATAACGTAGGGGATTGAGTGAATCCTTGACACGGTGGTTCATCCGATGAAGATCATCGAGGAACACGTGGGAACCAACATGGGTATCCAGATCCCGCTGTTGGTTATTGACCGGAGAGTGGTCTCGGTCATGTCTACGTGTCTCCCGAACGCGTAGGGTCTACACACTTAAGGTTCGGTAACGCTAGGGTCATCGAGATAAATGCACGTGGAAACCCGAAAGTTGTTCGGAGTCCCGGATGAGATCTCGTACGTCACGAGGAGTTCCGGAATGGTTCAGAGGTAAAGATTGATATATAGGAAGTCCAGTTTCGGCCATCGGGTGATGTCCAGGGGTCACCGGGAGCGTCCCGGGACCACCGGATGGGCCCCGGGGGTCCACCGGGTGGGGCCACCCATCCCGGTGGGGCCCCTAGGCCGCAAGGGGAAGTGTCCAGCCCCTCTGGGCTGGCGCACCACTAGGGGCCCACCTCCCCATGCACCTAGGGTTAAAACCCTAAGGGGGAAGGGGGCCACCACTTGCCTTGGGGGGCAAGGACTCCCCCCTGGCCGCCGCCCCCCCTGCAGATTGGATCTGCAGGGGCCCTGGCGCACCCCCTGGCCCCCTATATATATGTGGGGAGGGAGAGGGCAGCCGCACCCTTGCCCTGGCGCCTCCCCCCCTCCCGTCACACCTCCATACTCCCACGCAGGGCGCCCGGCGAAGCCCTGCTGCGATCTCCACTTCATCCGTCATCACGCCGTCGTGCTGCCGGATCTCTGACGACTTCTCCTCCCCCCTTGCTGGATCAAGAAGGAGGTGACATTGCTGCACCGGACGTGTGTTGAACGCGGAGGTGCCGTCCGTTCGGCGCTAGATCATCGGTGACGAAGAACGCGAAGAGTACGACTACTTCATCCACGCTTCTTCGAAAGCTTCCGCAAGCGATCTACATAATGGTATGTAGATGCACTCTTACTTGCTCGTTGCTAGATGTCTCCATAGTTGGATCTTGGTGAAAGCATAGAATTTTTTTGAATTATGCTACGTTCCCCAACAGATAGGAGTGGCAAAGCAAAGTAATATAAATCTGTAATAAAAAGTGCAGCAAGCAAACAAGTGGTAAACGTGAGCACAAATGGTATTGCAATGGTGGAAACAAGGCCTAGGCTTCATACTTTCACTAGTGGCAACTCCCAACAACATTAACATAGTCTAATCACCTGATATTTCCCATAAAACATGCAATGGAGACGCACTCGGAGGTCATTCCTTTGTGGTCAAGAGAGGACGAGAATTATGTAGGGCTACAAAAGCACACCTCAAAGTTCGTAGTTCTCAATCTATGGATTTCCCAATGTCACCGCGGCCATCCAAAGAGAGTACCATAATCACCACAACATATCTCAAGGATAGTCAAAGACAAGCACCAAGAGACTCTCAATCTTCAATCAACACACAAAAGAGGAAATCACTCATGAAAATATTCTTCTAATACATGTCCAATAGACCGCTATCACCTTGGTCTCAGGGATTATACTAGATAAATACAAGTGAGTACATCAATCCAATACATAGAGGAAGGGGAAATATCATGGGATCACCCTAGATTAACATAGCCTATGATCACAACAAAGATCACATCATGGGAGAGAGAATTGACCACATAGCTACTGGTAGAAACCTCAGCCCCGAGGAGGAACTACTCCCGCATCATGGAGGGAGGAAGCAACGTCGATGGAGATGAATCTGGGGGCACTTCCCCGTCCCGGCAGGATGCCGGCACAGGAATTCTGGTCCCCCGAAACTTGGTGGCCATGGCGGCGGAGATCGGAATTGCTTCTGGAGAAAAGGGTTCTGGAATCAGGGTTTCCGTGATGGGAGAATAAATAAGAGGCCAAGTAGGGTACTAGAGGAGGTGAGAGCCCCCCAGGCGCCCCCCCGGCGCGGCCAGGGGTGGGGCCGCGCCATCAGGGCGCCTGGGGCCCCTCTGGCCCCCCTCTGGCCCCACTTCTGGCGCATGGAAGCTTCTGGAGCGCTGATTTTTTATATATTTTTCCCGGAATTTTTCTGGCAATTTAAGTAATGGGAAAACCTGAAATACAAAAACAGCAGAAAACAGAAACTGGCACTGGGGTGCACTGAGTTAATAGGTTAGTCCAAATATTATCAAAAGTGTATGAAAGTGTATCAAAAGCATAGCAATATCACCCAAAACATGCATGGAGCAAGCAGAAATTATAGATACGTTTGGGACATATCAACTTTCTCTCAATAATCGCTCCATGCTCGATACTTCTTGTTCCGGATCTTTTATGATGAAGACTGTTGAATTCAAATGGGATTTATTGGAAATAATTAAACGCAACTCTGAAGATTGGGATCTCGACGAAGGTAAGGAGTCCGGTATGACCCCTAAGTTTGATTGTGTTAAAGCTTTTATGGATACCGATGTTTTCCGTGAGATTAGCACTAAGTATGGACTTGACTCTGAGATAGTAGCTTCTTTCTGTGAATCATTTGCTACTCATGTTGATCTCCCCAAGGAGAAGTGGTTTAAAGACCACCCCCCTATTGAAGTAAAAGTAGTTGAGCCTGTTAAAGTTGAAGAAAAGACTATTACTTATAATGTTGATCCTATTATTCCTACTGCTTACACTGAGAAACCACCTTTCCCTGTTAGGATAAAGGATCATGCTCAAGCTTCAACTATAGTTCGTAAGAGTAATACTAGAACACCTACACCCACTGAGAAAATTAAAGTTGAACCTAGTGTTGCCATGGTTAATGATCTCTTGGTAGAAGATTTAGATGGACATGTTATTTACCTCCAAGAAGAGTCTGCTAGAATAGCCAAACCCAATGCTAGGAATAAACATAGACCTATTGTAGGCTTGCCTGTTATCTCTGTTAAGACAGGAGATCATTGCTATCATGGTTTATGTGACGTAGGTGCTAGTGAGAGCATTATCCCTCATACCTTATATCAAGAAATTATGCATGATATTGCACCTCTGGAGTTAGAAGGGATTGATGTTACTATTAAGCTTGCTAATAGATACACTATTTCACTAGTTGGGATTGTTAGAGATGTTGAGGTTTTGTGTGGGAAGGTTAAATACCGTGTTGATTTTCTTATTCTTAGTTCCCCACAAGATAAATTGTCCCATTATATTTGGTAGACCCTTCTTGAATACTGTTAATGCTAAGATATACTGCGTAAAAGATATTGTTACTGTTGGGTTAGGGGATATGTCTCATGATTTTAACTTTGCTAAATTCCGTAGACAACCCCTTGAAAAAGAGCTACCTAGTAAGGATGAAATTATTGGTCTTGCTTCTATTGTTGTGCCTCCTAATGATCCTTTAGAACAATACTTGCTAGACCATGAAAATGATATGCATATGAATGAGAGAAGGGAAATAGATGAAGTATTCTTTAATCATGGACCCGTATTGAAAAACAACTTGCCTCTTGAAATTCTAGGGGATCCTCCTCCACCCAAGGGTGATCCCGTCTTTGAACTTAAACCTTTACCTGATAATATTAAGTATGTTTATCTTGATGAAAAGAAGATATATCCTATTATTATTAGTGCTAACCTTTCAGAGCAGGAAGAAGAAAAACTATTGAAAACTCTGAAGAAGCACCGTGCTGCTATTGGATATACTCTGGATGATCTTAAGGGCGTTAGTCCCACATTATGCCAACACAAGATAAAATTGGAAGAAAATGCTAAACCGGTTATTGATCATCAGCGGCGGTTAAATCCTAAGATGAAAGAAGTGGTAAGGAAGGAAATACTAAAGCTTCTAGAGGCAGGTATTATCTATCCAGTTGCTGATAGCCAGTGGGTAAGTCTTGTCCATTGTGTCCCTAAGAAGGGAGGTATGACTGTTATTCCTAATGATATAGGTGAATTGATCCCTCAAAGAATAGTTACAAGTTATAGGATGGTAATTGATTTCCGTAAGTTAAATAAAGCTACTAAGAAAGATCATTACCCCTTGCCTTTTATTGATCAAATTCTAGAAAGGTTATCCAAACATACTCAATTTTGCTTTCTAGATGGTTATTCTGGTTTCTCTCAAATACCTGTGTCAAAAGGGGATCAAGAAAAGACCACTTTTACTAGCCCTTTCGGTACCTTTGCTTATAGACGTATGCCTTTTGGTTTATGTAATGCGCCTGCTACCTTTCAAAGATGCATGATGGCTATATTCTCTATTTTTTGTGAAAAGATTGTGGAGGTGTTCATGGATGATTTCTCCGCTTACGGAACTTCTTTTGATAGTTGCTTAAGCAACCTTGATCGAGTTTTGCAGATATGTGAAGACACTAATCTTGTCTTGAATTGGGAGAAGTGCCACTTTATGGTTAATGAAGGCATTGTCTTGGGACATAAAATTTCTGAAAGAGGTATTGAAGTTGACAAAGCTAAAATTGATGCTATTGAAAAGATGCCATGCCCCAAGGACATTAAAGGTATATGAATTTTCCTTGGTCATGCCAGGTTTTATAAGAGGTTCATAAAGGACTTCTCCAAAATCTCCAGGCCTCTGACTAATCTCTTACAAAAAGATATTCCTTTTGTCTTTGATGATGATTGTCTAGAAGCATTCGAAATACTTAAGAAGGCATTGATCTCTGCACCTATTGTCCATCCTCCTGACTGGAATTTACCCTTTGAGATTATGTGCGATGCTAGTGATTATGCTATAGGTGCTGTTCTAGGACAAAGAGTTGATAAGAAATTGAATGTTATCCAGTATGCTAGTAAAACTCTAGATAGTGCCCCGAAAAATTATGCGGCTACCGAGAAAGAATTTTTAGCAGTTGTATTTGCTTGTGATAAGTTTAGACCCTATATCGTTGATTCTAAAGTAACTATTCACACTGATCATGCTGCTATCAAATATCTTATGGAAAAGAAAGATGCTAAACCTAGACTTATTAGATGGGTTCTCTTGCTACAAGAATTTGACTTGCATATTGTTGATAGAAAGGGAGGTGAGAACCCCGTTGCAGACAACTTGTCTAGGTTAGAGAATATACTTGATGACCCACAACCTATTAATGATAGCTTTCCTGATGAACAATTAGCTGTCATAAATACTTCTCGTACTGCTCCATGGTATGCTGATTATGCTAATTACATTGTTGCTAAATTTATACCTCCTAGCTTCACATACCAACAAAAGAAAAAGTTCTTCAATGATTTGAGACATTACTTCTGGGATGACCCACATCTTCAAAGAAGGAGTAGGTGGTATTATTAGACGTTGTGTACCTGAGCATGAACAGGAACATATGCTACACAAGTGCCACTCTGAAGCTTATGGAGGACACCATGCGGGAGATAGAACTGCACATAAGGTATTGCAATCCGGTTTTTATTGGCCTACTCTCTTCAAGGATGCCCGTAAGTTTGTCTTATCTTGTGATGAATGCCAAAGAATTGGTAATATCAGTAGACATCAAGAAATGCCTATGAATTATTCACTTGTTATTGAACCATTTGATGTTTGGGGCTTTGATTATATGGGACCGTTTCCTTCCTCTAATGGATACACACATATTTTAGTTGCTGTTGATTACGTTACTAAGTGGGTAGAAGCGATTCCAACTAGTAGTGCTGATCATAACACCTCTATTAAGATGCTTAAAGGAGTTATTTTCCCGAGGTTTGGAGTCCCTAGATATCTATTAACTCATGGTGGTTCACACTTTATTCATGGTGCTTTCCGTAAAATGCTTGCAAAGTATGATGTTCACCATAGAATTGCATCCCCTTATCACCCACAGACTAGTGGTCAAGTAGAACTAAGTAATAGAGAGCTAAAATTAATCTTGCAAAAGACAGTTAATAGGTCTAGGAAGAATTGGTCCAAGAAACTTGATGATGCATTATGGGCCTATAGAACTGCATACAAAAATCCTATGGGTATGTCTCCATATAATATGGTTTATGGAAAGGCTTGTCACTTACCTCTTGAGCTAGAACATAAGGCATATTGGGATATTAAAGAGCTCAATTATGATTTCAAACTTGCCGGTGAGAAGAGGTTATTTGACATTATCTCTCTTGATGAATGGAGAACCCAGGCCTATGAAAATGCCAAGTTGTTTAAATAAAAAGTTAAAAGATGGCATGACAAAAGGATACAAAAGCGTGAGTTTAACGTAGGTGATTATGTATTGCTATACAACTCTCGTTTAAGATTTTTTGCAGGCAAACTTCTCTCTAAGTGGGAAGGACCTTACGTTATCGAGGAGGTCTATCATTCCGGTGCCATAAAAATCAACAACTTCGAAGGCACAAATCCGAAGGTGGTGAACGGTCAAAGAATCAAACATTATATCTCAGGTAATCCTATAAATGTTGAGACCAATGTTATTGAAACTGTAACCCCGGAGGAATACATAAGGGACACTTTCCGGAATGATCCAGACTCCGAAAAGGAAGAGGTATGTGGTACGGTAAGTAAACCGACTCCAAAACAGTTCTAAAGAATTTTTTTCTCCGTTTTGGAATATTTAGAAAAATAGAAAAAATAAGTAGCATTCCGGAAGAGACATGAGCCGTCCACGAGGGTGGAGGGCGCGCCCCCCTTCCCTGGGCGCGCCCCCTGCCTCGTGGACAGCTCGTGTGCCTCCCGGACTCCGATTTCTTGTATGTTACTTTTGTTCGACAAAAAATCATTATATGTACTCCCGAAGGTTTTGACCTCTGTATCACACAAAAATCCTCTATTTTCATTTCGAGCTGTTTATGTCGTGGATAAAAGCAACATGTCGTCCCAGGATTCGGAGGGAGAAAGCTATGTAGCTGATTCCCTTGCTGACCCTAATGTCTATGGGGACTAGGAGCATTATGGTTGGACCACGGAGGAAGAAGAGGACCACGATACCAAGGGGAAGGATTGGACCAGCTCAGATGAAGACGAAGTCCCACTACCTCAACCGGGGGATATGCATGTGGAGTTCAAAAAATCAAGCCTCCCCGACAGAGTAAAGAAACCTAAGGTCGAATTTATCCCTTTTAACCTCTTGCAGGAAAACAAGTAGGCAGTATGCAAGAAGATATTAAATCTTGAGCAAGAGATCAATGATCTAAAGGAGCAAAATTCTTTCCTTAAGCGCAAGCTGAGGAAGAAGCCATCATCGCCACCCCCGAAGAAGGAGACATAATCATATGGGTATGGGCACTCCCCTTGGCAGCTGCCAAGCTCGGGGGAGTGACCTCGGTATCGTATCACCATCACTCCTATCTTTATCGTTTTTCTTAGCTCAATCCTTTTGGTAGTATCTTGATCTAGTAGAATAAAGTTAGCATGATCTAGTTGTGAGCTTTTGCTTTATGATCTTTACCCTTTGTAATCGAGTCCGTGAGCTATATCATAAAGATTAGTGTTGAGTCAAGGGCTTGATTTCCTCACATTGGTCATGATAAAAAGAAAGAAAACATAAAGAGTATCCAAGAGATCATATTGATCTTATGGGAAGTAATGACTTCACATATAAAGAGTATGATGAATAAAAGTTGTTGAGGGTTGACAAACATAGTTTTGGTCATCGTTGAAATTAATAGGAAGTAATAAAGAAAGAGAGGCTCCACATACAAATACACTATCCTGGACATCTTTTATGATTGTGAGCACTCATTAAAATATGACATGCTAAAGAGTTGATGTTGGACAAGGAAGACAACATAATGGGTTATGTCTTCTTATATCCGAAATAAGTATATTGTCATGGATCATCAAACATGTTGAGCTTTCCTTCCCCCCTCATGCTAGCCAAAACACCTCGCACCAAGTAGAGATACTACTTGTGCTTCCATACACCCTTAAACCCAGTTTTGCCATGAGAGTCCGCCATACCTACCTATGGATTGAGTAAGATCCTTCCAAGTAAGTTGTCATGTTGCAAACTCGCTAAAATATGTATGATTTATTAGTGTGGAGGAAATTAGCTTTATACGATCTTGTGATATGGAAGTAATAAAAGCGACGGACTACATAATAAAGGTCCTTATCACAAGTGGCAATATAAATTGACGTTCTTCTGTGCTAAGACTTTGTGCATCCAACCATAAAAACACATGACAACCTCTGCTTCCCTCTGCGAAGGGCCTATCTATCATTCTTGCCTTATAAGAGTCAAGGTGAAATTCACCTTTCCTTTTTACATTTTATCCTTTGGCAAGCACATAGTGTTGTAAAGATCCTGACATATCTACCTACTTGGATGTAAGTTTTCATGGTCTATTACTGTTGACATTACCCTTGAGGTAAAAGGTTGGGAGGCAACACCGTAAGCCCCTATCTTTCTCTGTGTCTGATTAAAACTCCATAACCATAAGTATTGCGTGAGTGTGAGCAATTGTGAAAGACCATATGACAGTTGAGTATGTAGGCTTCCTGAAAAGCTCTTACATTGACTCTTTCCGATGTTACGATAAATTGCAATTGCTTCAATGACCGAGATCAAAGTTTGTTAGTTTTCAATGAAGTTTATGATTCATACTTGATATGGTGAATGAATTTTTACTTTAGCATAAGAATCATATGACAATATATATATGTTGCTATTATAAGAATGATCATGATGCCCTCATGTCCATATTTTATTTTTATCGACACTTCTATCTCTAAACATGTGGACATATTTTTCGTTATCGACTTTCGCATGAGGACAAGCGAGGTCTAAGCTTGGGGGAGTTGATACGTCCATTTTGCATCATGCTTTTATGTTGATATTTATTGCATTATGGGCTGTTATTACACGCTATGTCATAATACTTATGCCTTTTTTCTCTTATTTTACAAGGTTTACATGAAGAGGGAGAATGCCCGCAGCTGGAATTCTGGGCTGGAAAAGGAGCAAACTCTGGAAACCTATTCTGCACAACTCCAAAAGCCCCAAAACTTCACAGAACTCCGTTTCAGAAAATATAAAAAATATCTGGCAAAAGAAGATCACAAGGGGGGCCACCTGCTGTCCACGAGGGTGGGGGGCGTGCCTCCTGTCTCGTGGGCCCACCGACGGCCCCCCGATGCCCATCTTCTCCTATATGAGGTGTTTTGACCTGGAAAAAATCAGAAGGAGGCTTTCGGAACCAGACGCCGCCGTCTCGAGGCGGAACCGAGGCGGAAACCAATCTAGGGCTCTAGCAGAGCTGTTCTGCCGGGGATACCTCCCTCCGGGAGGGGGAAATCGTCACCGCCGTCATCACCAACAACTCCCCCATCTTGGGGAGGGCTATCTTCATCAACATCTTCACCAACACCACCTCCTCTCAAACCCTAGTTCATCTCTTATATCCAATCTTTGTACCCAAACCTCATATTGGTACCTGTGGGTTGCTAGTAGTGTTGATTACTCCTTGTAGTTGATGCTAGTTGGTTTATTTGGTGGAAGATCATATGTTCAGATCCATTATGCATATTAATACCCCTCTGATCATGAACAATATTATGTGTTGTGAGTAGTTACTTTTGTTCCTGAGGACATGGGAGATGTCTTGCTATAAGTAGTCATGTGAATTTGGTCTTCGTTCGGTATTTTGATGAGATGTATGTTGTTTCTCCTCTAGTGGCGTCATGTGAACGTTGTCTACATGACACTTCACCATTATTTGGGCCTAGAGGAAGGCATTGGGAAGTAATAAGTAGATGATGGGTTGCTAGAGTGACAGAAGCTTAAACCCTAGATTATGCGTTGCTTTGTAAGGGGCTGATTTGGATCCATATGTTTCATGCTATGGTTAGGTTTACCTTAATACTTCTTTTGTAGTTGCGGATGCTTGCATTAGAGGTTAATAATAAGTGGGAGGCTTGTCCAAGTAAGGACATCACCCAAGCACCGGTCCACCCACATACCAAATTATCAAAGTACCGAACGTGAATCAGATGATCGTGATGAAAACTAGCTTGACGATAATTCCCATGTGTCCTCAGGAGCGCTTTCCTTTATATAAGAGTTTGTCCAGGCTTGTCCTTTGTTACAAAAAGGATTGGGCCATCTTGATGCACCTTATTTACTTTTACCTTTTGTCACTTGCTACCAATTACCTTATCACAGAACTATCTGTTACCTATAATTTCAATGCTTGCAGAGAATACCTTACTGAAAACTGCCTATCATTTCCTTCTGCTCCTCGTTGGGTTCGACACTCTTACTTATCGAAAGGACTACGATAGATCCCCTACACTTGTGGGTCATCAGGAGGCCGAGAAGGCGGCCGGGGACAAGGACGCCGAGCTGAAGGCGGCCCTTGCCAAGGTCACCCAACTAGAGGAGGCGGTCCAAGACCGCGACCGTACCATCGACTGGGAGCGGCGCGGTACATTGCTCGAAGCGCAACACATGGAAGAGTCCTTCTCCAGTAAGTGCTTTCCTTGGGTCTTGTGCCGGGCTGGGGTTTCGGTTTCTCTTTTCATGGCGACTTTCTTATGATTCTCTTCTTGAAAGGGGTCTTCCCGGAGACGCAGGAGCTGGCGGAGGATACGGTCCGCTTCCGGCGCGATTCAGGGGGCGTGGTCGGCTCCGGGACTGACCCGCGCGTGGCCTGGACCTTCCCGGAGATCATGGCCGCCGCCGAGGCTCGTCTGCAAGCCTTGGGCATGCAGATGTCGTGGCTTTCCGAGGTCGGAACTGTGATGACGGCGGCCCTTTGGCTCCATGACTGGCGCCTTTCCAGCTTCTCGCGGCTTGCGCGGTGGCTTGAGGCGGGGCCAGATCGGCTCCATGACTGGCGCCTTTCCACCACCCGTGCCGGTGCCGAGATGGCGCTCAGGTTCGCGATGTCCTGGCATCCGGACTTGTTGTTGACGGCGCTGATGGGCCAGCAAGCCGGCTCGGAGAGCCAGCTGCAGGCGCAGGCCGGCGAGATTGCTGCCCGGGCCAGCTACATCGCCGGGTTCTCCTACCACGATGAGTTTCGGCCGGAGCGAACGGAATACGGTGTAGTCGTGCCTGCTGATGACTTTGGCTTGCTCCTGGACGATCTGGACGACAGCTCCGAGGAGACGGGTGTCTACCACGATACAGGCGTCGACGACGAAGACACCGGCACCTCGGCGGGCCTGGCGGGTGCGGACGCGAATGCCTGAAGACCCTGTTTTTAAATCTTTGTAGATATCTTTGTTAGGTAGCAGGTCCAACCCACCCACTGGGTGCATTGGGTGTAATGAACTCTGGCCTTGGGTCTTTATGAATTAAACATTTGTATGAATATCGTGAATGTCTGCGCTCCTGCTATTTGTTTGTCGAGCCTTTCTTTTGCGTCCCCCCTCGGGCTTCCCCCCGCGAGTCTGACGGTTGAGGCTCCGGTCCTTGACAAGGGGTTTGGCCTTTGGGGGAAGGCGCGCAGTAGTTAGGTGTTCGAAACATTGAGCGCGAGCGAAACACCCAGTGGGCCGGCTGGCGGCGACCCGACGTGGCCGGATGACGAGCAGTCGGTCGTGTTGTGAGGTTTACAAGTTGCGGGGCTGGATCGATCGATCCGGCCCTGTGTTGCGATGCTCATGGATGTCCGCGCCTTTGCTCTTCGTTTGTCGAGCTGTTTTCCTGTGCTTCTCCCCCCTCGGGCCTCCCCCGTGAGTCTGACGGCCGAGGCTCCGGTTCGTGACAAGGGGTTTGGCCTTTGAGATAAGGCGCGAAGTAGTTAGGCATTTGAAACATTGAGCGTGAGCGAAACACCCACTGGGCCGACTGGCGGCGATCCGGCATGGCCAGGTGACGAGCAGCCGGCCGTGTAGTGACTTAACTGCTCGTGGCGTGGCCGGGTCGGGTGACCCGGCGGTCCTTGGCTTAGTTTTCCTGGCGCGCTGGTGCTTGGTCTTTGCGCGCTCACCGACCAACAGCCGAAGCCGGAACCGTGGCTTAAGGCGGAGCGGGAGACCGCGGCGACCCCATCACGCCAAAAAATGCTAAGCGAGGCGACCGGTAGTGACCGAGCCGGCCAGCCCCCGAGTCCCCGGGTCGAATGAGTCGGACCGGTGGCCGGGTTTGGATGAAGAGGTAGGTAAAGCATAATATGCTAGAGACACGAATAACTTGGTCGGAAAGGGCGGCCCCGAGCATCGTTCGGGGACCCCATAGTTTTTAATTGAGCACAATAGATAGTGATACATACACATATACGACTAATTGTAAAACGGACGGAGGAGTTCCGCGTTCCAGGGCCGAGTTGTTTCTTCTTCGGCCGTGTCCCTCTTGTGATTGTTTGACTTGCGAGCGTTGATGAGGTAGTAGGCGTTGTGGTCGCACAGATCCTTGCTGATGATGAAGGGGCCCTCCCATGGGGAGGACAACTTGTGCTGGCCGGCTTGCTATTGGATGAGTCGGAGGACGAGGTCTCGCTCGCGGAAAGTGAGGGGCTTGGTCTTCTTGCTGTGGTAGTGCCCGAGGCCTTGCTGGTAGATGGCTGAGAGGCTGAGCACTAGGAGACGCGCCTCTTCGAGTAGGTCGACGCCGTCCTCGCGGGCTTCTTTGGCTTCGGCCTCAGTGTACATCGTGACACGCGGCGAGTCAAACTCGACGTCGGTCGGGATGACGGCTTCTACTCCATAGATGAGGAAGAAAGGGTAAACCTGGTCGACCGGTTCGGCGTTTTTCGGAGGCTCCAGAGGACAGTCGAGAGCTCGTCGAGCCAGCTGCCGAGTGAGCGGATGAGCGGCTCGATGAGCCGCGGCTTGATGCTGGACATGATGAGGCCGTCCCCCCCCTCGACCTCGCCGTTGGACTGCGGGTGTGCAACGGACGCCAGGTCGAGGCGGATGCCAGAGGCGGAGCAGTACTGCGCGAGCGCGCCCTTGGCAAAGTTGGTGCCGTTGTCCATGATGATGTTGTTCGGCATGCCGTAGCGCACTGCTATGTCCTTGATGAATCTGATAGTTGTTGGCCCATCCAGCTTCTTGATCGGCCTTGCCTCGATCCACTTGGTGAATTTGTCAATTACTACCAGCAAATGTGTCATACCGCCTCGGGCTGTTTAGAAAGATCCCACCATGTCGAGCCCCCAGACCGCGAAAGGCCAGGCGATCGGTATGGTCCGGAGCGCCGACGTTGGTTGGTGGGTGCGTCTGCTAAAGCACTGGCAACCCTCGCACTTGAGGACGAGCGACTCGGCGTCTTGGAGGGCCGTGGGCTAGTAGAAACCATGTCGGAAAGCTTTGGCCACCAGGGATCGTGACGCGGCGTGATGCCCGCACTCGCCCTAGTGTATGTCGAGGAGGATGTCCACGCCCTTGTCTTGCTCGACGCAGCGTTGAAACACGCCGGTGGGACTGCGCTTGACGAGCTCATTGTTGATGATGTTGTAGGCGGACGCTCGACGCTGCACTTGCCGAGCTTCGGTCTCGTCGACGGGAAGGATCCCGCTCTCTAGGAACTCTGAGATGGGCAGGTCCCAAGATGGCGCCGTCGCCACGGCGAGAACAACCATCATGATTGGTTCAGGGGTGGCGGCGCCCGAGTCGGGTCCGACCGTCCCCGGGTTGGGTGCGGGAGCGGTCGGACTGAGGGTTACAGTCACCAGGCCGAGGTCGATAGTCCCCGGGCCGGACTCGTCAGTCTCCGGGCCGGACTGAGCAGTCCCCAGGCTGGACGCCGCAGTCCCCGGTCCAGACTAAGCAGTCCCTGGGTCGTCCGGAACGTGGATGGAGTCTGAGTCCGGAGACGGCTTGACGGATGGCTTGCGTAGGTGCTCGAGAGAGACGCTGGATGAAATGGACTGTCGAGACGAGGCGATCATGGCGAGCGCGTTGGCCGCCTCGTTCTCTGCTCGCGGGACGTGGAGGAACTCACAGCCCGCGAAGAAGCTGGACAACTTCTGCATGAGGAAGCGGTAGCTTGCCATGTTGGTGTCGCGCGCGTCCCACTCGCCGGAGCACTGCTGCACTACCTGGTCAGAATCGCTGTAGCACAGGATCCGCCGGATGCCGAGTTCCTTGGCCAGCCGGAGGCTGTGCACAAGGGCTTCATACTCGGCGACGTTGTTGGAGGCGGCGAAGTGGATCTAGAGTGCGTACTTGAGTTGGTCACCCTTTGGGGATGACAACACTATGCCGGTCCCCATGCCGAGACGCTTTTCTGAGCCGTCGAAGTTCATGCACCAGTGCGTCGAGTGTGGAGGCGGCGGAAGTACCGAGTCTCTGTCCAGTCGATGAGGAAGTCGGCTAGAGCTTGGGACTTGATCGTGGTACGAGGCTCGTAGAGGATGGTGTGGCCGGCTAGCTCGAGCGCCCACTTGGCGACTCGGCCAGAGGCATCTCGACACCCGATGATCTCGCCGAGGGGGGCCGTACTGACCATGGTGATCTCATGCTCTTGGAAGTACTGCTTCAGCTTCTTGGCGGTGAAGTACACGCCATAGCACATCTTATGGTAGTGCGGGTAGTTCTACTTGGAGGTGGAGAGCACCTCGCTCAGGTAGTAGACGGGATGCTGGACGGCTTGGATCTTGCCCTTCTCTGGTCGCTCGACCACGAGCACCGTGCTGACCGAGCACGAGGTTGCACCTATGTAGAGCAACAACGGCTCCTTCTCGGCTGGGGCAGGCAGGACGGGTGCGGTGGAGAGCATGCGCTTGAGGTCCCGAAAAGCTTCGTCCGATTGGTCGTTCCATTCGAACGACGTCGTCTTCTTCATCAGCTGGTATAGGGGCAAGGCCCTCTCGCCCAGTCGGCTGAGGGACCGGCTGACCGAGGCCATGCAGTCGGTGAACTTCTGGACATCACGCAGCCAAGCCGGCTTGCGCATGTGCTCGATGGCCTTGATTTTCCTGGGATTGTCTCAATGCCGCGCTCCGAGATGAGGAAGCCGAGTAGCTTTCCGGCTGGGACACCGAAAACGCATTTCTCTGGATTGAGCTTGACCTTGTATTCACGCAGGTTGGTGAAGGTTTCTTTCCGGTCATCGAGGAGCGTGAGGTGCTGCTTGGTCTTCACCATGATGTCATCCACGTAGACGTGGATATTGCGGCCAAGTTGCGGCAGCAAGCATTTCTGCATGCACCGCTGGAAAGTGGCTCCAGCGTTCTTCAGGCCGAACGACATGGTGATGTAGCAATACGCCCCAAAGTGCGTGATGAAGGACGTCTTTAGGGCATCGGCCGGGTCCAGCTTGATCGGATGGTAGCCAGAGTAAGCGTCCAGGAAGGACATGAGCTCGCACCCAGCGATGGAGTCGATGACTTGGTCGATCCGCGGAGAGCGAACGGATCCTTGGGGCAGGCTTTGTTTAGGCTGGTGTAGTCAATACACATGCGCCAGGTATTGTTTTTCTTCAGGACGAGGACTGGGTTGGCCAGCCACTCGGGGTGAAATACTTCCATGATGAAGCCGACCGCCAAAAGCTTGGCGATCTCTTCACCGATGGTCCTTCTCTTCTCTTCGGAGAAACGTCGTAGGGGTTGGCGGACAGGCTTGGCGTCCTTGCGGACGTGAAGTTTGTGCTCGGCGTACTCCCTCGGGATGCCCGTCATGTCCTTTGGGGACCATGCAAAGATATCCCGATTCTCACGAAGGAAGTCGACAAGCTTGCCTTCCTATTTGTCGCCGAGGCGAGTGCCCACGACAACTTACTTGCTGCAGCTGGGCTCTTCTGGGTTCAGCTTCACCTTCTTGGTTTCCTTGGAGGGTTTGAACGATGCTTCGTTGGCCGGCTCCTCGGCTGGAACTGGCGCGGCCACTGCCTCGCTGGCGAGGGCAACGATCCGGTCGAGCTAGTGCCGCTCCTCGGCGATGACCAGCGACTCGGCTAGCTTGGATCCGTCTCGGGCACACTCTAGAGACTTGCGGTAGTCGCCGGTGATGGTGATGAGGCCCTTTGGACCCGACATCTTCATCTTCAGGTAGGCGTAGTGGGGGACCGCCATGAACTTGGCGAGCGCGGGCCAATCGAGCAGCGCGTGCTATGCGCTGGACAGGTCCTGTCGGATTCAGGGCTCCGCAAAACCCAGGAAGTTCAAACACAAGGGCGTGAACAAAGATCTCCACCACTCACGTCTACCTAGCGTCTCGCCCTCGCCTAGTGAAGAGATTCAAGCAAACAACAAGTGAAGCACGCGAGAGTTTACCCAGGTTCAGGCCACTGTGTGGTGTAAAACCCTATTTCCTGCTTTGGTGGATTGGCCTCAGGAGGGCTAGAATATGAACTAGTACAGTGGTTCCTGAGCTCAGGAGGTGAGCTCAGGGGGTCAGGGGGCAGGTGTTCTTGCTCCTTTGCGTGGTGGCAGAGTTTATGGATCTGCTTCCCTCCCGCCCTTTTATTGCGGGGATCCTAGCTACTTATATAGGTGGCCAAGGTCCTCTTCCCCCGAAATGTTTAGGCGGAAAGGGATCCCACAACGACCATTTTTGAGCGGGAACACAAGGACGTTCCTACCCTGACAAAAACAGTCTTCGCCTGCAAAGGATCAGGCGGTGACACGGTGGTGGGCTCGGCGATGACATCCTCCCTATCGTCCTTGCGGTCTTCGGTCTTGTTGCACCAATGGGGAAACCTTTGTCCCGCTCCTCGGGAACCTGCGGCTGTGCTGTCCCCCTTGCACTGAAATGGAAACTGCACCGCTGGCACCCGCTGGCGCGGTGCATCACTGCTTCCTCCTGAGGCAGGCTTGGCCTTGGATTCTCCGCCCCTCCGGAGCACCTTGCCGAGGCCACTCCTGAGGGGGTCTTGACGTTGTTCTCCTCGCGAGGCTTAGCTCCCTCGCGAGGGTCTTGGGCAGCTGGTCGATCTGCTGGGCTGTACCAGGCCGTGGTAGGAGCGTGTCGCGGCCCGCAGACAGGCAAGTCTGGGTACCCTAGTTCCCAGGACGACGACAGTAGCCCGCGTGCCCAAGGTGCGCGCGGAGTTGGCTTCGAGGCGACGCCTTAGTCGAGGATGAAGCGCCGTGGGCCCCAAAGGCTACGAGCAAGGCTGGCGTGCGATGGTTGGATGGGACGTGGGCGACCCCGCTTCCCATGCAGTCTTGGTAGTCGTGCGCCTTGCCAATCACACGATCGTTAGGTCTTCTTGCTGCTGCCTCTGTCTTCTGCCCTCCAATCGCTTTCTTCCTTTACTTGCCTTCTCTGCCCCTTCCTTCCTTGCTATCATGCCGCGTAGGGCGAAGAAGAGGGGGGATGGCAAGCCTGCTGTGCCGCCGCTGGTGCTTAAGCCGGCGCTGGGCCGCTCCCTCATGGTGAACCAAGAGGGTTTGGACAAGGTGCGTCGTGCCTTGGCTGACGCATCTAACGAGTGGGGGCCGACCCGGGTCTGGCTCGCCTCCCGACCGGTGGCGGAGCTTGGCGCCAACGACATCCAACTTCATCTCCACGCCATCTTCAGGGGTCTCCTTCCCCATTTCTCCGCCTTCTTCTATGCAGTACTCCCGCATTACCAGATTCGGGCGCTACACCTGGACCCTCGGTCCATCATCCTCCTTTCCGGCTTCGCGTTCCTGTGTGAAGCTTTCATTGGCTTTTCCCCGTCTATGGCCTTGCTTCGCCACTTCTTCGCCCTCTCCTTGGTCGACAGGGGGCAGCGCTCGGGGTCCGTGTCGTTGCACGCGGTGGAAGCGACTGCTGCCTCTGGAATTGACTTCTCGCTTCATCCAACCACAACAGGATTTCACCGACAGTGGGTGTACGTTGATGACACTGCGTACAGCCCCCAATTCCATCTTCCCGATGTGCCGGCGGTGCCGAACTCGGGCTGGAGGCACGAGGTCCTTTCAGATCCACGATGGAGCCAGTTATGCACCGACTGGCCAGCCTGAGGAGAAGCGGATTGACCCTGGCGATGGTGGTGAGAGACTTCCTTGTCCTCCGTGTCGCCCCACTCCAGCGTCATTCTCGCCCAACGTGGGTTCTTGATGATCGCGAGCGTCTTCAGCGGAAGCAACTCCCTCCTGAGACGCTCCAGGGGCTGGTGCGGCTGCTTGTCGGCGGGGTGCCTGAAGCACGCCCTGGCTCTGCAACTCCCTTGTACTAGGCTCCTGTGGCCGGAAGAGCTTTTGCTGAAAAGATGTCCCGCTTCGATGCGTGGGGACTGTTGTCGGAGGGCGCCCCTGATCCTCATGACGATCCCTTGGCGGTGGTAACAGGGCTCGCGAGCCCGTCCTTCCCTTCCGGGGCGGACGCGCCAAGCGGAGCCCCTGGCCTGGGGTCCACTCCGCCCTTGGAGCAAGCGGGCGAAGCACGGGCGCGAGTGTCGATGGAGGTGGCGGAAGGTACCGAGGCACCGCTGGCGCCTGAAGCGACCGAAGGGGAGGCGTAGCGGCCTCCGATAGAGGCGAGTCCGGGGGACATCGCATCGGGGAACGGGGTGCCGGCCGCGAGCGCCTGCCACGACCCTGCCCCGGGTCTAGGCACATCTGCCTCAAGTGGCCTCATGTCGTCCTTCATGGCGCTAGGCAAGAGGCGGAGGTTGAGGAGCAGCTACGGCCCTGCCCCGAGGGCTCTGAAGAGGATGAAACTGACCGTACCGAGCAGGTGTGTGTCCCTCGGCTCTTCATGTCTTTCCCAATATGGTTCTACTGACCCCTTGCTCAGCAGGGTTTCCTCCGGCTTATTCTCAAGCCGCTCGGTGAGGCTCGCAGGAGCCTTCGCCTGCGTCCCTCCTCCAGATCGTGCTGGGTCTTCGGGAGGCCTCGCGCGGGTTCTCGAAGCCGGCCTGGACCTTACTATGTAGGTCGTGCTCCTAGCCCCCGAGCGCTTCTGGGGCAAGGTACCTCTTGGTGCGTCGGGGGCCCGTCCCGTGCCCCGGGGCTTGTCTTCACCGTGGACCAGCAAGCTTTTGAGGCAGCCCGAGCGGTTGACCACCCATCAGGACCATGCTTACCCCTCGCGCCGGAGGCATCACGCACTCCTGGGGCTAGCCCCGAGGCGCACGCTGAACGGGAGGGAGAGGGGGAGCCCCCTTTGGGCAGCGCGGATGTCAAGGACGAGCCCGGCCGCCTTCTGGAACTTGCGCTGCGCAGGAGTGCGGTCCGTCGTGATCTTGTGCGGGGGGCGTCAGACGCCCTGAAGCATCTCGAAGTCGAGGTTGCTGAAGTGGTTAGGCGCGTTGAAGCCGAGTGTCTGCTTCTAGCACAGGGTTGGCGCCGGTTGAGGACCGCCATTAACCTGAGCCAGTTGCAACACGACACCGTCCTAAAGAAGGTGGAAGCGTCGGCCGCGGTGGCTCAGGAGGCTTGCGACTGCGCCCTGGAGGAGGCCCGAGACGCCGAGCACCGCCGCGCGGCCGTCGAGGAGCATGAGCGCAAGCTTGAAGCCTCGAACGCCATGCTCGAGCGCCAGGTTCATGAACGAAGGTCCGCCCTCGCCGCACCTGCGGCCAATGATGATAGCCCGGCGGGCCTCTCGGCGCGAGAGGAGGCGCTGGCACTCGATGCGATGGAGCTGAACATGGAGGGCGAACGCCCGGAGACGATGGAGCACCAGATTGCCGAAGCCGAGGGCAACCTTGATGATCACGAGGCCGTCGCGAAGAAGGCTGCGAGGGAGGCGGAACGTCTCCGGAAAGATTACCGCGAGAAGCTGGGGCTTCACGAGACTCGCTTTGCTGATAAGCGCAAGGAGCTCCAGAAGGAGGTCACGGCTCTCAAGAGCAAACTGGCTAATGTCGAGCGTCATCTGCAGGTGTCGGAGAAGGCTCGCGCTACAGCCGAGCGTCGTGAACATGTGTCGAAGGAGGCTTGTGCCGTGGCGGAGCGCCATGAGCGGGTGTCGGAGAAGGCTCGCGCCACTGTCAGGGCGGAACTGTCCTACTTTCACAATCAGGTGGAAGACATTTCCAGCCTCGTGGCTCGGAATTCTGAGGAGGCCGCGCGAGCCCGTGGGATGCAGCACACCCGCTCGAAGATGTTCGAGGCCCTGCGGCACCGGGCCGGCCGAGCCCTAAGGGAGCTTCGTCACTTGAGGATCGACGACCCTCTGGTTGATGATGATGCTGGGTATCTCGGGTTCTTTACCAGGGTGGTGGAGCGTCTTGAAGGCGGGGTCATGAAGGCTCGGCAGCTTGTCGAGGAGCAGAGCCGCGACATCCTCAGGAGTGCGGTCTCCCGCATCTTTGGCAACTTGCATCGTCTTGACCCCCATACGGACTTCGAGGCCTTGCTGAAGCCTGCGCCTGAGGCGGTCGCTGGCTCCTCGGAGGAATGGGTGAGCGACCACGTGGACGCGTTGGTGACGGAGCTCGTTCCAGCCATCGATGATGCGCCGGTGCTTGAGGGGGGCGATGCCGACGGTTTTGACGAAGATGTCGATGCTTAGTCCAGTTCTTGCTGTAAATTTGTTTTTGGTTGTGGATCCAGAGCCGGGTAAGATGAGTGTCACAAGACTTAAACTTTTGATGATGTAAAAATGGGTTTGAGCACAGTAAGGATAGGTTTTAGGCACTCCCTTGTTTGTCCCTGAGGCTGCGGCCTCAAGCCCTTGTTGCGTTTCTGAGAGGAGCGTCTGCTGACCTCGTCCGGGCGTGCCTCGCGAGTACCTGTTGTGAGCGCAAGAGTGGTTTGTGGTCCAGCTATGGACCAGACAGAACGTGCGCCCACGCCCCAGCCCCTCCTCGCGAGGAGTGATAGGGCGGGGTCGCGGACATAGCCCGGCTCAGCCGAGCAAGGCGAAAAATGGACTGGGCGAAGAAAAACTCAGCGAAGATCGCAAAACACGGACAAAAATTCTCCCCCTTTATTCAAGAAACGAGTCGCGCAGCTGCGGGATCAGCTTGAAAAAGTAGATACAGAGGAGACAAAGGCAAATGGCAAAGAAAAGGGGGGCCGCGTCCGGCCCCTGAGCAGGTCTTCAGTCTTCTCCCCAGCGCGGAGCATAGGGCTACCACCGGCGGGTGTGGGCATAGCCATTGGAGGGCAGTGTCGACGGCCAGCGCAGAGCATGGTGCATCCACTAGGACGTGGGAGGGAGCCCCCGAGGCCCTAGGGCGACGCTCCGGGGACTCCGGGGCGTGTACAGCCCCACTCATTATTACGTGAGAGTGTCACGAGCGGAAATCTTCTGACGTGCCCGCCCCTTCGCTTTGAGGGCCCCGCCCCGCACTAGTCCGCTCCTGCCATGAACTCACCCGAAGGCGGCATTCATGAGGTGGGACACTGCGCATGATGGGGGGATGGGACCTTGGCCATAGGCCCCCCTGCCGAGCACCAGGCGCACCGCTCACGCGATCTCCGAGCGCGCTTCACCCCTGGGGGCTAATGTCGTCCGAAGACGCGGCATCCCGAAGTGGGAGGGGGACCCCACCCTACTCACACTCCTAATGGCCCTTGAGCCCTTCCTGATCAGGGTCGGGCCTAGCGGGTACGGAATTTCGTGAGCAGGGGGATGGAGCCGCGGTCTTGGGCCCTCATGGTGCGTGTAGGACGGGCTGCCGTACCGCCTCCAGACGCACCCTCCGCACCCCGGGGGATGGTACGCTGGGAGGCGTGGTGTCTTGAGGCTGAACTGAGGGGGAGAATGCCCCTCCCCGCGCGCATCATACCCGCCGCCAGCGAGCCCCTGGTGAAATCCAGGGTGGGCTCATGCGCGACGGGTCACGCGCTGGGGGACGAGGGCCTGACCCGGGCCTTCCCTTCCCTTTGTGTCTTGACGCGGTACCTGGAGTGTCTCCCTGGCCTGTCGAGCTCCGGGCTAGTAATGCTGCCCGTCTGAGGCCTACGGCCAGAGCCGCGTGTGCCGGCCCTCACACGCACTCGCGGTGCTTCATTCGCGCTCCATGGCCGTCGGCGACGATGGCGAAGGGTCGATGGGAAAGAGCGGGGGGCCTCTCCCTTGGCCTTCCGCTCCTGACCCCCCTCGTGCCGGCGCCTGATCGCACCCGGCGTCGGGCGTAGTCCTGCGGTCGCCTCCTGATGGCTCCTCGACGGGAGCGGCACCTGAGTACAAAGGGCTTCGAGGCAGAGGGGCGGCGTCATACACAGGGTTCAGCAGATCATACCCCATGTCGCCCTCGTAGGTCGCCGCAGGTCTTGACCATACGGGCGACCGGGCGCGGCTGGCGCGGCATCCGGTCCCTGGGTTCGTCGTGTGGAAGCAGAATGGCTCAGCTCTAATGCTGGCGGCGTCGAGGAGCTCGGCCACCCTGAGGAGTAGCGTGTCGTAGCTGCTATCGAGCAACCGGCACCTTAGCAGCTCCCTTGCCACCAGCAGTGCGGCCCTCATGTTCGCTATTTCGCACCGGTCCCGTGAGCTCGCTGCTGCATGCTCGGTGGCCTGCATCGCTGCGCGACTTTGGCGTCGAGTGGGCTGTGGGTGCTGCCGGTCCCCCGGCGGTGGGTCGGTGATGCTCATCGTGTCGTCGACCCCGATCAAGGCTGGGTGACGGCGAGTCCCGCGGCCGAAGGGCGATGCCTGAGCGGCGCGGGCGCCACGGGCTTCCGCATGCGTCGGATGTGCCTCTGCCATTGTGGTCGTGGTTTGTTGAAGCTGGGCGACGCGGGGTCGACGGACGAGAGTGGGACGAGGTCGTCGGAGAGGCAAGACCTGGACACGCCCCCTACCTGGCACGCCAATTGTCGGATTCAGGGCTCCGCAAAATCCAAGAAGTTCGAACACAGGGGCGTGAACAAAGATCTCCCCCACTCGCGTCTACCTAGCGTCTTGCCCTTGCCTAGTGAAGAGATTCAAGCAAACAAGTGAAGCACGCAAGAGTTTACCCAGGTTCAGGCCACCGTGTGGTGTAAAACCCTACTTCCTGCTTTGGTGGATTGGCCTTAGGAGGGCTAGAATATGAACTAGTACAGTGGTTCCTAAGCTCAAGAGGTGAGCTCAGGGGGGTCAGGAGGCAGCTGTTCTTGCTCCTTTGCGTGGTGGCAGAGTTTATGGATCTGCTTTCCTTCCCCCTTTCATAGCGGGGATCCTAGCTACTTATATAAGCGGCCAAGGTCCTCTTCCCCCGTAATGTTTAGGCGGGAAGGGATCCCACAACGGCCATTTTTGAGCGAGAACACAAGGACGTTCCTACCCTGACAAAAGCAGTCTTCGCCTGCAAAGGATCAGGCGGTGACGCGATGGTGGGCTCGGTGGTGACATCCTCCCTGTCGTCCTTGCGGTCTTCGGTCTTGTTGCACCAATGGGGAAACCTTTGTCCCGCTCCTCGGGAACCTGTGGCTGCGCTGTCCCCCTTGCAACGAAATGGCAACTGCGCCGCTGGCGGACGCTGGCACCCGCTGGCGCGGTGCGTCACTGCTTCCTCCCGAGGCAGGCTTGGCCTTGGATTTTCCGCCCCTCCAGAGCACCTTGCCGAGGCCGCTCCTGAGGGGGTCTTGACGTTGTTCTCCTCGCGAGGCTTAGCTCCATCGCGAGGGTCTTGGGCAGCTGGTCGATCAGCTGGGCCGTACCAGGCCATGGTAGGAGTGCGTCGCGGCCCGCAGATAGGCAAGTCTGGGTACCCTGGTTCCCAGGACGCCGATAGGTCCACCACCTCAAACCAGATCGGCTCGCGTTAGAAATGGCTGCTGTCGCCGTATAGAACGTCGAGCCGGATCCGGCCGATCGGAGAGCAGGAGTGGTCGGGCACGATGCCGTGGAAGACGGTCCTGGTTGGCTCCAGGTCCTTGGCCTCGAGGCCGAGCTTGGTCATGGTGTCCCGGTAGATGATGTTGATGCTGCTGCCGCCGTCGATGAGGACTTGGGAGAATTTGCATGTGCGCCGAGGCGCGACGATGGTGGGGTTGAGGACGAGGGCGTATCCACCTGGGTTCGGCATGACGGCTGGGTGATCCTCCCGCGTCCATGTGATCGGGCTCTCCGACCAGTGCATGTATTCCGGCCTGGCCGGGGCAACGGTGTTTACCTCCTGCCGGATGAGGCGCTCACTGCGCTTGTCGTCGGTGAGGTTGGTGAAGACGATGTAAGCCGCGTTCGGGTCTAGGTAGGCGTTGCTGCGCATGGCGCCGCCAGCCGAAGGTGGTGGGGGAGGCGGAGGCTGCCGCCCCGCTCCTAGAGCCGAGGCTGGAGGCGGCGGCACATCGCCCCTCATGATGCGTTTGGTGATGGCGCACTACCGAGTGTGTGCGTGGACGGCCTCGCGCCGCTGTGGTGCTTGCAGGGAGCGTCGAGCATTTCCTCGAAGCTCATGGCGGACTGCCATGTTGTCTTGCCGGTCTGCCGGCACTTGGCGGCCGGCTCGGTTGCGGGTGCTTGCTCGAGGCCGCCACGAGCCGGTTGTCGTGTCGCTGGACCTACTGTTCGGCCTTGCGTTTGTGCTGTTGGTGGTTGTACTGATGCTGCCAGCTTCCTTCGCCAGACGGCTTTGGAGGGAGAACCGGCTTTGTCTTGCCGGCTTCGTCTAGGGCCACCTGGATCTTCATGGCGGAGTCGGCGTTTGCATACTTGTCCGCCGTCCCTATGAGCGCGAACATGGTGGTCGGCTCGGAGTGTAGTAGGTTGTGCTTGAGGAGGGTACTGTCCCGACACCGTTTGACGAAGTACTGGATTGCCTGGACCTCGTGGACGCCCTCGCAGCTGTTCCAGAGCGCAATCCAGCGTGCTAGATACTCCCGGCCGATTTCCGTCGGCCCTTGCACGTACATGGCGAGCTGGCTGGGACAGCCGGGTCGCCGGTAGGTCCCGGTGAAGTTGCGCACGAAGGCCTCCTAGAAATCAACCCACGTGTTGATGCTGCCCACTGGCAGACTGTTCAGCCATGTGCGGGCTGATCCCTGGAGCATGAGTGGTGCGTAGCGGATGGCGAGGCGGTGGTTGCCGCCGGCGATGCCAATGGCGGTGGTGTAGTCGGTGAGCCAGTCCTCTGGCTTCATGGTGTCGTTGTACTTAGGTGTGTCGTGGGGAAGCGTGAACCCTTTGGCGAAGGGCTCGCTCCGGATGCACGGACCGAAGCACGCTGGACCGACGGCGCCGGTTTCTTCCAGCTCCTGGGAGCGGGCGAGCCGGTCGAGGCGGTGTCGAGCGTTGGCGGTGTCGATGGCGCGCGGGCTTAGCCTGCCGCTGACGGCACCACGGGGACCAGGGTCGACCGTGGTTTGCTACCGGGTCGGCTGGGGAGCAGGATTGAGCCGGCGCTGGGCTTCGGAGTGTGATTCGTCGCCTAGGCCGCCAGCAGTCGTCGGGGCGGGGTTGCGCCGGGTCTGGGTGCGGTCGGAGTGCGCCTCGCCGGGTGGGGAAGACGCCGTGTGCTGGTCATCACCGGTTCCAGCGACGCGGGCTGAGCCGGATCCGGCTTGTTTGGCAAGCGGGTTGAGGCGGTCCTGCTGCGCGTTGGCCACCATGAGGAGGTAGTTCACCCTCTTGAGGCGCTCCCGTAGCTCTTTGCCTGTGAGCTGCTCCAGGCCGACCGCGACCGCCTGAGAAGCGCACATGTTCTTCATGAGAGTCTCGTAGATGGGAGGGAGGGCGCCGAGGGCGCGTCCTATCACGCCGCCTCGGGCCCGCAGGTCCGCGACCCGCCTCGGCTTGGCGGCACCAGGCATGAAACCGTAGGCAGAGTTGCGCTCCATCTGAGCGGATGCGAGGCGGTGCTCCATTGCAGCGAGCGACTGGGTGAGGTCCAGCAGGCGCTGGCGGTCCCCGTCGAGGCGGGTCCGCACCTCGGCGATGTTGGAGTCATCGATGTCGGTGCCGATGGGAACGCAAAGGCTCTAGATCGTAGCGCGCAGCGGGTTGGGCGAGCCGGCCCGTTCTGCCGCAGTCTCAGCTTCGGCGGCCTTTCTCGCCGCGCTCGACGAAGAGGAGGCGCCGGTCTCGGTGACAAAAACCTCTATGCAGAGGTCCATCACTCCGTCGGGAGTGCTGCCGCCAGGAGCGATGGGGGAGTCAGAGAAGTCAAGTACCTCGCTGGGGTACTCATCGGCCGCTGGCGCATCAGAGATGCGCAGCGCGGTGAAGGAGACGACAAGGGTATCGATGACGTCGTCCGCCAGCACGACGAGCTCGTCGGAGTAGGAGCGGAGCTCCGTCTGAAGCATGCTCCCGGCCAGGACCTCGAGCCTCCCCATGGTGGGCGCCAACTGTCATGGTGGGCGCACGACAGATGCCAAGGGATGGCTAAAGATAGGAGGCGGCTCAAGGGCACTGGTGGACTCCAGAGGCGGGGTTGGCTTGAGCAAGCGTGGGACGCAAGACATACCCAGGTTCGGGGCTCTCCGGGGAGATAACACCCACAATCCTGCCAAACGTGGTTGATGTTTACACGTATAGAGTTGCTCCTTGAGCTGTGTGGAGGAAGCAGGAAGACAGGCCAGGGCTTAGGCTGCTTCTCCCGAGGTGTGTCTATCTTGTTCTCTACTAGGTCTTTCTGATCTCTCTCTAGCTTGTGTTCGCCCGCATGCATGAGGGCTCTGGGGGGTTTTATATAGGCCAACCCCCCAGGGATACAATGGTAATGTTACACGGCCGTGGGGCCAGATTGTCATCGTCCGGGAAGCCGGCGCTAGGACCCGCCAGGTACAGGGCTCGCCATGTTCTCTGGGTGCGGGGTCCGCCGGGTACAGGGGCACTGTGTGCCGTCTTGTCGTTCACCAAGGATTGGACGAGCTGAGTCGGGTACGGCGTGCTCCGTCATGTCACCGTCTGCCGGCGTCATGGGCTGTGATGATTACACTATAGCCACGCCCCAACTGACTAGGGGCAAGGGCGAGCCACTGTTGCCTAGGTCATCAGTAGGTGCGTCTCGTCCCATCGTATGGTTGAGATGGGACAGGAGCTGACCGTGACCGGATTGGGGAGCACGCCACGGGTTGGTCTGGCTTGCTGGAGAAGTCTTGGCGTGCCGGGTCCGGATCCCTTGAGCGAGCCATTGGGGCCGGATCTTGGGAGCCGGCCGGAATGGAGAGTCTTGCCGGGTCATGGGTCCTGGCCGGGTCGAGTGACCCGGCTAAGTTAGAGCCGGATTGTGGGGCGATGCTGGCCCCGTAGTTTTTGAAAAGGATCCGGCTTCCGTTGCCTGACTGGGGTTCATCCCCCCGACACTTTCGCAACAAGTCAAGCTTTGTAGATAGTAACATTACCATCGGAGTCTGTCTTCCTCTTGAAGATCCATTTAGTTTCAATGGCTTGCCGATCATCGGGCAAGTCAACCAAAGTCCACACTTTATTCTCATACATGGATCCCATCTCAGATTTCATGGCCTCAAGCCATTTTGCGGAATCTGGGCTCATCATCGCTTCCGCATAGTTCGTAGGTTCATCATGGTCTAGCAACATGACTTCCAGAACCGGGTTACCGTACCACTCTGGCGCGGAACACACTCTGGTTGACCTACGAGGTTCAGTAGTAACTTGATCTGAAGTTTCATGATCATCATCATTAGCTTCCTCGCTGATTGGTGTAGGAATCACTGGAACAAGTTTCTGTGTTGTGCTACTTTCCAATTCGGGAGAAGGTACAATTACCTCATCAAGTTCTACTTTCCTCCCACTCACTTCTTTCAAGAGAAACTCCTTCTCTAGAAAGGATCCATTCTTAGCAACGAATATCTTGCCTTTGAATCTGTTATAGAAGGTGGACCCAACAGTTTCCCTTGGTGTGGGGACCCCGACTTAGAAGTCGAGATCATCGAATGCACGTGTACAGTGATCCCAAAGATCAACGCTCACTGAACACACAGAAGCTGAATAACAAGAGTCTTACATCCATACATACCGTCTTACACAAATTATGGCCATTATGGCCAAGTCTTACATAGATAAAGCCTCAAGGGCTGAATAGCAAATAACTCAAATAGCGGAAGTCTTCGATGATAAGTAGAACCCATGCCATCTGCCTTAACCCTACATGCATTCTGACTGGGATAGCTTCCTAGTTCGCATGTTCGTCTCCATAGAACTCTTCTTCATATTCCTGTTCCTCCATGCCTGGCCAATTAAATAACCAGTGGCAAGCCAGTGAGTACTTTGAATGTACTCGCAAGCAACCCATGATTTGGTTCGAAGTAACAATGCAATTGAATAACAATGAGCAATCTAGCTACGAGCTAGAACAAATATTCTACCATCAAGTATATGCATCAATAACTTCACGTAACCTCGAGAACAGGTTACCGATATCAACATGAATATGATTCAGCTCAACGAGTCAAGTCACCACCTTGACTCAACATACACACACACACAAGGTTTCGCAAACATTTGGACGTAGCCCAAGAGCGGTTACCCAACTGTCCTTGACCATGGACACGGCTATTCGAATAGTTTTACACTCTGCAGAGGTTGCGCACTTTACCCACAAGATCCGGGAAGCTTTCGTGTCACCCACGATCCCGCAGTACCTCAAGTACTCGGGGGAAGCACCCGGTCATTATCTTTCCTTAGACGATACTAACATAGAGTCCACTCGTTGGTGCACAACCCTCGAGTACAAACAATAGATCATGGGACTTGCCCTACTTTCAATGTCACGCGTACATGAAGGGACCAACGGTGTGTCCGGTGCCCTGTGAATACAGTCATGGTCGTCTATCCAAGCACGACCCCGTCCCGGGAAAAGACCTCAAGTCTTCCCGTCACTAGTAATGCGGGCACCATGCTAGTATCGGCCTAAGTAATCAATAAAGCCCCGTCCCATAAGGGGTAGAGTGGTTGCACATGTATGGTTGGAATAACGGTCGCAACTTAAACCAATCCGTTTGAAAAACATCATACACACTTGTCTTGGTACACCACTTGGTCATCAAGTGGTTACCCATCTCACCATCTCCCTCGGGCATGAATGGCACCCGACGAGGTTTTTCGAAAAGAGTGCAACCACGAAGGTATCATGGCACACATGCATCTCTAAGCAATACTACTAGTCATTTGCAATGCATCTAGCACATAGCAAGATTATGAGTAAAGCATGCATCATGTGGTGGTTCTAACTAAGTCACCACCGTCATTCTTATCATCATGCATTTGGAAACAAATGGGTTCCGAAGAACACAAGTGTATCATGGTCAAAGGGCTGCTTGCCTGGATTGGCTTGGTCTTCAAAGTCTTCAAATCCTTCCCCACCTTCTTCTTCAGCAACCTCGTCAAATACGGTATCTAAACGTCGCAAAATAACAACGGGAAAATAAGACCACAATAAAAAAAGAAAAATCAAAGTGCTCAGAAAAATGTCAACTTATTTTTGTTAAATACTAGAGGGAAAACTAAGATGGCAAAAATTGTTGGTTGGAGTTTTGGAGTTGCAGAGTGGGGTCTAAGGATTTTTGAACAGAAGTTTTAATGCTCAAATTTGAATTTAAATTTGAACAGAACAAAAAAGGTTCATGGATATGTGTGAAAGTGACACCATTAAATAGGTTGGAATTTTACAAGATTTTAGGAGTTGGAATTAATTCATTTGGACAAATATTTATTTCTGTGAAATTATTTGAAATAATCACACAAACAGAAAAAGAGAAAAGGCATTGTGCCACTGGGCCAGAACGGCCACAGTGCACGGCCCAGGGCGATTAGCTCACCGCACGGGAGCCAGCGCGTGCGCGCCAGGTTTTTGAACCTGACGGGCGGGGCCCGGCGGTCAGTGGCAGAGAGGGGAGAGAGAGAGCGGTGAGGATGACAGGCGGAGCCCGCCTGTCATCTTCAACCTCACGGCCAGAGGGGCGGCGAGCTCACCGGCGGCGATTCCGGGCACGGCGGGGCAAACTGAGGGCACGGTCGTGCTCAGGGAGGAGTCGCGGATGTAGTGGTGCTGGAGTTGGCCGCCGGAGAGGCCGGGTTCGTCGGCGGCGAGGTGGAATGGCGGAGGAGCGTCGGGAAGATCCTGGCTGGCTCGCTCCAGGCTGCAATAGGAGTGGGAGAAGGAGGGGAACGAGTCAGTGAGGTCTGCTGGCTCCAGATCGAGCTAGAGTTGGGCCAGAGAGGGGCTGTACCGCGAGATCTCCGGTTGCCCGACGCGGCGGAGCTCCGGTCGATCCCGAGCACTGAGGCTTTCTGAGGGCAAATGGGTGGTGCTGGTGTGCTACTGGGAGTACAGGGAGGAGTTGGGTGCTGCTGGAGAGGCTCGGGGCATGCTTATATAGCCGTGCCCCGGTCCACCGTGGACTCGTGCGCCGGCGAGGTCACGGGCGAGGCCAGAGGCCATGCAGGCGCTCGTGTTCGAGTCAGGGACGATCATGGACGAGGTCTACGCCTAGTAGAGGGAAGAGGAGGAGCGGGGAAGGCTCCAGAGGGCGCGCGTGTGAGGCCAGAGGTTGGAGCTCGCGGGCGGCCAGCGCGCGTGTGAGGGCGGCCACTGGAGGGAGAAGGAGGAGGGGGACAGCGCCGGGGGAGGTCGCGGACGTCGAGGCGCATCGTTTGGCGCGAGGGGTGAGCACGAGGTGGTCGGAGGCTAGCGATTGGGCGAAGCTACAGTGCGGGTGCGCACTGTAGCGCGCTCTGGAGCGTGCTTATCGCATGCCATGGCATGCCATTGGCTCTCTGGGCGTGTCCGCCGTGTCTGGGGGGTCCAGCACGAAGTAATCAACTCAGATGAGGCCTTGGGTGCTCTGGATGATCAATGAGGGAGGAGTGAAGCTAGTAAATGGGTGGAATTTGGCTGTCCAGCAAGGTAACTTAGGGTTTTCACCCCTCAATAATGGAGCTGTGGATATGGGGAAGTTACTGGAGATAGAATGTAACTAGATGAAGCTGTGGTAGAAAGTTGAGACAAAAGTAAATAGTAAAAGAGGTCAAGATGATGGTTTTGGTAAAATGGCAGAAGGTGTTTGATCATGTTTTGGACAAGCAAATGATTTCCACTAGACATGACACTTAACAGGATTGAATGTCATATGGAAATAGGGGGTTTCACCAAATTTGGGCTTGTTTGAAGAAACTAGCCAATGTAACTTTGGTGAACCCTAGAAATCAACAGAAATGGCTTCATCTTGTTTAAGTCAAGCTAATCATCTTCCCTTGATGCATCACTTGGTGTAGTTTCATCATTTGGGGTATTGATCATGCCCCCAATGTTTGAAGCTCCAGGTAAAAAGTTGGTAATGTAAAGTTGTTCAAATTTGAATTTGAACAGAAATGGTTTTGGGGTGTTCTGATCAAGTTACCCTACTCCAAATCTTGTGCCATTTGGTCTAGATGCCTTATTAGGCCTTTCTAGCACGTGCACCAAGTTTGAGGGCATTTGGATAAGTTTGGCAATGTAAAGTTGCTCAAACTTCAAATATGGATAGAATGGTTATGAAGGGTTTTGAGGATGTTATCTTGCTTCCCAAGGCATGGGGCTTGGCAAGATCATCAAATATGTCATATATGACATGATAGAATTTCCCTGGAATTTTTGCAGAATATTTCCTTTGTAAATATTTCAAAAGCTTGAAATACCCAGAAAGGGTTTCTGAGGGATTAGCCCATTATTTTGAACATGACCAAGTGTTGAAACTCTTATATATGGACAATATATGTCCTATGAGTCTCCCTGAATTTTGGCAAATATTTTTGAAATACTTAAATAATTTTTCCCTATTAAAGACCATTTCTGGCCTTAAGAAAAAGCTTTTAAATAAAATAGGAAAATAACTTTTTAAATTATACTTTTGTGGTTTCTGGTAGTCCTATGACTACTAGGTCTCAAATATACTTTTTAAAATAATTTTCTCACCCTACATCAAGCACTTGCAGTGCAAACCTCAATTCAAGGGTTTTTGGAATACTAAATTTTAAAAATACATTTTGACAAATTATTTTTATAAGAAAATACTATACTGCTATATACACTTGGTATGATCATTGGGCAGAAGTTTTAGGTATGGAGATGAATTCTACAAGAGGTAATAGTTGACTTTAATGAGCACATGAAAAACACAGGAAGAAAAACTCAATTCCAAATAAAAGCCAAATGATGCCAAAAATTTTTGCTGGTCCAAATTTTCATGCTTCATTGATGCAAATAACATGTTACAAAATGCAGGGTGTGACACTTGGGTATCCTATGAAGACACATTTCTCCGACTTGGGTTCGAGCCTATCAGGTTGAAGATTTTTCACATAAGCATCGCAACCCCAAACTTTAAGAAATGACAACTTTGGTTTCTTGCCAAACCACAGTTCATAAGGTGTCGTCTCAACGGATTTAGATGGTGCCCTATTTAACGTGAATGCAGCTGTCTCTAAAGCATAACCCAAAAACGATAGTGGTAAATTGGTAAGAGACATCATAGATCGCACCATATCTAATAAAGTACGGTTACGTTGTTCGGACACACCATTACGCTGTGGTGTTCCGGGTGGCGTGAGTTGTGAAACTATTCCACATTGTTTGAAATGAAGACCAAACTCGTAAGTCAAATATTCGCCTCCACGATCAGATCGTAGAAACATCATTTTCTTGTTACGACGATTCTCTACTTCACTCTGAAATACTTTGAACTTTTCAAATGTTTCAAACTTGTGTTTCATTAAGTAGATATACCCATATCTGCTCAAATCATCAACGAAGGTAAGAAAATAACGATACCCGCCGCGAGCCTCAATACTCATCGGTTCATATACATCTGTATGTATGAGTTCCAACAAATCAGTTGCTCGCTCCATTGTTCCGGTGAACAGAGTCTTAGTCATCTTGCCCATGAGGCATGGTTCGCAAGTGCCATGTGATTCATAATCAAGTGATTCCAGAAGTCCATCAGTATGGAGTTTCTTCATGCGCTTTTGTAAGTGCATCTAGTGCCACCCCTAGTGGTTTTGGAGTATTGACGACAAACCTGGTTGAGGGACTAATGTGTTTGTGAGAATTGCAGGATAACACAGGTAGTAGTCCCTCATTGATTCGGTTAACCTACCGGAGATGACCCCTAAAAATGTATGAAGACATTGATATCAGTGGTGGTATCTGAAGATAATCATATTGAAGACTATGACATGAGAAGACATTGTGTGAAGACTATGGAGAGCGAAGACATAGATGTTTCGCTGTTTCCTTTTCTTCTTTGTTGAGTCATAGGAACCACTGTACTGTTAAGTGGGGTCCAAGTGAACTAAGTCAGAGTGACTGAAGTGATGCTCAACCAAATCCTATGTCTTCGAGCGAAGACTATGAGAGCAAATCTTAGCCAGAGGCGGATGAGTCAGTTTTACTTGGAGCTCAAGTAAAGTTGTCGTGTGTGTTTGAAATCTGATCGTTGGAACACGTGTCAGTTCCTTAGTGACCCAGGGTCACTTCGGACAAATCAGGTCGGGTTGCCCAGTGGCTATAAATAGCCCACCCCCTACACCATAAATTGGTGGCTGCTCAGAGTTATTGCACGGCTTTTGTCGTTTGAGAGCAACCCACCTCTGAAGCATTTGAGAGAGAAATCCTTGCGAGGACAAAGCCCAAACACCCAGAGCCAAAGAGTGTTAGGCATCACTGAAGTCTTTCTGTCTGTGTGACCTGAAGACTTATTACACTTGAGGACTGTGTTTCCTCTAGCTGGTTAGGCGTCGCGTTCTGAGCATCCAAGAGTCATTGTGGATCGCCGGTGAACGAAGTCTATGAAGGTTTGGAAGTCTACCTTCAAGACTTACCAGAGTGATTGGGCGAGGACTAGGTGTCCTTAGCTCAAGGGGAACAAGGTCAAGACGCGGTCTTCTGAGTTAAATCTCAGCCTCCCTAACCAGACGTACAGTTGTCACAGCAACTGGATCTGGTCTAACAAATCACTGTCTTCCCCGAGCTACTGGTTCTATCCTTTTCTTCCCTTTACTTATTGCTCTATGTTGTGAAGACATTGCATGCTTGCCTTATCTGATTATCTTCACTGAGTATCTACTTGTTGTGATTGGCTTCATTCCTTCTTCCTTTATGATCACTACTGCCTAGTTGCTATTAGTCTTGATGCTTTCACTTCATTGAATACATGACTATGGCTTATCTAGTGTAGTCCACTTTCCGCTGCATACTAATAGGCCTGAGCTTATCGTTAGTCTTCGAAATTACCATGTTTTGAAGCATTTCAAAAAAATCGCCTATTCACCCCCCCTCTAGTCGATATACTGCACTTTCAATTGGTATCAGAGCATGGTACTCCCATGTTCTGTGTGATTTGGTTTAACCACCTGGAGTTTTAGCTATGTCGACCACATGAATGAAGACTGTGTCTTGCCCCATGTTTGACGGTCAAGAGTATCCCAAGTGGAAGGCCATGATGAAGAAACGTCTCATGGCGATTAACAGTGAGCTGTGGACCGTCACTGAGATTGGTCTTACCGATCTATGCAAGAGGGCAGAAGCTGATGATATTCGCAAGTTCACTCTTCTCAATCTCACAGCGAAGGACGTCATCTGCTCCTGTCTATCTCAAGATCAGTTCAGGAACATCATGCATCTTGATCATGCGAAGCTTATCTGGGACCGCCTCTCTGAAGTCTATGAAGGTCATCGAACTCGTGATGATTCTGGGTTTGAGAAATTCAAGGAATCTCTCAAGACGATGACTTTCGATCCAGAACCATCATCCTCTGCACCATGTCTTATGGAAAAAGGGGCCAAGGTAACCAAATGCTACTCATCTGAATCTAGTGATGATGAATCTGGTGATGAATTTGGACCCAGCTATGTCAAGCTTGCTTCCCTCGCCACTAAACAACAAATTGCTCTGGAAAAGGCTCAAAAAATGCTTAATAAGAGCAATAATATGTTGGGTGAAGAAATGGATCAGTCGAAAAACTTAGCTGAAAGTCTTCAGAGGCTTCAGGATAAGTTAACTACGCTTCAAAGTCTTCATAACACTCTCTTATCCGATCATGAAAAGCTAAGAGGATGTTGTGAAGATCTTCAGAAGAAGCATGATTCATTACTTGCCCAACATGTAAGCTCCACTCAAGAAGAGTTTGAACCACCATGTCTAAAATGCATTGAGCGTGATAACGCTACATCTGTTGCTGGTTGTTCTACTGCTGCCACTGTTGCAATATCTTCAACTATTGATGTGGTAACTAACCCCTCCGCTGAGGAAACCACTACTATTGCTGATGAAAATGCTAGGTTGAAGACTTTGCTTGAAACAGGGATGTACAAAAGCCTCAAAGGACATCCGACTCTATGTGATGTCCTCAAAAAGCAGATACTGAACCGAAACCCTAGGAAAGAGGGTGTTGGGTTCGACAGGAAAATGAATGTTGATGGTTCATACTGGAAGCCTGAGCAGTATCCCAAAACCACATGGGTTGCTGCAAAGGGACCTTCAGTGGATCCATCTACCTTATCTGGCTTCACTTGTGCTAATCCTGTTATCAGTGATGAATCCTTTGATGCAAACTATAAACTATTTAAGAATCAAAATCGTGAAGTGCTTGCCAGGTATATTGGTACTAACTGCAGGAATGGACCACCTATGAAGAAGATCTGGGTACCCAAAGGTTGTCTTGAGAAGCTTCCAGCAAACACTATCATGTCACCTCCTGGGATGAAGACAAACCCCGGACCGAAGGCTTCATATGGTCCTAAGGCTTCATACAGACAAAGGACTCATCTGAGTCATCCTAACGCGACTGTTTTGCAGAGAAACCATACTCAGACCCATGAATATGAGCGTGTTTCTTCAAACCGCTATATTCACAAATCAAAGAATTTTTCTGCCTATTCTTATGAGTATTATTCTCCACCTGCGAGACTGTTTGCTAGGGCTCCCAAGCGAAAACTCTCAGATGCTGTTCTTAGACTCATTGCTTCTAAGCCACCCCTGAAAATGTGGGTGGTTAAGAAGAACTAACTTTCTCTTGCAGGGAAAGGTCTCCAGCCTATAATCAAAGGCTTCTGATGCTATTGCTGGGGACCTAAAACACTTGTAGGGCACAAGATCAAATGCCCAAAATGACTTACTGCTCATACTATTCATAAATCACTTGCTGAACATCTTATCTTTTCTAACTTTCATCTAAAGCTTTCATAATCCACTTGTGCATCAAATGTTTATGCTTCATAATGGCTTTTGGTGAAGCCTATCCTCCTAACTGCATTGTAGGGAGTGACACCAAAGTCTTCAGAATGGATTATGGATAGCGGATGCACAAATCATATGACTGGTGATCGAAATCTTCTCATGGACTCAACCTTACGTCCATCTAACAAGAGTCACATCACATCTGCTGATACTGGTAAAAGCAAAGTGTTGGGTCTAGGTAGAGTTGCATTCTCAACAACACATGGATAAAGTCATGCTTGTTAAATCTCTTGGCTTCAACTTAATGTCTTTCTCAATACTTTGTGACTTAAACATGATTGTGATCTTTGGTAAATTTCGTTGCCTTGTACTAATGGAATCTGACAAGTCTTTAGTATTTGAAGGATACAGAAAAGGTGGTTTGTATATGGTAGATTTCTCAGCAGGACCGCAGATGGCCATATGTCTTCTAGCAAAAGCTTCAGAGTGCTGGCTCTGGCATCGGAGGCTAGGACATGCTGGAATGAGGAACTTGCACACTCTCGCAAAGAAGAAGCATGTAATAGGCATCGAGGAAGTCAAGTTCAAGAAAGATCATCTATGCGGTGGCTGTGAAGCTGGGAAGATGACTAGAGCCAAACACCCCTCGAAGACAATCATGACGACATCCAAACCCTTCGAGCTGCTTCACATGGACTTATTTAGCCCTACTCACTACTCCACATTCTCTACCATAGCTTGTCTCTATGGCTTCGTCATTGTTGATGATTATTCAAGATACACACGGGTGCACATAATACTCTACAAGACTGAAGTGCAAGATGTCTTCAGACGCTTCGCCAACCGTGCCATGAATAACTATGGCATCAGGATCAAACATATCAGAAGTGACAATGGCACTGAATTCAAGAACACTGGCCTTGATCTTTATCTGGATGAGATGGGAATCACTCATGAATTCTTAGACCCGTATACACCTCACCAAAATGGGATCGTTGAGCGTAAGAACAGAACTCTAATTGAGATGGCTCGACCGATGCTCGATGAATACAAAACACGAAGAAGATTCTGGCCTGAAGCTATTGATACTGCATGCCATATCATCAACCGTGTTTATCTTCACAAGCTTCTGAAGAAAACATCCTATGAAGTCCTCACTTGAAAGAAGCCAAATGTAAGCTACTTCGGAGTATTTGGAGCTAAGTGCTGGATCAAGGATCCTCATCATAAGTCAAAGTTTGCACCCAAAGCTCATGAAGGCTTCATGCTCGGATATGGAAAGGACTCACACTCCTACAGAGTCTTCAACATTTTTCTCTATAAAACTGTTGAAACTGTGGATGTGCGGTTTGATGAGACAAATGGTTCACAAAGAGAGTCCCTACCAAATGTGCTAGATGAAGCTTCACCAAATGAATCTATCAAGCTAATGGGAACTGGTGAGATCATGCCTTCTGAAGCACAACCTGATGAGGAACTCATCATCTCTGCTCCAAATCAACCCGACGACAATGCTCAGCCTGAAGACAACACTCCTGATGAAGACAATGTACAGCAAGAGCGAAATCTTCGTCCAGCTCATCCTCGTGTTGCAAATGAAGTACAAGTTGAGAAGATAATTGATAGCATAAATGCTCCTGGTCCACTCACTCGCTCAAGAGCAACATAGCTTGCAAATTTCTGTGGGCACTTTGCTTTTGTCTCAATACCTGAACCCAAGAAAGTTGTTGAAGCTTTTATGGAGCCTGAATGGATTCAAGCAATGCAGGAAGAGCTTCAACAGTTTGAGCTGAACATTGTGTGGGAACTTGTCAAGCGTCCTGGTCCTTGAAAGCACAACATAATAGGCACAAAATGGATCTATCACAACAAGCAAGATGAGCATGGTCAAGTGGTCAGAAACAAAGCTCATCTCGCTGCTCAAGGATACACTCAAGTTGAAGGGATTGACTTCGATGAAACATTTGCTCCTGTGGCTAGGCTTGAAGCTGTTCGTATACTGCTAGCCTATGCAAATCATCACAACATACTTCTATATCAAATGGATGTAAAGAGTGCCTTTCTTAATGGAAGAATTGAAGAAGAAGTGTATGTTGCACAACCACCTGGCTTTGAAGACCCAAAACGTCCTGATATGGTATACAAGCTCAACAAGGCACTGTATGGCCTCAAACAAGCACCTCGTGCTTGGTATGACAACCTCAAAGACTTCCTGAAGAGCAAAGGCTTCAAACCTGGATCCCTAGACCCCACACTCTTCACGAAGACATATGATGATGAGCTATTTGTCTGCCAAATCTATGTGGATGACATTATCTTCGGCTGCACGGACAAGAAATACAGTGATGAGTTTGGTCACATGATGCAAGAGCAATATCAAATGTCCATGATGGGTGAGCTGAAGTTCTTCCTTGGTCTTCAAATTCGTCATCAAAGCAACGACATCTTCATATCTCAAGAGAAGTACCTTAAAGACCGCCTGAAGAAGTTTGGAATGCAAGACTGCAAAGGGTACTCGACGCTAATGCCTGCTAAACATCATCTGGGTCCCGACGCCAATGGTAAAGAGTTTGATCAACAGGTATACCGCTCCATGATTGGTTCTTTACTTTATTTATGTGCATCTAGGCCAGATATTATGCTTAGTGTTTGCATGTGTGCTCGATATCAAGCGGCACCAAAGGAGTCGCATCACTTAGCTGTGAAGCGAATACTTCGATATTTGGCTTACACCCCAACACTAGGATTATGGTATCCAAAGGGCTCAGAGTTTGATCTAGTAGGATTTTCAGATGCTGATTATGCTGGTGACAAAGTTGATCGCAAGTCCACATCAGGAACATGTCACTTTCTAGGACGATCACTTGTCTGTTGGTCTTCAAAGAAGCAGAACTGTGTATCACTCTCCATTGCTGAATCTGAATACATTGCTGCTGGATCTTGCTGCGCTCAGCTTCTCTGGATGAAGCAAACACTCAAGGATTATGGAATCCATCTGAAGCATGTGCCACTCTACTGTGATAATGAAAGCGCCATCAAGATTGCCAACAACCCAGTTCAGCACTCGAAGACAAAGCACATTGAAATTCGCCATCACTTTCTCAGAGATCATGCTATGAAGGAAGATATTGATATCATACACGTCAGCACTGAAGAGCAACTGGCAGATATCTTCACAAAGCCCTTAGATGAGAATAGGTTTTGCAAGTTGCGGTGTGAGCTAAATATCATAGAATCCTCAAATGTCCTGTAATCAGGCACACATCCTAACACTTATGTATATTGATGACTTAGATGTGCAACACACGAAGTAAAGTATATCTTCAATCAATGAAGACTTACATTCTAAGTGTGAATACATTAACATGGAATTTGACTTCAGAGCGCCACGATAATTGTGCGTCGTGTCTGGGTCTAATACTTCCTATACGGTGGGTAACGCCACCACCAAGTTCTTGTTGAAGTGTTTCTCATGGCGTTACATCTGCAAAGTCTTCGCACTTGGTTTGTCTTCATATAGGACACACACACACACACACACACACACACACACACACACACACATATATATATATATATATATATATATATATATATATATATATATATATATATATATATATATATATATAGGATTGTGTTCTGTCCTCAACAACATTCACTTATAGCTATGTCTTCGTATTTGAATCTTTTGGACTAAGTGAATGTGATCGGACCCTAACCTCTCTGTCTGTCCAACTGTCCAAATCATATGCATTCTGTTGAAACTGTCGAATATCTTCTTTGCGTCCTTGTCAGCAGAAGATATGGAGACAAACTTTAAATCTGATTTTAATGCTCCATCCGTTATGCCTGAAACCAGGAGAAGCTGGAATGACCACTCCGACAGTCGTGGTGTATGTGGGATCATGGGACAACTCCCAATGCATTACATGACCGCCACGTGTCACTCGTACGTGAACCGTCAAGGGCACCTGAGTAATTATGCTGTGCCGTCTCCCATGCCTTTAAATGCACGTCCCATCACGGTCAAAAGTTTCTTCTACCACCTCTCCACCTCGACCAACCCTAGCGCCCCCGCTAGCTTTCGACGACGCCGGCGACGAAGCGCTTCGCTGCCGCAACTTTGTCGACGCCGTCCTCACGTCGGCCGCGGACATCTTCTACTCCGCCGTCGCCGTAGCTGTCCTCCGTCGCCAAGTTAGGGCACAGAAGACCGAACTGCTGGGCATCCAACTCCTCTCCGTCTAAGCAGTTCATCGTGTGGTAAATAAAACTTTCTTTTTACCATCTTCTAGATCCATAAAGATTCATCTACTTTACCACAAGAGGTTTTTGCCTACTTAGATATATAGATCTATCCTTTCTGCATCTCATAACTTGCCTAGTACATTCACATATGCTTCAACTATAGTTAGATTCCTCACTTGTACTTATTCGTGGATTCGTACAAATTTGGAACCAACTCCCATGAGTGAATGTCTTCACACTATGAGGTCAAAGTCTTCAAAACTGTTTTAATCTTCAAAACTTCTGAGAATGCATATGACCTCTTCCCCTTCCCTCGCATCTCTAATGCTGTCACAGGTACATGTCCGTGGGAGAATCCCTTGGTTCTCATAGTCTGCATTCATTTGCAGAGTTTTTGCAGCGTCACATTCATTCCCCTGAAGATAGTTCCTGTCTGACCAGCAGACCGAAGCATTTGCCTGTTTTGAAGCCATTCAATTTGAAGCCCTTCTGGTTGAAGCAAATGGCAACTGACAAGACAGTGATAAAGGGTGGCAGACAGCGCTGTGGCAACACCTCCATTGATTTGCCTCCTGATCTCAGTGATATATACAAGACTGATCCAGAGGAGGATTACAATCAGAGGAAGACACGAATCCAATGGATTCGAAGATACTGGGCTGAACAGTGGTTTAAGTACCGGTTCGTGACCCAAGAGTATGCTGAGAAGAACGCCATCAAGCATCCATGGGGAGATATCACTTATAAAATTCTCCCCCCCAAGACTCGTGCTGAAGCCATTGCTCAAGGCTTCTATCCTTGCATGGTCAGAGGGCCTCAGCCTGCTAATGCTGACCCAAGCTCTCTGCTCTGGTGTCGCAACGACAATCTGTTCAAGCGAAATCTTCAATTCGCCAAGAACTCGGCCAAAGAGAACAGGAAGCTTTGGGGATTAGACTTCAATCCTGGCCCCTCTGCGCCCCGCGCTGATGGCACGCGCGAAGCTGAACCGAATCTGGTTGGGCCCTTCTACAACTTAGAGGGCCTCATCAGTCACATAAGGGTTCAAGGGGCGGATGTGGATCAGCCTGAAGCAGATACTGATTCTGAAGAAGCACCTGCAACACCAAAGCCCCAGAAGAAGAAATCAAAGGCTTCAAAGACTACTCCACCAAGGGCTTCTAGAGTGAAGCCTTTGGCCACTGCTCCACCTGCACCAAGTGTGCAACCTGAGGAACACTCTCGTAACTCCAAGAGCAGACAGCTGGAGAGGAAGCCATCACGCAACCCCAGTCCAGCTCTCACTCCTGATGCAGTACTGAAGACTGCCAATGATGCCCTTGATCTCTCAAGTGATGAAGATCTTGGTGATGATGCTCTGGAGCTATTGATCAAGAGCAAGCAAGATGCAGAAATCTTCAATGATTTGCCGCTCTTTGACGTTGAAGTGCTCAATAACTTCATTGATGAATGGTTTGACACACCCAATCTGAGCTTCGATGATCTTCAACTTCCAGTTGGCCTCAGCGTCTCCTTCCATGGCGCCATTGCTTCTGAGCTGGCTCTGTCTCAAAGAATTGTTGAGCTAAAGCAAAAGATAGATTATGAAAAAGCTCACTTCAAGAAGCATGTGGACAAGCTCAGCGTGCAAGAAATTCAGAACTTCAAGGTTATGATGCACTAGCTCAAGGAAGCCTTTCGTCAACGGCGTGATGAAGCCAAAGGTTCTCGAGAGCGAATCAAGGACTTAGCTGCCAAATGCGTTCAAGCATTCAATGAAGCTGAAAAGCGCAAGGCACTTGGCCGTCCTGGTATTGACCCACGGATGGCTGCCAAGAAGAAGAAGAAGCAACCTGTGCCCGAAGCTGAAGAATCTGGGCAGGAAATGCCTCGCATAGTCTTCCCTGCTAGCATGACTGGCATGAAGCCTAAGGCAACCCCAACCGCTTCAAAGCTCAAGAAGACTAAGGTGGCTGAAGCTGAAGTTCGCAAGCGTAAGCAATCTACTGATGAAGCTCCACCCACCAAGAAGCGCAAGACCAAGAAGGATAAGGCTGCTTCCAAAGAGCCTATCTTTGTCGAGCCAATCTCAGTTGCTTACCCTGCATCTGCCCAGAGAGAACGAAGACTGACTGTTCATGAGCCTGCTCCCACAGAGGCTAAAGACATTCCAGCTGTTGACCCCACCGCAGCTGAAGACATAGGTCCTCAAGACAATGTTGAAGATGATGAAGTCCTTCCTCAGATCGAATACAACATTGAATCTTCACCTGTTCTTACGAACAGCGAACGCATCAGCATTGGTCGTCCATTGACGCCAATTGCTCAGGATGACTCGTGGGCTGATCACCCACAAGATACATAAGCCACTCCCCAGCAAACTCAAGGCACCAGTACGGCGCTTGAAGATGAAGACTTTGAGGCCCAACAACCTCCATCTCCTCAGGCGTCGCCAGCTTTTCGCAGGCTTCGCAAAGGACCAAGGCCTCAAGTCGCTGCCCCAAGTGTTCCAGAAGGAGTAGAGCAACCATCTACACCTGATGCTGCTCCTACTGGGAACCCCTCAAAATCTGAAGCCAAAGCGGCTAAAGATATTCCGGCTGCATCAGCCGAAGAAGAACCACCCCAACAAGAAGAAGAACAACCCCAAGTTGAAGAAGAAAGTACTGCCGCACCCCCCTGTTCTCGAGGAGAACGTGTCCGACCCTCCAGCTCGTGAAGTGGAGGCAACAAATTCAGAGGCTGCCACCACCAACACTGAAGCCAATGACGGGGTCATGGCTGAAGCCAATGTGGTACCTGAAGACACTATGGTGCATGAAGTAACTGCGCCTGAAGTGACTACTCCTGAAGCCAGTGCTGTGCCTGAAGCCAGTGCTGCGCCTGACACCAATGCTGCACCTGACGCCAATCTGCAGCTTGAAGATAATGCCTCTGCTCCTGTTCCGCCTCCACGGCCCCATACCATTGATCAAGCATACAACAAGGATGGTCAACTTGTTACTGTCCAGTGGCCCATTCTGATTCCGCCACCTACAACTGAACCGCGTGCTGCTGGTCCTCAGTTTGATCATCATGTTGCTCACAGGCCCCAAGTTCAGAAGCCTAAGCCAAGACTGCCAAGGTTTCCAGGTATTGCAACCTCTTCAGGGTCCTTCAATGCCAATAGCTTCACTGCGCACAACACCTTCTTTGACAGCGCCAAGAACCCATATTCCAAGCCAAAAATATCATCAGATAGGTTCTGGAGCCATCAGTAGCGCAGTTACTACACACGAGTACTCTATAATCAAGGGCGCATTTTCCCTCATATGCGTCTTGACACTGAAGCTATTGCTGGTCTGCCCTGCTTGGAGGAAGCTCTTGACTGCTTCCGTGATGCTGGCCTGCTCAATTTTGTAACTGATAACGAGCTTTGGAATGAAGAGCTGCTTCTGCAATTCTATGCACCACTCCACATCCGAGGCTACAGCAGGGATCCGAAGACATGGGTCCTCGAGTGGATGACAGACAATGTGCATCATGAAGCTAAAGCCTTTGATCTCATTGAGCTTACTGGCCTGCCGACTCCAGGAGATCTATATGAACCTGGCTGTCAACTGCACACTGAAGCCTTGGAGAGTATTTTTCAGAAGCGTCAGCCCAACATGAGCCAAATGCTCAGCATGATGAAGCCTCTGCCAAGTGATGCTAAATATCCTAAGGAATTCTTTGTTGAAGACCTAGAGTACCTGCCGCGCACCATCTATCATATCATCAGGCGTACTCTATGGCCAATAAAAGGACATTCTTCATCAGCCAAGCTTGAAGGCACTATGAAGACTTTGGTCTTCTATATCTTCAATGGCATCAACTTCAATGCTCAAGATTTCTTCATTCGACAAATGGCTATGTCTGGAGCTGATCTCCTTGGTCTGAAATTTTATGCCCCTTGGATAATGCGCCTCATCAAGTTGCATTCAACTGTCACCTATCAGCCCTCTGCTCGCAACCATCAGATATTCTTGCCTGAGGTTGATATGTCAGCTGAAGCCATCTACCAAGAGCCTGCTAAAGAGCCAGTTAGTCTTCACAATGCTGATCATCAAAGGTTCACTCAGCAGATTGAAGGAGTTCCAGCAGTCTCACGTGTTTATCCTCTGGCTGGCCATACTCGTCTACCTCGACACGCTGAAACCGAAGCCACTGAAAGCACCATCGCTCAAAGGCCTCAGAAGAGATCTCGTGTCCTGAATAACCGAGAACTTCTGGTAGCCCTACATCAGAAACAGGACAAGCATCACCTCTGGTTAAAGCGTCAGATGCAAAGCCTCTTGGTGGATGTCAATCGCATTAGCAATCTTGCCACCAAGAATGCTTTTGTTGCTCATGAAACATGTCGGAGGTCTTGGAAGAGTTTGACCTTGCTGAGTGCTGAAGCAGATCTTCAAGACGATGGCTTCACTGAGAGATTCAAGTTCGACAACACTCCTCCAAGGACTGCTGTTATGTGTCGCACTCCATCTCTTGAAGATTCTGAATACTCCTCCTCCGCTGCAACAATTGACGCCAGGGTGATCGACGATCAAGATGATGCTACTTCACCGCCTCCCACTTCATCGCGCATCGACACTGCACCAACCACTTTCTCAATGGAAGAATTGAAGAAGAAGTGTATGTTGCACAACCACCTGGCTTTGAAGACCCAAAACGTCCTGATATGGTATACAAGCTCAACAAGGCACTGTATGGCCTCAAACAAGCGCCTCGTGCTTGGTATGACAACCTCAAAGACTTCCTGAAGAGCAAAGGCTTCAAACCTGGATCCCTAGACCCCACACTCTTCACGAAGACATATGATGATGAGCTATTTGTCTGCCAAATCTATGTGGATGACATTATCTTCGGCTGCACGGACAAGAAATACAGTGATGAGTTTGGTCACATGATGCAAGAGCAATATCAAATGTCCATGATGGGTGAGCTGAAGTTCTTCCTTGGTCTTCAAATTCGTCATCAAAGCAACGACATCTTCATATCTCAAGAGAAGTACCTTAAAGACCGCCTGAAGAAGTTTGGAATGCAAGACCGCAAAGGGTACTCGACGCCAATGCCTGCTAAACATCATCTGGGTCCCGACGCTAATGGTAAAGAGTTTGATCAACAGGTATATCGCTCCATGATTGGTTCTTTACTTTATTTATGTGCATCTAGGCCAGATATTATGCTTAGTGTTTGCATGTGTGCTCGATATCAAGCGGCACCAAAGGAGTCGCATCACTTAGCTGTGAAGCGAATACTTCGATATTTGGCTTACACCCCAACACTAGGATTATGGTATCCAAAGGGCTCAGAGTTTGATCTAGTAGGATTTTCAGATGCTGATTATGCTGGTGACAAAGTTCATCGCAAGTCCACATCAGGCACATGTCACTTTCTAGGACGATCACTTGTCTGTTGGTCTTCAAAAAAGCAGAACTGTGTATCACTCTCCATTGCTGAATCTGAATACATTGCTGCTGGATCTTGCTGCGCTCAGCTTCTCTGGATGAAGCAAACACTCAAGGATTATGGAATCCATCTGAAGCATGTGCCACTCTACTGTGATAATGAAAGCACCACCAAGATTGCCAACAACCCAGTTCAGCACTCGAAGACAAAGCACATTAAAATTCGCCATCACTTTCTCAGAGATCATGCTATGAAGGAAGATATTGATATCATACACGTCAGCACTGAAGAGCAACTGGCAGATATCTTCACAAAGCCATTAGATGAGAAAAGGTTTTGCAAGTTGCGGTGTGAGCTAAATATCATAGAATCCTCAAATGTCCTGTAATCAGGCACACATCCTAACACTTATGTATATTGATGACTTAGATGTGCAACACACGAAGTAAAGTATATCTTCAATCAATGAAGACTTACATTCTAAGTGTGAATACATTAACATGGAATTTGACTTCAGAGCACCACGATAATTGTGCGTCGTGTTTGGGTCTAATACTTCCTATACGGTGGGTAACGCCACCACCAAGTTCTTGTTGAAGTGTTTCTCATGGCGTTACATCTGCAAAGTCTTCTTACTTGGTTTGTCTTCATATAGGACATATATATATATATATATATATATATATATATATATATATATATATATATATATATATATATATATATATATATATATATATATATATATATATATATATATATATATATATATATATATATATAGGATTGTGTTCTGTCCTCAACAACATTCACTGATAGCTATGTCTTCCTATTTGAATCTTTTGGACTAAGTGAATGTGATCGGACCCTAACCTCTCTATACTCTCTCATCTCACACTCTGTCTGTCCAAATCATATGCATTCTGTTAAAACTGTCGAATATCTTCTTTGCGTCCTTGTCAGCAGAAGATACGGAGACAAACTTAAAATCTGATTTTAATGCTCCATCCGTTATGCCTGAAACCAAGAGAAGCTGGAATGACCACTCCGACAGTCGTGGTGTATGTGGGATCATTGGACAACTACCAATGCATTACATGACCGCCACGTGTCACTCGTACGTGAACCGTCAAGGGCACCTGAGTAATTACGCTGTGCCGTCTCCCATGCCTTTAAATGCACGTCCCATCACGGTCAAAAGTTTCTTCTACCACCTCTCCACCTCGACCAACCCTAGCGCCCCCGCTAGCTTTCGACGACGCCGGCGATGAAGCGCTTCGCTGCCGCAACTTTGTTGACGCCGTCTTCACGTCGGCCGCGGACATCTTCTACTCCGCCGTCGCCGTAGCTGTCCTCCGTCGCCAAGTTAGGGCACAGAAGACCGAACTGCTGGGCATCCAACTCCTCTCCGTCTAAGCAGTTCATCGTGTGGTAAATAAAACTTTCTTTTTACCATCTTCTAGATCCATAAAGATTCATCTACTTTACCACAAGAGGCTTTTGCCTACTTAGATATATAGATCTATCCTTTCTGCATCTCATAACTTGCCTAGTACATTCACATATGCTTCAACTATAGTTAGATTCCTCACTTGTACTTATTCGTGGATTCGTACAAATTTGGAACCAACTCCCATGAGTGAATGTCTTCACACTATGAGGTCAAAGTCTTCAAAACTGTTTTAATCTTCAAAACTTCTGAGAATGCATATGACCTCTTCCCCTTCCCTCGCATCTCTAATGCTGTCACAGGTACATGTCCGTGGGAGAATCCCTTGGTTCTCATAGTCTGCATTCATTTGCAGAGTTTTTGCAGCGTCACATTCATTCCCCTGAAGATAGTTCCTGTCTGACCAGCAGACCGAAGCATTTGCCTGTTTTGAAGCCATTCAATTTGAAGCCCTTCTGGTTGAAGCAAATGGCAACTGACAAGACAGTGATAAAGGGTGGCAGACAGCGCTGTGGCAACACCTCCATTGATTTGCCTCCTGATCTCAGTGATATATACAAGACTGATCCAGAGGAGGATTACAATCAGAGGAAGACACGAATCCAATGGATTCGAAGATACTGGGCTGAACAGTGGTTTAAGTACCGGTTCGTGACCCAAGAGTATGCTGAGAAGAACGCCATCAAGCATCCATGGGGAGATATCACTTATAAAAATCTCCCCCCAAGACTCGTGCTGAAGCCATTGCTCAAGGCTTCTATCCTTGCATGGTCAGAGGGCCTCAGCCTGCTAATGCTGACCCAAGCTCTCTGCTCTGGTGTCGCAACGACAATCTGTTCAAGCGAAATCTTCAATTCGCCAAGAACTCGGCCAAAGAGAACAGGAAGCTTTGGGGATTAGACTTCAATCCTGGCCCCTCTGCGCCCTGCGCTGATGGCACGCGCGAAGCTGAACCGAATCTGGTTGGGCCCTTCTACAACTTAGAGGGCCTCATAAGTCACATAAGGGTTCAAGGGGCGGATGTGGATCAGCCTGAAGCAGATACTGATTCTGAAGAAGCACCTGCAACACCGAAGCCCCAGAAGAAGAAATCAAAGGCTTCAAAGACTACTCCACCAAGGGTTTCTAGAGTGAAGCCTTTGGCCACTGCTCCACCTGCACCAAGTGTGCAACCTGAGGAACACTCTCGTAACTCCAAGAGCAGACAGCTGGAGAGGAAGCCATCACGCAACCCCAGTCCAGCTCTCACTCCTGATGCAGTACTGAAGACTGCCAATGATGCCCTTGATCTCTCAAGTGATGAAGATCTTGGTGATGATGCTCTGGAGCTATTGATCAAGAGCAAGCAAGATGCAGAAATCTTCAATGATTTGCCGCTCTTTGACGTTGAAGTGCTCAATAACTTCATTGATGAATGGTTTGACACACCCAATCTGAGCTTCGACGATCTTCAACTTCCAGTTGGCCTCAGCGTCTCCTTCCATGGCGCCATTGCTTCTGAGCTGGCTCTGTCTCAAAGAATTGTTGAGCTAAAGCAAAAGATAGATTATGAAAAAGCTCACTTCAAGAAGCATGTGGACAAGCTCAGCGTGCAAGAAATTCAGAACTTCAAGGTTATGATGCACGAGCTCAAGGAAGCCTTTCGTCAGCGGCGTGATGAAGCCAAAGGTTCTCGAGAGCGAATCAAGGACTTAGCTGCCAAATGCGTTCAAGCATTCAATGAAGCTGAAAAGCGCAAGGCACTTGGCCGTCCTGGTATTGACCCACGGATGGCTGCCAAGAAGAAGAAGAAGCAACCTGTGCCCGAAGCTGAAGAATCTGGGCATGAAATGCCTCGCATAGTCTTCCCTGCTAGCATGACTGGCATGAAGCCTAAGGCAACCCCAACCGCTTCAAAGCTCAAGAAGACTAAGGTGGCTGAAGCTGAAGTTCGCAAGCATAAGCAATCTACTGATGAAGCTCCACCCACCAAGAAGCGCAAGACCAAGAAGGATAAGGCTGCTTCCAAAGAGCCCTTCTTTGTCGAGCCAATCTCAGTTGCTTGCCCTGCATCTGCCCAGAGAGAACGAAGACTGACTGTTCATGAGCCTGCTCCCATAGAGGCTAAAGACATTCCAACTGTTGACCCCACCGCAGCTGAAGACATAGGTCCTCAAGACAATGTTGAAGATGATGAAGTCCTTCCTCAGATCGAATACAACATTGAATCTTCGCCTGTTCTTACGAACAGCGAACGCATCAGCATTGGTCGTCCATTGACGCCAATTGCTCAGGATGACTCGTGGGCTGATCACCCACAAGATACACAAGCCACTCCCCAGCAAACTCAAGACACCAGTACAGTGCTTGAAGATGAAGACTTTGAGGCCCAACAACCTCCATCTCCTCAGGCGTCGCCAGCTTTTCGCAGGCTTCGCAAAGGACCAAGGCCTCAAGTCGCTGCCCCAAGTGTTCCAGAAGGAGTAGAGCAACCATCTACACCTGATGCTGCTCCTACTAGGAACCCCTCAGAATCTGAAGCCAAAGTGGCTGAAGATATTCCGGCTGCATCAGCCGAAGAAGAACCACCCCAACAAGAAGAAGAACAACCCCAAGTTGAAGAAGAAAGTACTGCCGCACCCCCTGTTCTCGAGGAGAACATGTCCGACCCTCCAGCTCGTGAAGTGGAGGCAACAAATTCAGAGGCTGCCACCACCAACACTGAAGCCAATGACGTGGTCATGGCTGAAGCCAATGTGGTACCTGAAGACACTGTGGCGCCTGAAGTAACTGCGCCTGAAGTGACTACTCCTGAAGCCAGTGCTGTGCCTGAAGCCAGTGCTGCGCCTGACACCAATGCTGCACCTGACGCCAATCTGCAGCTTGAAGATAATGCCTCTGCTCCTGTTCCGCCTCCACGGCCCCATACCATTGATCAAGCATACAACAAGGATGGTCAGCTTGTTACTGTCCAGTGGCCCATTCTGATTCCGCCACCTACAACTGAACCGCGTGCTGCTGGTCCTCAGTTTGATCATCATGTTGCTCACAGGCCCCAAGTTCAGAAGCCTAAGCCAAGACTGCAAAGGTTTCCAGGTATTGCAACCTCTTCAGGGTCCTCCAATGCCAATAGCTTCACTGCGCACAACACCTTCTTCGACAGCGCCAAGAACCCTATTCCAAGCCAAAAATATCATCAGATAGGTTCTGGAGCCATCAGTAGCGCAGCTACTACTCACGAGTACTCTATAATCAAGGGCGCATTTTCCCTCATATGCGTCTTGACACTGAAGCTATTGCTGGTCTGCCCTGCTTGGAGGAAGCTCTTGACTGCTTCTGTGATGCTGGCCTGCTCAATTTTGTAACTGATAACGAGCTTTGGAATGAAGAGCTGCTTCTGCAATTCTATGCAACACTCCACATCCGAGGCTACAGCAGGGATCCGAAGACATGGGTCCTCGAGTGGATGACAGACAATGTGCATCATGAAGCTAAAGCCTTTGATCTCATTGAGCTTACTGGCCTGCCGACTCCAGGAGATCTATATGAACCTGGCTGTCAACTGCACACTGAAGCCTTGGAGAGTATTTTTCAGAAGCGTCAGCCCAACATGAGCCAAATGCTCAGCATGATGAAGCCTCTGCCAAGTGATGCTAAATATCCTAAGGAATTCTTTGTTGAAGACCTAGAGTACCTGCCGCGCACCATCTATCATATCATCAGGCGTACTCTATGGCCAATAAAAGGACATTCTTCATCAACCAAGCTTGAAGGCACTATGAAGACTTTGGTCTTCTATATCTTCAATGGCATCAACTTCAATGCTCAAGATTTCTTCATTCGACAAATGGCTATGTCTGGAGCTGATCTCCTTGGTCTGAAATTTTATGCCCCTTGGATAATGCGCCTCATCAAGTTGCATTCAACTGTCACCTATCAGCCCTCTGCTCGCAACCATCAGATTTTCTTGCCTGAGGTTATTATGTCAGCTGAAGCCATCTACCAAGAGCCTGCTAAAGAGCCAGTTAGTCTTCACAACGCTGATCATCAAAGGTTCACTCAGCAGATTGAAGGAGTTCCAGCAGTCTCACGTGTTTATCCTCTGGCTGGCCATACTCGTCTACCTCGACACGCTGAAACCGAAGCCACTGAAAGCACCATCGCTCAAAGGCCTCAGAAGAGATCTCGTGTCCTGAATAACCGAGAACTTCTGGTAGCCCTACATCAGAAACATGACAAGCATCACCTCTGGTTAAAGCGTCAGATGCAAAGCCTCTTGGTGGATGTCAATCGCATTAGCAATCTTGCCACCAAGAATGCTTTTGTTGCTCATGAAACATGTCGGAGGTCTTGGAAGAGTTTGACCTTGCTGAGTGCTGAAGCAGATCTTCAAGACGATGGCTTCACTGAGAGATTCAAGTTCGACAACACTCCTCCAAGGACTGCTGTTATGTGTCGCACTCCACCTCTTGAAGATTCTGAATACTCTTCCTCCGCTGCAACAATTGACGCCAGGGTGTTCGACGATCAAGATGATGCTACTTCACCGCCTCCTACTTCATCGCGCATCGACACTGCACAAACCACTTCTGCACCGCCAAACAACAACACTGACCCTGTATCCTCTTCTGCTCCAACTGGGAACGAGTAGAGGCTCTATGTCTTCAAACCTTTTTGGTCCTTACTGACAAAAGGGGGAGAAGCATATGAGTTGATAGTCTTCAAGCGGGTCCATATGGGCGGGTGCTTTATAATTTGCCTAGTGTTTACAACTCTCGTTTTGCTACATTTTGTTCTTTGAGTTGTAACACTTAAACTAATGGTCGTCTGCTATGTCTTTTATGCTACTCTGTAATGCGATGATAAATTCCGCATCTGCTACCTTATATTCTGCACTTAGTCATTATTGCAGACGTCCATTTTTCATTATGCATGTCATTATCTTCGACATATCAATTATGCATGATGAATTGTCTTCATAAGTTGAAGAGGATCTCCACAAGTACAACCTGCCATGTGCGTTTGCATTCAAAGGCAAATCAACTATATGCACATCTTCAGGGGGAGCCTTTTGCTACTTACGAAGACAATACCTTTATCCTTTACAATTTCACATATCTTTATCCCCGTTGAAAACTTCAACCAGTTTGTCATCAATCACCAAAAAGGGGGAGATTGTAAGTGCATCTAGTGCCACCCCTAGTGGTTTTGGAGTATTGACGACAAACCTGGTTGAGGGACTAATGTGTTTGTGAGAATTGCAGGATAACACAGGTAGTAGTCCCTCATTGATTTGGTTAAAATACCGGAGATGACCCCTAAAAATGTATGAAGACATTGATATCAGTGGTGGTATATGAAGATAATCATATTGAAGACTATGACATGAGAAGACATTGTGTGAAGACTATGGAGAGCAAAGACATAGATGTTTCGATGTTTCCTTTTCTTCTTTGTTGAGTCATAGGAACCATCGTACTGTTAAGTGGGGTCCAAGTGAACTAAGTCAGAGTGACTGAAGTGATGCTCAACAAAATCCTATGTCTTCGAGCGAAGACTATGAGAGCAAATCTTATCCAGAGGCGGATGAGTCAGCTTTACTTGGAGCTCAAGTAAAGTTGCCGTGTGTGTTTGAAATCTGACCGTTGGAACACGTGTCAGTTCCTTAGTGACCCAGGGTCACTTCGGACAAATCAGGTCGGGTTGCCCAGTGGCTATAAATAGCCCACCCCCTACACCATAAATTGGTGGCTACTTAGAGTTATTGCACGACTTTTGTCGTTTGAGAGCAACCCACCTCCGAAGCATTTGAGAGAGAAATCCTTGCGAGGACAAATCCCAAACACCTAGAGCCAAAGAGTGTTAGGCATCACTGAACTCTTTCTGTCTGTGTGACCTGAAGACTTATTACACTTGAGGACTGTGTTTCCTCCAACCGGTTAGGCATCGCGTTCTGAGCATCCAAGAGTCATTGTGGATCGCCGGTGAACGAAGTCTGTGAAGGTTTGGAAGTCTACCTTGAAGACTTACCAAAGTGATTGGGCGAGGACTAGGTATCCTTAGCTCAAGGGGAACAAGGTGAAGACGCGATCTTCTGAGTTAAATCTCAGCCTCCCTAACCAGACGTACAGTTGTCACAGCAACTGGAACTGGTCTAACAAATCACTGTCTTCCCCGAGCTACTGGTTCTATCCTTTTCTTCCCTTTACTTATTGCTCTATGTTGTGAAGACATTGCATGCTTGCCTTATCTGATTGTCTTCACTGAGTATCTACTTGTTGTGATTGGCTACATTCCTTCTTCCTTTATGATCACTACTGCCTTGTTGCTATTAGTCTTGATGCTTTCACTTCATTGAATACATGACTATGGCTTATCTAGTGTAGTCCACTTTCCGCTGCATACTAATATGCCTAAGCTTATCGTTAGTCTTCGAAACTACCATGTTTTGAAGCATTTCATAAAAATCACCTATTCACCCCCCCTCTAGTCGATATACTGCACTTTCAGCTTTACACCAATATGACCTAAACGACAGTGCCACAAATAAGTTGCACTATCATTGTCAACCTTGCATCTTTTGGCTTCAATATTATGAATATGTTTATCACTACGATCGAGATCTAACAAGAATAGACCACTCTTCAAGGGTGCATGACCATAAAAGATATTACTCATGTAAATAGAACAACCATTATTCTCTGATTTAAATGAATAACTATCTCAAAACAAACAAGATCCAGATATAATGTTCATGCTCAACGCTGGCACCAAATTACAATTATGTAGGTCTAAAACTAATCCCGCTGGTAGATGTAGAGATAGCGTGGCGACGGCAATCACATCGACTTTGGAACCATTTCCCATGCGCATCGTCACCTCGTCCTTAGCTAATCTTTGTTTAATCCGTAGCCCATGTTTCGAGTTACAAATATTAGCAACCGAACCAGTATCAAATACCCAGGTGCTACTACGAGCATTAGTAAGGTACACATCAATAGCATGTATATCAAATATACCTTTGTTCACTTTTCCATCCTTCTTATCCGCCAAATACTTGGGGCAGTTCCGCTTCCAGTGTCCAGTCCCTTTGCAGTAGAAGCACTCAGTTTCAGGCTTGGCTCCAGACTTGGGTTTCTTCGTGGGAGTAGCAACTAGCTTGCTATTCTTCTTGAAGTTCCCCTTCTTTCCCTTGCCCTTTTTCTTGAAACTAGTGGTCTTGTTAACCATCAATACTTGATGCTCCTTTTTGATTTCTCCCTCCGTAGCTTTGAGCATAGTGAAGAGCTCGGGAATTGTCTTCTGCATCCCTTGCATGTTATAGTTGGTCACAAAGCCTTTATAGCTTGGTGGTAGTAATTGAAGAACTCTATCAATAACACTATCTTCGTCAACATTGCAACCAAGTTGAGTCATATGATTGTAGTAGCCAGACATTCTGAGCAAGTGTTCACTGATAGAATTGTTCTCCTCCATGTTGAAGCTATAGAACTTATTGGAGACTTCATATCTCTCAATTTGGGCATTTGCTTGAAATATTAACTTCAACTCTTGGAACATCTCATATGCTCCATGACGTTCAAAACGTCTTTGAAGTTCCGATTTTAACTTCAACTCTTGGCACACTGAACTATCGAGTAGTCATCAGAACAAGCTTGCCAGACATTCATAACGTCCGGAGTTGCTCCTGCAGTAGGCCTGTCACCTAGCGGTGCTTCCAGGACATAATTCTTGTGTGCAGTAATGAGGATAATCCTCAAGTTACGGAACCAGTCCGTGTAGTTGCTACCATCATCTTTCAACTTACTTTCTCTAGGAACGCATTAAAATTCAAGGGAACGGTAGCACGGGCCATTGATCTACAACAACATAGATATGCAAAAACTATCAGGACTAAGTTCATGATACATTAAAGTTCAATTAATCATATTACTAAATAACTCCCACTTAGATAGACATCCCTCTAGTCATCTAAATGATCACGTGATCCAAATCAACTTAACCATGTCCGATCATTAGGTGAGATGGAGTAGTTTTCAATGGTGAACATCTTATGTTGATCATATCTACTATATGATTCACGCTCGACCTTTCGGTCTCCAATGTTCCGAGGCCATGTCTGTACATGCAAGGCTCGTCAAGTTTAACCCGAGTATTCTGCATGTGCAAAACTGTCTTACACCCGTTGTATTTGAACGTAGAGCTTATCACACCCGATCATCACGTGGTGTCTCGGCATGACGAACTTTCGCAACGGTGCATACTCAGGAAGTACACTTGTACCTTGAAATTTTGTAAGGGATCATCTTATAATGCTACCTCCGTACTAAGCAAAATAAGAAGCATAATAAGATAAACATCACATGCAATCAATATATGTGACATGATATGGCCATCATCATCTTGTGCTTTTGATCTCCATCTCCAAAGCATTGTCATGATCTCCATTTTCATCGGGTTGACACCATGATCTTCATCGTAGCGTCGTGGTCGTCTCGCCAATTATTGCTACTACTACTATCGCTAACTCATAGTGATAAAGTAAAGCAATTACATGGCCTTCGCAATTCATACAATAAAGAGACAACCATAAGGCTCCTGCCGGTTGCCGATAACTTTACAAAACATGATCATCTCATACAATAACGTATAACTCATCACGCCTTGACCATATCACATCACAACATGGCCTGCAAAAACAAGTTAAACGTCCACTACTTTGTTGTTGCAAGTTTTACGTGGCTGCTACGGGCTTAGCAAGAACCGTTCTTACCTACGCATACAAAACCAGACCGGTTTTTCATCAAGTGTGATGTTTGAACCTTCACAAGGACCGGGCGTAGCCACACTCGATTCAACTAAAGTGAGGGAGACAGACACCCGCTAGTCACCTTTAAGCAACGAGTGCTCGTAACGGTTAAACCAGTCTCGCGTAAGCGTACGCGTAATGTCGGTCGGGGACGCTTCATCTGACAATACCACCGAATCAAAGTATGACAGCTGGTAAGCAGTATGACTATTATCACCCACAACTCATTGTGTTCTACTCGTGCATATCATCTACGCATAGACCTGGCCGATGATGCCACTGTTGGGGAACGTAGTATTTAATTTTTTTCCTACGATCATGCAAGATCTATCTACTAGAAGCATAGCAACGAGAGGGGAGACTGTGTCTACGTACCCTCGTAGATCGAAAGCGGAAGCGTCTAGTGACACGGTTGATGTAAACGAACATCTTCGCGATCCAACCGATCAAGGACCGAATTTACGTCACCTCCGCCTTCAGCACACGTTCAGCTCGATGACATCCCAATATAAAATTAGAATAAGATCACAATAGTAGCTTGAGTGGTTATTTGCTTTGTTTTACTAACGGAGCTCACGAGATTTCTGTTGAGTTCCGTGTTGTGAAGTTTTCAAGTTTTGGGTAAGGATTTGATGGACTATGGAATAAGGAGTGGAAAAAGCCTAAGCTTGGGAATGCCCAAGGCACCCTAAGGTAAGATTCAAGGACGACCAAGAGCCTAAGCTTGGGGATGCCCCAGGAAGGCATCCCCTCTTTCGTCTTCATCCATCGGTAACTTTACTTGAGGCTATATTTTTATTCACTACATAATATGTGTTTTTCTTGGAGTGTCTTGTATGATATGAGTCTTTGCTTTTTAGTTTGTCACAATCATCCTTGCTGTACACACCTTTTGAGAGAGACAAGCTTCAATCGTGATTTATTAGAATACTCTATGTGCTTCATTTATATCTTTTGAGCTAGGCAAGTTTGCTCTAGTGCTTCACTTATATCTTCTTAGAGCATGACGGTGGTTTTATTTTATAGAAATTGTTGAAATCTCTTGCTTCACTTATATTATTTTGAGAGTCCTTAAGAACAACATGGTAATTTGCTTAGATTATGAGTTTAGTCCTAATATGATAAACATCCAAAGGAGATATAATAAAAACTTTCATATATAGAGCATTGAATACTATGTGAAGTTTGACTCCTTGTAATTGTTTTGAGATGTTAAGATGGTAATATTAGAGTCATGCTAGTGGTAGTTTGTGAGGTTAGAGAAATAGTTGTGTTAAGGTTTGTGATTCCCGAAGTATGAACGTATGGTCTCCTAACTATGTAACCAAATTGGAGCACATTGTATTTTGAGTGTTTGTCTTTGCATGAAGGTCGGGGGCGCGCGATGGTTAACTCCTACCAACCTCCCCCCTAGGGGCATGCGTCGTAGTACTTTGCTTCAAGAGCTAATAATTTTTTTCGCAATAAGTATGTGAGTTCTTTATGACTAATGTTGAGTCCATGGATCATATGCACTCTCACCCTTCCACATTGCTAGCCACTCTAGTGCCGCGCAACTTTCGCCGGTGCATAAAACCCTCCTTATACCTTCCTCAAAACAGCCACCATACCTACCTATTATGGCATTTCCATAGCCATTCCGAGATATATTGCCATGTAACTCCACCATTCTGTTTATTATGACATGCTTCATCATTGTCATATTGCTTTGCATGATCATGTAGTTGACATAGTATTTGTGGCAAAGCCACCGTTCATATTTTTCATACATGTCACTCTTGGTCATTGCACATCCCAGTACACCGCCGGAGGCATTCATATAGAGTCATATCTTGTTCTAGTATCGAGTTGTAATATCGAGTTATAAGTAAATAAAAGTGTGATGATCATCATCATTAGAATATTGTCCCATGTGAGGTTATAAATAAAGAGGCCAAAAGAGTCTCCAAAAAAGAGAACATGTCTCCAAAAAAAGGGAGGAGACTACAAAAAAAAAATGAGAGAAAAAGAGAGAAGGGACAATGTTACTATCCTTTTCCACACTTGTGCTTCAAAGTAGAACCATGTTCTTCATGATAGAGAGTCTCCTATGTTTTCACTTCCATATATCACTAGTGGGAATTTTTCATTATATAACTTGGCTTGTATGTTCCAACAATGGGCTTCCTCAAATGCCCTAGGTCTTCATGAGCAAGCAAGTTGATGCACACCCACTAGTTGTCTTTTTGAGCTTTCATACACTTATAGCTCTAGTGCATCCGTTACATGGCAATCCCTACTCACTCACATTGATATCAATTGATGGACATCTCCATAGTCTGTTGATTTGCCTAGTTGATGTGAAACTTTCTCCCTCCTTTTGTCTATTACCACCTTATATTCCACCCATAGTGCTATATGCATGGATCATGCTCATATATTGCATCAAGAGTTGAAAAGGTTAAAAATGTTAAAGTATGAAAACAATTGCTTGATTGACACCGGGATAGGCATGATTTATACTTTGTTGTTAAGAAGAGGGAGCATAAATGACTATATGTTTTGTAGGGATAACTTTCTTTAGCCATGTTATTTTTGAAGCTTCATAGATTACTTTCTAGTATGCTTGAAGTATCACTGGTATGCGTCGGTGCTATTCAAACATTTTTAACCCATTTCCGCGATGGCGTTCGGAACCATAGCGAAGTGAGTGACGGCGATAGGGGGTCCTTCCCACACGACCCAGAAACCGTCGAGGATAGGGAGCCAAGATGCATATACAGTACTCCTCCTCATTTGTGCTCGCATTGCCATCGCAGTCGATATTCAATGGTGCTACGTTTGCGATGCGCAACCCATCACAAACGGTTCACTATTATTGAATGTGTATGATAAGCATACAGTCACACACATTCTCTTGTCCCAAACTGTATGCAATAAGTAATTAATAAGATTAGCTAATCATCGTACGAGTGTCGGATAGGATTACAAAACGTAGGACCGTCGCAACATTGTCGTACACGACAACTATCGCACACGCTATTCTGTGGTGCAACGTTTACGATGCATACTTCATCAGAAACAGTTCATGGTTGCGAATCGTGTACGATAATGCAACTATCACAAACATTTAGTTTGCCCGCACCGTTTGTGATATTGTTTGACATCGCACACGCTTTGCAAATGGCAACTGTGTGCATTCTTGCACACGTTTCCTCTTTGTGAACCATCTCGGATTATGGTGGATATCGCTAACGTTTGTGTTTTACCAACCGTGTGTGCCGTAACGACCTGGAGAGCGTAATTTCACCGTAATTTAATTTCTTCTATTTAAAATTGTATCGGATTTGAATTTGAATTTGAATGTATGATATAGCTTTATTCATATCCATTAGGTTCAAACAACCAATGCATTATTCGATTCATAGGTACATATGTTCAAGAATTACATAAGAACAAAATAAAGAATGATGAACCATAGTTGCATACTTGTACTATTAAAGACGGTAAAGAAAGAGGCGAAATACATTCTGGTTGCTGAACAAGGTGAAGTGGAATCCCCATATTGTGCCCTCCTCCATGCAGAAGGCACATACGACTCTAGTCCAACCCCTTGTGATGGCCGACCGCCCATCCATCACGGTCTTCATGAAAACATCTAGATAATCATCGTGTTCTGGTACAAATACTTTAACATTTGCATGCCCACCAATCATGTAGTTTGAGAGGTAATCTTGAGTAAACTGCTTTGGCAACCACTGCAAAGGAAAAAAATTAGACATTGTCATCTAACACAACTCATTATGGGCAGTAAAAAGAAGGCTGCAGAGCTCTTACTTACCATCCTGCAGTTCATTATTGTCTTGGATAAAGTGCAAACAAATATTTTAATTGCCATATTTGGACCCATTTTACGAACAATCTTTATCAGCTTCCTCACTTGATGCTGGTTCATCGATATCTCATTGCCCCATACGCAGAAAGGGTCGAAGCGCGGATCTTTACCAATACATATGTACCTAAAAGCACCAAGTTAATATTAGAAGCTAAACAACAATTGCACAATTATGTAGTACAACACTCTTTTATAATATCTTATAACATCCAATATACTCACATATTAGATGAATTAACATATTATACTATGGGCCAGAAGGAGTTTATTGCATTCGTACAAAGTATCGGCTGATTAACTGCTGCTGTATCCATGGGTTACAGTTAGTTTGAGCTAGTTCATGCTCAAATATCCCTAAAGTATATCTAAACATGAGGGATAGTTTGAGCTAGTTGCATCTATAACCCACCCAAAAAAACTATCCAAACCAAGAGGTGCTAATTGGAGCTAGTTCTCCTAGTGCATTTATTGTCAATCTAACCCTGCCATCCAAACAACTCTTTGGATAGAATTAGTTCAGGGTTAGTCATGAGCTAGAAACTAGCTCTAACCTATAGCTATGTTGAGTATCCAAACAGGGCTGTGTTGTTGTTGCTGCTGCTGCTCTTCTACGTATATCTAGACATCATCAGAACATTAATGTAACACTCTTCCTTGTTGCTATGTAGCCTAGGATTGCATATTTAGACATTAAGTACATTGCATGTTGCTATGTAGCCTCATATATATTACATATGGCCCTAGTTAACCTAACAATAAATGGGTTACAGATATATTCAGTTAAAAGTCCGATTCACAGTTTAGTCCCTTATCAGCCCCCGGCCTATATGGTACCTGATGTCTACTACGCAACCTTCTTCTTGTAGACGTTTTTGGGCCTCCAAGTGCAGAGGTTTGTAGGACAGTAGCAAATTTCCCTCAACTGGATGACCTAAGGTTTATCAATCCGCGGGAGGCGTAGGATGAAGGTGGTCTCTCTCAAGCAACCCTGCAACCAAATAACAAAGAGTCTCCTGTGTCCCCAACACACCCAATACAATGGTAAATTGTATAGGTGCACTAGTTCGGCGAAGAGATGGTGATACAAGTGCAATATGGATGGTAGATATAGGTTTTTGTAATAAGAAAATATAAAAATATCAAGGTAACTAAAGATAAAGTTGCATAAACGGTGTTGCAATGCTTTGAAATAAGGCCTAGGGTTCATACTTTCACTAGTGCAAGTTCTCTCAACAATAATAACATAACTGGATTATATAACTATCCTTCAACATGCAGCAAGAGTCACTCCAAAGTAACTAATAGCGGAGAGCAAACGAAGAGATTATGGTAGGGTACTAAACCACCTCAAAGTTATTCTTTCTGATCGATCTAATCAAGAGTCTGTAGTAAAATAACACGACGCTATTCTTTCCATTCGATCTGTCATAGAGTTCGCACTAGAATAACACCTTAAGATACAAATCAACCAAAACCCTAATGTCACCTAGATACTCCATTGTCACCTCAAGTATCTGTGGGCATGATTATACGATACGCATCACACAATCTCAGATTCATCTATTCAACCAACACAAAGAACTTCAAAGAATGCCCCAAAGTTTCTACCGGAGAGTCAAGACGAAAACATGTGCCAACCCCTATGCATAGATTCCCAAGGTCACGAAACCCGCAAGTAGATCACCAAAACTTGCATCAAGTAGATCACGTGATATCCCATTGTCACCACAAATAAGCACATGCAAGACATACAACAAGTGTTCTCAAATCCTTCAAGACTCAATTCGATAAGATAACTTCAAAGGGAAAACTCAATCCATTACAAGAGAGTAGAGGGGGAGAAACATCATAAGATCCAACTATAGTAGGAAAGCTCGCGATACATCGAGATTGTGCATCTCAAGAACACGAGAGAGAGAGAGAGAGAGATCAAACACATAGCTACTGGTACATACCCTCAGCCCCAAGGGTGGACTACTCCCTCCTCATCATGGAGAGCGCCGGGATGATGAAGATGGCCACCGGAGAGGGATTCCCCCTCCGACAGGGTGCCGGAATGGGGTCTAGATTGGTTTTTGGTGGCAACAGAGGCTTTCGGCGGCGGAAATCCCGATCTAAGTTATTTTCCGGAGGTTTCTGTATATATAGGGGGTGTTGGAGTCGGGAAGAAGTAAAGGGGGTCTCCGGGCTGTCCACGAGGCAGGGGGGTG
>LR738711.1:564101938-564185780 GCA_902687465.1 Secale cereale | reverse complement strand
AGAGAAAACAAACCTAAGGAGAGAAATGCGTGTGTATGTGACGGAAAACTACTTGCTAGACAGGGTATTCACGAAGAGATTGTGCGTGCGAGATAGAGAGCGATGTGCGGGCCTTGAGGTGGGCAGGGGCCGGTTGAGGGTGTCAAAATGTGCGTGTTGATGCATGTGTTACATGCGATCGTGCGAGGGATGGACGAATCGAGAGAGATGGTTGTTGTGTTACGGATGCTCCTCTCTCTCTCCCACACACACACACACACACACACACACAAGTGAAATGGAAGACCGTTCTCTCATGTATACACAACGTATCGGCATCTGTCTATGTCTCACTCATGCATGATCATTTGCACATTCACACCTCTCTATGTCTCTATCACACGCACACCGTCTCCACATTGCCCTTCCGCCACAACACACATATGGACACATACACACGTTCTCTCTCAGTCACAAACACAAAATCAGTATTAAAAAAACTAGGGCTCACCTAAAACGTCCAAATCCAAATAAACACGAACTGGAGCTAAATTCAAATATATGGAAATATTGTAGCGTCAAGAACTTTTCCCGGGAAAAAAAGTTGAGTAATATTCGGGGATTGTTTTCACAAACACAAAAAGGTTTGGTGCACGTCCTTCGAGCACGCCAGGGTGACGCACTGTTGGATCGACCACACGGTCGCGGTTCACGCACTTGCACATGATTCTGTATCGTGGTTGTGGTAACTAATAAAAGCGATGCCTAAGTCTAATGTTTACGTGTACTAGTACGACTTTCTTTTAAGTTTGACCAACCCTATATAAAACTAAACTAAGCTCCCATTCGTGCACTCATCAATATGGTGCCACTGCCGTTGTGCATGCCGGCGTCCGCCTGCTCCGGCCAACAATTTCTCACCCATCACTGCCATGTCGCTGCCAAGCCGAAGGCTTGCCCGCTCACGTCGTCTGCAGTCCCTCCTCGCGATGCCGCCACGCTGCCAAGCACGCGAGCAGTTGGTGGAGCCGCGTCTACGCACACAACGTACAAAGAGGAGGACGAGCGCATGCTCCAGCACGCCGACGAGGAGGAAATAGCGTGTCATTGTCGTCTCCGCCCGCGTGGAGGAGGCACGCATGGTGGCTGGCACGATGGAAGCCGGTCGCGTGCGTGTCGAGCCCGCAAACCGAGTGCGGACGCGGAATCTACCTTCAAGACCTTGAAAGACACATGGATCCTACAATCTGAATGAGCAATTTGGGTCAGTCGACTCTTGTGAGCCGTATGATGCAACATGGAAGGCTAGAAGGGCTTCTTCAACCTCCGAAATAGATGCACGGTTCATCTTTTTAGCCCGCCACATGCCTAACCGCCTGCCGCCGCCGCCGCGCCCTGCCCTGAACCGCCTGCCACAGCCATGCTCCCCCACCCCCGCCATCCGTTTAACCCCGGTCATGATCCATTTTTTTCCTGCGAACTGCATTCCACACCCAACACTCATAAGATAGAACATGGGCACCCTGTAGTCTTCTTCCTTCACTCCGTTGAACTTCTTTCACAAATCGACTGACCCAAATTATACTACTAGTACGAACGTATTAACTACAGTAGGAACATGAAGATACGAGCAGTAGTACCAACTGCAAGAAGAACAAAAGTAAGACATAGTACTAGTACTACTCTACGTACTAAAGAGTTCGAATAACGAGAAAGAACATAAACATAGCTCTGCTGGGGCCTCAGCACAACATACCCTTGAAAATAAACTAAGCAACTAGGCCGCTTGACACTGTAGTAGAACCAGCATGAGGGACGGCACTGCCACCTACTCGGAGTCCGAGTCCATGTCCTCGACTTCGTCCTCGTCCCTCTTCCTCTTCCTCTACGTCAACGCTTCTTTGCTTGAACCGGACACTGGGCTCTGCTTCTTCATCCCACTCTTGTAGATATTTAAACAAAGGTAGGCATCCATTGCTGCGTACAGGATGTGATCTTCATCTAATCTCTTCGACTCCCATGTATGATGAAACTCGTAGTGAGGTTTTTTTAGTTTAGCGTACGAACAATCAATCATGGTTGCTGTCAGGGTCAGCATTGAAGGCTGAGAGGAGGACACCAGGGTCTCCTTCTGGAGATCGAAGGGCTTGCCTACAACGAGGCCTATCCGACCCAGGATTTCCTTGTCGTTCCTAAAGTCTACAGTAACGAATTTGACTCGGCCGCCCTTGAGGAAGTTCTTAAATTCCTCGCACTAAACGTCGACATGGCATATGTGGTAGACCAAGCATAAGTCATGCACGCAAACCTGGATCACGGCGGGCTTCTTCTTCTCTTCCTCCTTTAGTTTCTTCTCGCTTCCCAGGACTGTGGTGTACTCAACATCTAGCCCAGCGACCCACTCATCATTTGAGTTTTCGAACATGCGTTTGAAGCGAGCAAGGCATTCTTTCATCATTGCGGAAGAACGGGCGTAGATGACGTCGAACTCATTGCTGGTGATGGTTCTAACCTTGTACTCGCCGCGGATCATGGAGATTTGGGACGCCATGGATTTGGGAGGAGGGTTAGGATTGACGGGACGATAGGGAGCGAATTGTTGTAAGGTACTGTACTAGTAGAAGACAGGGACGAGTAGGGTGTGCGAACGTCGTGGGGTTGCTGGCTTACCCGATGGATAAATGGCTGCAAGCCCCCAAAGTGTACTCGAGAACTATGCGGGACCCACTAGATGTCATGTCTACTAGACCCATATCGTAGGCCTGACGGTATAGCTTCTGCCTATTCGCACGCCATGCCGGCTTGTGTGTAACTTCAATTAATTCCGTCAACCGTCGCGCTTCCCACGACCTTCGGCCTATTCGCACGCCATGCCGGCTTGTTTTCTATTCCCGTCGCGCCTCCCACGATCAACATGCAGGATCTTTGGCAAATGGTCAGACCAAAAAGGAGCATACCTCGTGATGGGAACCATATCCGAAGTCAACGCCATCGTAGAAGGGATGACACCAGTCACCAACATGGATGATTCAACTCATGGGACCTTTTGGTGCAGTTCACCTAAAATGAAGCAATGTCCCATGAGCTAGCAGCTTCTTCTTTATTCCCTCCGTTTCTTTTTACTTTGCGCATAACTCGTAGCTCGCATACCAAGGAGAGGCCCGTTTGAATTATTTTGGACAAGTTTGCCCCTGCTTTTGCATGGATTAGAGTACTAGTCACCTCGAATCCCTCCATGCATGTCACACGTAATCTCTCTCTCCTCCGCTTATGTCTCTACATGAAAACTAGGAAGTTGCGCCAATTAAGGAGATTATTTGCTAGCGAAGCGGAAAGGCAGGGGCAGGCTGGGAAAGGTGCGCTACTCGAGGGGATCGCGCAGAGCATTTGGGAAAAAGGGAAAAAAGTTATGCGCAGAGTATAAAGGATTGGAGGGAGTACCAGCTATGTCATGTATGTTTTTATTGACTTGAGACTATACCTAGCCCGGCATGCAAGATGAGACTTTATGCACCGTTCCCCATACCTGCAGGAAGCCCGTTCGTCTCCAAATCTTTTCCTCTCCATGTGTGGAAACAATATGCCTACCAGACTCTCCTTCTCCCTCCGGCGGTCCCATCACTCCACCCGGGACGCTACTTCTGTTACTTAACTTCAGGTGCATTGGGTCACTGACATATGGTCCCAACAGGGGTCTGGCTCACATGTCAATGATGCAACTGGACCTGCATTTAAGTCAATGCAGCCCAGTCCATATCTTACGTAGGTGTGCCATTGCTCGCTATAAATACCACACCTCCCACGTCATTCGGAAGAACGCTCACGTTCATCGCTATCTCCTCCCCCTCCCTCTCACGTCGACCATCATGGCATCGCCCCTCCCAAGCCCTAGGCGCCCCTCACTACACCGCACGGACGGTCACACGTCGCCGTTCCGTTCCTCGCTGCCACTAGTCGAGGAGGACACATCGGTGTTCCGCTCCTCACCGTGACGCTCCGAGGTGGACGCGTCAGCGTTCCGCTCCTTGCCACCACTAGTCGAGGAGGACGCGTCGGCGTTCCGCTCCTTGCCACGACACGTCGAGGTGGACGCGCTGGCGTTCCCAATCTCGCCAGCACACGCGTTGGAGGACGCGTTGGCTCCCCGCTACGAGGGGAACGCCGCGCCGCCCGCCGAGCCCCCTAGCCTTGAGGAGCTTTGGAAAGAAATGGATGTCGCCTTGTGGGAAGCTTTGCCTCCAGCAGAGCGCGCCAAAATAGAGGCGGAGAAGAAGGCTGAGGAAGAGAAGCGCACCGCGGGACAAGCTGCCTGGCAGGCCTATGTCACGTTCGAGAGCGTCAGGCAATTGGCTCTTTGGCAGAAGGCTCGTGCGAGGGCCGTGAGGGTGGCGGAGGACGCCCGTGCCAAAGACCTGAGTGCAGTCGGGCCCAAGCGCCTCATTTACACTTGGCGGTACGTGGACCGGGTGCACGCTTCCAGCCAGGAGGAGTACTTGTTGTCGCCGGATCACCACACCGGTGAGATTGCGCTTGCCCGCCGGCAAGCCGCCAATCAGCACCTCACGAGTTGCGAGGTTGAGGAAGAGGCGTTGTGTCGGTGCGCTGGGAAACGGCTGCGCACCAGGGTACTCGTGGCGCACCGCAAGCGCTCCTGCGAGTGCCGTGGCTTTTAGTAGGAGTATAATTTTTGTTTCGTAAGGCAATATCATTAGTTTTGGGAAGCAAATGATAAATCCAGAATGTTCAGGAATTATTAGCATCCTTAATTAAGTATGTAAAAGGGAAAGTTTGGAAACCTTGTGTATTCGTACGCATTTTGTAAGTACGTGCATATAGCACAAACTTTACTATATACTATCGCACTACACGTCTCTCTCTATATATGCTTGCAGACTGTGCTACTCCCTCCGTCCAGGTCCATAAGTCATCTTTGGTTGTGCACCGTGACCAAGAAAGAGGGAAGATTTATACACCTAGACGGAGGGAGTACTATTACTTATGTACGTGCAAATGCACGGTTTAACACTACGATGCGGATTTTGTAAAAGTAGAAAAACAACACTAGTCAAGCTTGTGAAACGATTCAATGCAAAACAAATGCAAAAATGCTGGTTTGATTGTTTACTTTTAGATTCCTTCTCTGTGGTTATTTCTCTGTCGTACTTTGTACAGAGTATCTCACTGGTCGGAAAGGCATGCAAATTCCCAAACCGCTTCCTACACCCTGTATCAAATTTTTTGCCTAACAAGTTGTGCCGTGCAATTGGAATTCCAACTTGAGTACTACTCCCTCCATCTAGGTGTGCAAGTCACCTTACGAAAATCAGATATTCCCAACACACTTAGGCGCAATGTATTAAATTCCGTCCTCGTTCCCCTCACTGCCTCGTTCATCAGCGAGCAATTTTTTTGGCTGAACCATGCTGGGGAGGAAGTTAATGCGGGAGAGAATGAGAGACCTATGCATGTAGAGAAGGAACATGTTTATTAGGGGAGGGATTGACCCCAGTTTGCATGCACGTCAATGGGCCTGCATGGGTTGGCTGAAACGGCAACCCTATTAATTAGGGATTCATTGCTAATCTCCGTTTGGTTTAGGAGGAAAGAAGTGGCGCGGTGATTGGGCGAATTTTCGGTCTGATTCTTTGGCCTCTTCCAATCCGCAACCACCTAGGTCGCGCTGGTCCACCTTAGGTGACTGACACACCTAGACGGAGGGAGTACTACTAGTGGGAGACTAGGAGTACTAGGGGCAGTTCTTTTAGGCTTCTAGATTAGTAATCCCATAACTACTGAGTACCTCCGTCCTAGTTTATTGGTTCCCAATTGTAATCTGTGTCAGATTTTGATCATAAACTTACTAATGAAATGTTAGTGCATGCCACATGCACTAACATTTTATCAGTTAAATCTTTGGTAAAAATTTAGCACAAATTACAATGGTGAGGAATAAACCAAGACGGAGGTACTACTAGTAGTACAAGTTTAGAAGCCCAAATAAATGAGTGAGGCGCCTTAATATTACTCTCCACTGTGACTAGTCTTATGGGAAAAGCTGGGGAAGCCGCCAAAAGAACCGGCCCTAGGAGTAGTTTCTAGGGATACTAGGAGTAGTAGCTAGGGATCGAGTGTGCGAGATGAACCGGAGAAAGTAAATGCAGATAGATGAAATGGAAAAAGACGGAGGGATGTGATGGTTGCTTGTCCGTATATTTTACGAGCCACTTATTACTGGGAGTGGTTGGGTTTTGTGATATGATGGCTTTACTGCCGCGCCACGAGCGGGGTGAGACTCCCGTGTAGCGCCGCCTTCTACACTAGTACTACTACATCGGTCGTGGTTTATCCCCCATTGAATGTGACTAAAGATTTAACTGACAAAATGTTAGTGCATGTCAACAAAAACAATATTGTTGGATTCGTATTTGAACATAGTTTTCAATGATATACTTTTAGGTCACATGCATCATCATTGATTGTACTATATATAATGTTACTTCAATTTTTGGTCGTACTAATCTATAGTAAGGTGGCCATGCGTTGCATGGAAGAGTGAAATGCATTGATCGGGGAGTTGTTATTTTGACAAAGGATGTGGGGGTCATCTCATGTGTAATGGGTATCGATAGGTTTGTTCGGATATTATTTCATCTTTAGAGCTCACAAACATCCCGGTGAAATAGAAAAAAATCTTTTGCAAACAAAAGCGTTCTACTATTCAACCTGCATCCAAAACTTGAGAAGAAATAACTCTTATTGTGCTTTGCAGGAAATGATCTTCAAGAATTAGTTTTTGAGTATCCATTGTTATACATGTTGGCTACATATGACATTGCACTTTCTTATAGTCAACAGTTGTCTATACTATTTGATTATTAACCATGCCCTTATACACCTAGACGGGGGGATTAAATCAGGATGACTTGAAGGGGGCAGAGTATATGTAAGAAATGGTTGATCATAAGTCTTTCACCAGTACTGTAGTAAAAATTCATACATGGAAGATTCTAGACTAAACCATAAATGGATACACTTTTATTCATGCGCGATACTCCAATAGAGCAAGATCATGCATGGAAGTCTCCACATGCTTAGACAGTGGATTACATTGAGCGAAGACTAATGATCAACATTTAACTTGATAATGCAGATGTCCAGGTGAACCTCCTTGGAGTCCCCGTGCACATTGTTGGGGGTCAAATAAACCGTGCATCTTCCATGTCCACATCGGCGGGAAGGTCCCAGCTCGGCAGAGTCCAAGTCAGCTTGACGTAGCCAGCGTCGCCGCCTACGTACGTCCGAGGGGTAGTAATAGTGAGCACGCACCCGTACATCGGCCTCATGTCAGTGTCAGCGTCAGCGGCGTCACCCCTGACGCACACTACAGAGATGTGGCGGCGGCCTGCGCGGGCCTCGCCGGTGCCCACGATCAAGAGGAAGATGCTGCCATCCTCCTCCAAGACTAGCAGACGGCGCTGATCCTCCAGCGACTCCGACACGGTGAACGGGTAGCATGTCTCGTACTTGATGTTCTTCGCCAAGGGCCATTAGTGATCTGTGAATTATAAAGACTTTAGGCTAATTGCGTTCTTCAACCGCGGTCTCGCCTATCTGACAGGTCACTGCGGTAAGTGGATAAATCTGCACGTCCATCGCAGGATCATACATCCTCCATGGTTCTCTGGTGCCATTGAACATAAGGGCTTCATTTACGATGTCCACTCCTTCTATGTTTGGACGTATTGCTGGCCTACTCCAGTCATCGCTACAAACGGCTGTTACAGCAGCATGTTACTTTCCTATGATATCATGATGGTTTGCTTATATTACTGTCAACATTTACGGAAAAAATATTCATGCTCATAACATGCTGTTCTTAAGATTGACTACATCAAGAGCCCTTTTTTATTTGACTCCAACATTTTTAGGGTTATTTGACTCCAACTTGATATGATGTTGTAGGCCGCCTGGTGTCCCTACCCTTCCTAATCCCAGAACCTTTCAAAGAAAAGCGGCATGGCACTTGCAGGTGGTTCCGGGCTCGATCAGACGACGGTATGTACTGGACGTGTTGTTTTGCAGAATACAATCACAGTCACTGCAAGGTCTTTGAGCAGGATCCCAGCTTCTCTAGGCCTTCAGGAATTTTTGGCTGGAGGTTGGTAAGTAGCCTTGGTACATGATCTCTATTTGTCGGACTGAATTTACCGATTAACCAAGAGATAACCGACGGCAAGGATCATGCTGGTAGCGCGGTTTTGTTCATCAGGCAAAACTGTGTGTACACAGCGTACCATGCGTTTCTGGATGCACCATACCCTGATATGTGCCGCCACGCTCCGCAGCCCAAAGTAGGAGAGAGGGTCGCAAGTATCAAACTTCGACCTGCTGGCTGGAGTTTCCCCCGTCAGGCACCCATCTGGTTCAAGCCATCAGCCAATCTCCACATCTTAATAAATAGTAACATCTAACTGAGCCAGTTAGTTAGATGCGTACACTTGTGTAGTAGGATCTTTATTTAGTTTGATGCATACACTTGTTCTTTTTTGGTAGCTTTTGTAATGATGGGTGATGTTTGGTTTGGAAGAGAGAGTTGTGTCTTCACTCTTCTGGCCTGCTTACTGCTTCTGTTGCACCCCCAGTCCTGGTTGTTGCTGCTGCTGTTTGCAATGTACAATCAGTAGTATATTTCGTCTGTTGGTTGAATAAATGTGTTGTTAGAACGACAAACACAATGTTTTGGAAGTCGTTGCACGGTTTGATCCTTTAGTGCCCCGTACAGTACGCATTGCATACTATTTTTCGCACGGAACACATTTTCCACTTGTTGATAACATGCAACCCACTGATGAAGGGAAAATAGAGAAGCCCATAATTAATTGGAAGGGAGGCTCTCACATGAATCCGGCACAGGTACATGCTCATGGTCCACTAAACATAAATAATTAATTCAGAGGAGCAAGCTATAAACTACGTTGTGCGGTCTTTGTGGCCTGTCTAACAACATGACCAGCTCAGCAGTTTTTTCTTTGGGAAAATAGGTAGCCCAGTATTTCTTTTTGAAGAACCAAGCTAGGCCTATTTGTTTTCTCCAACTTACTGGGCTGCAAATCTTTCAATATGAGGAGGGATGCATTCCAGCCTGGCCAAAGAGTATGGTCAGTGTCTGTTAAAATTAATATCAAAAGGGGTTGAAAATTCCAAAAAATTATAGCGAATGGGATATTAGTTTTTTGTTCTTCACTGATATCTTATATGCATTTCATTGGATTTAACATGACATAGTACTAATTTTTTTTAAGTTTGTTTTAGTATGGCTACTAATTTTTGGATTAAGAATATTTTGTTCCCCAACAAAAATTTGCGAATTTTCATAATTTCCCACATATTTAGTTATTTTTTTAACCCTGGTATCGACCAGAAAATGAGAAGCAATTCTTAAAATGGAAAACGGGCTGCAATAAATTCCATATGAATTAGAAAATGAGTAAAAAATATATAAATAATAGCAAATGGGCTGTACACGCCACAGATTTCGAGGCTGACTTGTTTACGCAAGGCTTTGTCAGTCAACACACGATTCTAGCAGCAGTGACTGTTGGATGTCCATCCAACTGCCGACGTGCTTCTTCAATCTCTGATCTTCCTGCTCCAGCCCCCTAAACTAGCGCCGGCGGGACTGCCTGCTCCCTCCTCTTGTGGCCCGCTGTGATGCCGCGCTGGCTTCCCCGGCCCACCCTACTCTCTCCGCTGGCCTGGCCGCACGCAATCAACTGCCTCCTTATTACGCGAAAAAATGATTCCTCCCACTGACATTTGGGGCACACCTGTTGGGAGGCCGACGTGTGGGCCTACTAAGTTGACGCGTACGCAGGGCTTGTCAACTTAGTCAACAAACGATTCTAGCAGCAGTAACCATTGGATTTGAATCAAACGGTCCTGCTGCTTCTTCAATCGCTGCTCTTCTTGCACCAGCCGCCCAAACCAGCGCCAGCGAGACCGCCTACTCCTGCCTCCAGTGGCCGGTTGTGCTGCTGTTGAGGCCTCATCGCCCCTACTACTCCCACCGCTAGCCAGGCCCTACGGCGACGGCAGCCTCACACTGCAGCCAAACCAGTGAACCCTCGTACTCCTCTCCGCGTGGGCGTCCACTGCCGCGTCTTCCCTGGCTCCGCGTCGTCCCCTTCCTAGGCATCGCCGTCGTCCACCGCCTTGGTGCTCTCGACGCGGCGTAGTCAACGTGGTCAAGGAACGACTTCCATCAGAAGAGTACTGTACGTGGAGAGGCTGACAGCTGGGTCCACGACCACAATCCATTTTTTTGTGATTTGCCAAGTAAGTCGCTTTGTTAGGCCTGTTGGACTGCAAATCTTTCAAGACGAGGAGAGCTTTCATTCAGCTGACCGAGAAAATGGCCTATCAGTAATGAGAAATGGGCTGTACATTTTTAAAACACATCAAACGGGCAATTAGTTTCAAATTTCTTTTTTCCATTTCGAGATTTTAAATTGCATTGATTTTTATGCGTTGACAATTTGTTGGATTTTATATTGATATATATTTATTTTTAAAATCAGTTTGAACATGACTCAAAATTTCGGGATTAAAAACAGTTCGGACCGCACCGAAATATGCAAAATTTCATATAATTTTTTAACCGTGGCCACAATATGGGCTATAATGCTAACAAAAAGAATATGGGCTCCAAAAAAAACCTTAAGAATTAGCAAATGGACTGTAAATTATTAGAAATGATGGCAGATGGGCTGTATGATGTTTTCCACAGATTTGAGGCTTTCCTAAAAAAAAAGGTTGATGCACAAGCAGTGACTGTTGGATGTCCATCCAACGGCCGTCATGCTTCTTCAATCGTTGCTCTTCCTGCTCCAGCCGCTCAAACAAGCGCCGTCTATGTTGCCGCGTAGGCCTCACCGCCCCACCGTACTCCCATCGCTGGCCTAGCCATACCTCTACTGACCCACACCTGCTGTTATTCTCCGGCGACGGTAGACGAACGAGTAAACCCTCGTACAGTCGTACTTCCCTTCGGGTGGGAAAGAACTGCCGAGTCTTCCCTGCCTCCATGTCGTTCCCTTCCTAGGCCTCGCGGTCGTCCACCGCCCAGGTGCTCTCGGCGTGGCCTGGTCAACATGGTCAACGACCGACATGCATCTGAAGTGGACTGTACGTGGAGAGGTTGACAGCTGGGTCGACGGCCGCACGTAAGGAAATGCCTCCTTATTATGCGCGAAATAATGATTCCTCCACCTGACATCTCGGACCCATCGAAAGGGCCTCTATATTTCGCGAAAAAAATGTTACCACCGCTGACAACTCAGACCCACCAGCTATATCTTCGCACGCAAGGAAGTGCGTCCTTATTACGCACAAAAAAAAATAATACTCCCCCTGCTAGCTGCGACCCAGTATAGTGGCAGGCTTACTTGTGGGCCTACTAAGTTGACAGGGATGGAGGGCTTTGTTAACTTAGTCAATATGCACGATTCTAGCTCCAGTGACCATACGATGTCCACCCAACGGCCGTACATAGTGCTTCTTCGACCTCTAGTCTTCTTGCTCCAGCCGTCCAAACCTGCGCCGGTCGTGCCTCGTGTTCCTGCCTCCCGTAGCCGGCTGCGATGCGGCGGAGGCCACACCGCCCCTACTACTCCCACCGCTGGCCAGGCCATCCCTCTACTCACCCACACCCCCTGTTATTCTGCGGCGACGGCAGCCTCACCCCGCAGCGAACCAGTGAGCCCTCATACTCCTCTACGCGTGGGCATCCACTGCCACGTCTTCCCCGGCTCCGCGTCGTCCCCTTCCTAGGCCTCGCCGTCATCCACCGCCCTGGTGCTCTCGGCGTGGCATGGTCAATGTGGTCAAGAAACGGCTTCCATCGGAAGAGTATTGTACGTGGAGAGGCTGATAGCTGGGTCCACGACAACCGCAAGGAAGTGCCTCCTTATTACGCGGAAAATAATTATTCCTCCACCTGACAGCAGGGACCCACCGGACGGGCCACCGTATTTGGCGAAAAAAATGTTTCCCCCTGACTGCCGGGACCCACCGGACAGGCCACCGTTTTTCGCGAAAAAACGTTCCCCCCGCTATCAGCTCTGACCCACCGGAAGTGCCTCCTTACTACGCACAAAAAAATGAATACTCCCCCTGCTAGTTGGGACTCACATTGGTGGGTGGCTGACTTGTGGGCTTACTAAGTTGACGGGGATGGAGTGCTTTGTCAACTTAGTCAATAAGAACGATTCTAGCTCCAGTGACCGTACGATGTCCATCCAACGGCCGTAGTGCTTCTTCAACCTCTGGTCTTCTTGCTCCAGCCACCCAAAGCAGGGCCGGTCGTGCCGCATGCTCCTGCCTCCTGTAGCCGGCTGTCCCGCCGCACAGGCCTTACCGCCCCTGCTATTCCCACCGCTGGCCAGGCCCTGCGGCGACGGCAACCTCACACCGCAGCCGAACCAGTGAACCCTCGTACTCCTCTCCGCGTGGGCTTCCACTGCCGCGTCTTCCCCGGCTCCGCGTCGTCCCCTTCCTAGGCCTCCCCGTCATCCACCGCCCTGGTGCTCTCGGCGCGGCGTGGTCAACGTGGTCAAGGAACGACTTCTGTCGGAAGAGTACTGTATGATGAGAGGCTGACAGCTAGGTCCACGGTCGCAGCAAGGAAGTGCCTCCTTATTACGCGCAAAATAATTATTCCTCCACCTGACAGTGGGGACCCATCGGACGGGCCACCGTATTTTGTGAAAAAAAAATGTTTCCCCCTGACTGCTGGGACCCACCAGCTACATCTTCACACGCAAGGAAGTGCGTCCTGGCAAAAAAAAATGATTAGCCACCTGACTGCTGGGACCCACCAGCTACATCTTCGCAGGCAAGGAAGTGCCTGGCAGTCGGGACCCACCTGGTCGAAGCGTACGTAGCATTGTCATTCTGGTAGCGAACATGTACCTACATACTAGTCGATGTAGAGGCGTGCACGTGTCGTAGTAGAGGCGCACATGTAGCATGTACACGTACGTACAACGACAAGTGTGCAAGAATGAAAATACGGCCACATACGTACATACGGGCAGGGTCTCGAACGCCTACTCGCGCATACGTACGGCCAGGGCTCATGTACATGGCTGGGTCCGAACGGAGAAATAGCGTCGTCGTTGTGTTCATGGGGAGCCAACCAGCTGGGTCGGAACGGAATGCATCGTCGTGTTCATCGGGAGGGCTTGGACGGAACAGCCAATGGAAATTAGGCCTAGCGTACCGCAGAACGGAGGAAACGGCCTTGTGTTCGACCGGCCACATTCGAAACGGGATCCTATTCATCTGGAGGGGTCTAGTGTACCGCAAAATGGAGGAAACGGACCTCCTACGGTCGAAACGGGGGTCCTGTTGATCGGGAGGGGTGTGGCGTACCACAAAACGGAGGAAACGGACTTGTGTTGGAGCGCTACGGTCGAAACGGTGGTCCTGTTCATCGGGAGGGGTGTGGCGTACCGCAAAACGGAGGAAATGGACTTGTGTTGGAGCGCTACGGTCGAAACGGGGGTCCTGTTCATCAGGAGGGGTGTGGCGTACCGCAAAACGGGACTCCACGGGATACTGTTCATCACCACCGTCGACCCCCACCAGGTTTCACGGGCTACTGTTCATCCACCGTCGACCTCCTCCAGCCTCCACCTGCGACTGTTCAGCCTCCACCGCGCGCTACTCCACCGGCTACTGTTCAACCAGCCCTCTCCACAGGTTCCTGTTCAACCACCCCTCCACGGGCTACTGTTCATCCAGCCCTCCATCGTCTAATGTTCATGAAACTCTCCACGTGGTGGTCCTGTTCATGCAGCCCTCCACGGGGTCTTGTTCATGGAGCCCCAACCGGCTCGATCGAACAGGGTCCTGTTCATGCAGAGGCAACACCACGGGGACCTGTACAGCCACCCCCACCGGGAACTGTTCATCCAAACCTGCCCAGTAACGCTCATTGTTCATGCAGAGGCAGCATCGATCAGCTTCATTTAGTAGCAGTAGCGAAGGAATCGCTCGATCGGGTTCAGTTAACAGCCATCGATCGATCGCGCGGGTTCAGTAACGCGTAGCCTGCAGTGCAATCGCTCGGGTTCAGTTAGAGCCCAATGCCTCGCTCGGGTTCAGTTAGAGCCCAACAACTCGCACCCAAGCGCGTGTGTGTACAAGAGAAACGCACATCTCTCGGCCCCGACCACCCACCATAACCGGGAATACCCCGATATTTTCCTCGCCCTTGCTTCTACCATGGTTTTTTCCGTCATGGACGGCCCAAAGAATGTCATGTAGCTGCGTCTCCGGCCCGCCCAAGACGAAAAGCCCATTTTCTGTCATGATTTTATGTCATAGAAGTAGGACCCCATCACATCTATGATGATACCGTGTTTTCTCAGAATTATTGTCATAGAAGTGTCATAAGTATGACAGAAAAAAGTTTTGTTCGATCCAAAATGTCACGGATGTGTCTTTTATTTGTAGTGTGAAGCATGTCATATGAACGGAATGGTGGAAAGTTGCGTGGCAATATATCTCGGAATGGCTATGGAAATGCCATGATAGGTAGGTATGGTGGCTGTTTTGAGGAAGGTATATGGTGTGTGTTTGGTACCGGCGAAAGTTGCGCGGTACAAGAGAGGCTAGCAATGGTGGAAGGGTGAGAGTGCGTATAATCCATGGACTCAACATTAGTCATAAAGAACTCATATACTTATTGCAAAAATCTACGAGTCATCAAAACAAAGTATTCAACGCATGCTCCTAGGGGAAGGGTTGGTAGGAGTTAACCATCGCGCGATCCCGACCTCCACACAAAGGATGACACTCAATAAATACCTCATGCTCTAACTTCGTCACATAGGGCTTCACCATACGTGCATGCTATAGGAATCACAAACTTTAACACAAGTATTTCTCAAATTCAAAATTACTCCACTAGCATGACTCTAATATCACCATCCTCATATCTCAAAACAATAATCTAGTATCAAACTTCTCATCATATTCAATGCACTTTATATGAAAGTTTTACTATACTCATCTTGGATGCCTATCATATTAAGACTAGTTTTACAACCAAAGCCAATTACCATGCTGTTCTAAAAGACTCTCAAAATAATATAAGTGAAGCATGAGAGTTCATCTATTTCTTCAAAATAAAACCACTGCCGTGCTCTAAAAAGATATAAGTGAAGCATAGAGCAAATGACAAACTACTCCAAAAGATATAAGTGAAGATCATGAGTAGTTGAATAATTATGTAACTATGTGAAGACTTTCTAACATTAGATAATTTCAGATCTTGGGATATTATTCAAATAGAAAGCAAAACAAAATAAAATAAAATGACGCTCCAAGAAAAACACATATCATGTGGTGAATAAAAATATAGCATCAAGTAAAGTTACCGATAGACGAAGATGAAAGAGGGGATGCCTTCCCGGGGCATCCCCAAGCTTAGGCTTTTGGTTGTCCTTTAATTTTACCTTGGGGTGCCTTGGGCATCCTCAAGCATAGGCTCTTGCCACTCCTTATTCTATAGTCCATCTAATCTTTACCCAAAACTTGAAAACTTTACAACACAAAACTCAACAAAAAACTTATAAGCTCTGTTAGTATAAGAAAATAAAACCACCACTTAGGTACTGTTGTGAACTCATTCTAAATTCATATTGGTGTAATATCTACTGTATTCCAACTTATCTATGGTTCATACCCTCCGATACTACTCATAGATTCATCAAAATAAGCAAACAACACATAGAAAACATAATCTATCAAAAACAGAACAGTATATAGCAATTTGTAACTTTCAAATACTTCTCTAACTCAAAAAATTCTGAAATAAATTGGTGAACATGAGGAATTTGTCTATCAATCATCTGCAAAAAGAATCAACTAAAAATCGCTCTCCAGAAAAAATGGTAGCCAATCTCGTGAGCGCTAAAGTTTCTGTTTTTTACAGCACAATCGCATAAACTTCACACAAGTCTTCCCAAAGGTTCTACTTGGCACAAACACTAATTAAAACAGAAAACCACATCTAAACAGAAGCAAGATGCAATATTTATTCCTAAACATAAGAAAAAAAATCAAAGAACAAAAATAGAGTTGGGTTGCCTCCCAACAAGCGCTATCGTTTAACGCCCCTAGCTAGGCATGATGATTTCAATGATGCACGCGTAAAAGATAAGAATTGAAACATAAGGAGAGCATCATGAAGCATATAACTAGCACATTTAAGTCTAACCCACTTCCTATGCATAGGGATTTTGTGAGCAAACAACTTATGGGAGCGATAATGAACTAGCATAGGAAAGGAAAACGAGCATAACTCCAAGATTTTAAGCACATAGAGAGCAAACTTGATATTATTGCAATATGTAGAAGCGTATGATCCTGTCTCATAATAATTTTAGGTAGCATCATGCATGAATTCAACCATATAACCAGCACATAAAGCATTCTTTTCATGATCTACTTGCATAGAAATTTTACTACTCTCCACATAAGCAAAATTCTTCTCATTCATAGTAGTGGGAGCAAACTGTAGGATCAAAAGTATGTCTAGAGGGGGGGGGTGATTAGACTACTTGTAAATATAAAAATTCTGCCTTTAGACAAAGAACAGTTTTTGGTAGTTTCACAATTATGATCAAGTCAAACATCACCCTACACATGCAATTCTAGAGTATAAGCAGCGGAAAGTAAATTGCACATGTAGTAAATAGAGGTGGAGAAGAGCAAACGCAATTTGGAGACGCAGTGATTTTTCCCGTGGTTCCGATAGGTGGTGCTATCGTACATCCACGTTGATGGAGACTTCAACCCACGGAGGGTAACGGCTGCGCGAGTCCACGGAGTGCTCCACCCACGAAGGGTCCACGAAGAAGCAACCTTGTCTATTCCATCATGGCCTACGCCCACGGAGGGCTAGCCTTACTCGGGGTAGATCTTCACGAAGTAGGCGATCTCCTTGCCCTTACAAACTTCTTGGTTCAACTCCACATCTCGATGACGGAGGCTCCCAAGCGACACCTAACCAATCTAGGAGGCACCACCCTCCAAAAGGTAATAGATGTTGTAGATGATGATGAACTCCTTGCTCTTGTGCTTCAAATGATAATCTCCCCAACACTCAACTCTCCTCACTGATATGGCTGTGGTGGAAGAAAGGATTGAGTGGAAAGCAACTTGGGAAGGTTAGAAATCAAGTTTCATATGGTAGGAATGGAGCAACTTGATCTCAACACAAGGGTCGGTAGTTCTCTTCTCAGAAAGTGTAAGGTAGGAGTGGTAGTTCTTTCTGATGGCTCTCTCCACGAATGAAGAGGGGGTGGAGGGGTATATATAGCTCCACACAAAATCCAACCGTTACACACATAATTGAGCATCTCGGTGAGACCGAAGTTGACAACTCGGTCAGACCGAAAGTTCAAATATAGTGAACGTTGGGGTTTTTGGTGGGACCGAAAATACCATCTCGGTTTGTCCGATTTGAGCAAAGACAGGAACTTGCCAGTTTCGGTGAGACCGAAATCATCAACTCGGTTATTCTGATTTGAGGACAAACGGTTACAGAAGCTTGGCAGCCCTTATTTCGGTGAGACCGATCTCAAACTCGGATTGACCGATTTTTCTAGGGTTTGGCTTATGGCTGAGGTGGTTCATCTCGGTGGGACTGAGTTTGGAAAATCGGTTGGTCCGAGATTACTTATGAGTGTGTATTGTAGTGAAAGTTGCTGATAGTTGAAGGAGATATATCACTAAGCACTTGAGCAACCAGATCATCAACACAACCTCATCCCCTTTTAATAGTATTGGCTTTTCCTATGGACTCAATGTGATCTTGGATCACTAAACCAAAAATGGAGTCTTGAGCTTTTGCCAATGCTTGCCTTAGCATTTTGAGGGGTCCACTTCTTCAGTCATTGCCATACCCATATCACTGAACTTCTCTGAAATGATTCTCAAGTAACTATTAGTTCAATGATATTATGTTGTTATTAATTGCCCAAACCACCTGGGGATTAGTTGCACTTTCACAAACTCAACAAAAAATAACTATCATGTGAAGCATAATACAATTGAAAATTAGAATCATGATGACAAGTTTCATGGTTATCTTTATTCTTCATAGCATACGTGTCATCACAATAATCATCATAAATAGGAGGCATGCTTTCATCATAATAAATTTTCTCATCAAAACTTGGGGGACTAAACATATCATCTTCATCAAACATAATATCCCCAAGCTTGTGGCTTTGCATATCATTAGCATCATGGGTATTCAAAGAATTCATACTAACAACATTGCAATCATGCTCATCATGCACATACTTTGTGCCAAGCATTGTACGTAATTCTTTTTTCTAGTACTTGAGCACAATTTTCCTTCCCATCATTATCACAAAAGATATAAAAAAGATGAAGCATATGAGGTAACCTTAATTCCATTTTTTTGTAGTTTTCTTTTATAAACTAAACTAGTGATAAAACAAGAAACTAAAAGATTCGATTGTAAGAACTAAAGATATACCTTCAAGCACTGACCTCCCCGGAAACGGCGCCGGAAAAGAGCTTGATGTCCACTACACAACCTTCTTCTCGTAGACGTTGTTGGGCCTCCAAGTGCAGAGGTTTATAGGACAGTAGAAAATTTCCCTCAAGTGGATGAACTAAGGTTTATCAATCCGCGGGAGGCGTAGGATGAAGATGGTCTCTCTCAAGCTACCCTGTAACCAAATAACAAAGAGTCTCTTGTGTCCCCAACACACCCAATACAATGGTAAATTGTATAGGTGCACTAGTTTGGCGAAGAGATGGTCATAAGAGTGCAATATGGATGGTAGATATAGGTTTTTGTATTAAGAAAATATAAAAACAGCAATGTAACTAAAGATAAAAGTGGCATAAACGGTGTTGCAATGCTTTGAAATAAGGCATGGGGTTCATACTTTCACTAGTGCAATTTCTCTCAACAATAATAACATAATTGGATCATATAACTATCCCTCAACATGCAACACAAGTCACTCCAAAGTAACTAATAGTGGAGATCAAACGAAGAGATTATGGTAGGGTACAAAACCACCTCAAAGTTATTCTTCCTGATCGATCTATTCAAGAGTCCGTAGTAAAATAACACGAAGCTATTCTTTCCATTCGATCTATCATAGAATTCATACTAGAATAACACCTTAAGATACAAATCAACCAAAACCCTAATGTCACCTAGATACTCCATTGTCACCTCAAGTATCCGTGGGCATGATTATACGATATGCATCACAGAATTTCAGATTCATCTATTCAACCAACACAATGAACTTCAAAGAGTGCCCCAAAGTTTCTACCGGAGAGTCAAGACGGAAACATGTGCCAACCCGTATGCATAGATTCCCAAGGTCACGGAACCCGCAAGTTGATAACCAAAACATAAATCAAGTAGACCACCACAGATAAGCACAGGCAAGACATACATCAAGTGTTCTCAAATCCTTAAAGACTCAATCCGATAGGATAACTTCAAAGGGAAAACTCAATCCTTTACCAGAGAGTAGAGGGGGAGAAACATCGTAAGATCCAACTATAGTAGCAAAGCTCGTGATACATCAAGATCGTGCATCTCAAGAACACGAGAGAGAGAGATCAAACACATAGCTACTGGTACATACCCTCAGCCCCGAGGGTGGACTACTCCCTCCTCATCATGGAAAGTGCCGGGATGATGAAGATGGCCACCGGAGAGGGATTCCCCCCTCCGGCAGGGTGCCAGAACACGGTCTAGATTGGTTTTTGGTGGCCACAGTGGCTTTCAGCGGCGGAACTCCCGATCTAGGTTATTTTCCGGAGGTTTGTGTATATATAGGGTGTGTTGCAGTCGGGAACAAGTAAAGGGGGTCTCCGGGCTGGCCACGAGGCAGGGGGCGCGCCCAAGGAGGGGGGGGGAGCACGCGCCCCCACCCTCGTGGGCAGCCCGTGGAGCTTCTGGTCCCCCTCCGACACTTCCTGGGCTTCTTATGGTCCAAAAATAAGCTCTGTTGAGTTTCAGGTCAATTGGGCTCCATTTAATATTCCTTTTCCGCGATAAACTAAAACAAGAGAAAAAAAGAAACTAGCACTGGGCTCTGGGTTAATAGGTTAGTCCCAAAAATCATATAAAAGTGTATATAAAAGCCCATTAAACATCCAAAACAGAATATATAATAGCATGGAACAATAAAAAATCATAGATACATTGGAGACATATCAGTACCAGCTACCAATATCCTGAACATCGACCATATATAAGCCATGGGATGAAACTAACCTCGATGGAAAACAGCAGTCGTTCCCAAAATTGTCTTGTGTAGGTACATTGAGAAGCATGTTAAGCACAACCGGCTAAACATCAACCAAAATTATCCACGACAGATAAAATAATCTCCAAAAGATAGCTTCAGTGTGCAGGTTTAAGAATGCTAGTAAAGTAAAACAAGTGGAAAGGTATGTTAACTGCAACATGCCTAACATTTAACAACAAGCAAACATAGTCATTCAAGCTGGTATTGTGTCAATCTAAGTACACTGGTTATTGTTAAATAAAAATTGAAAGGTATGTTAACTACAGGATGCAACAACCAAATGTAGTCATTCATAGTGGTATTGTTGAAACTGGTAACGATGAAATTGAACTGCACAGTTTATACTTGCACATATAGAACATCACGTTGTGAATAACTGGAATAAACAAGGCATACTACAAACAACCAAAGATAGCATTTGAAACTGGATATATGCTAACTACAAACAACCAAACAATCAAAAAACTTTAAAAGAGGCATATGCTAGCTATAACAAGCTTAACAACAAGCAAATATATGCATTCCTACCAGTATGTTTAAAACTAGGTTGATGAAATGTACTGCACAGTAAATAATTGCACATATAGAGCATCAGATTGTGAACAACTAAAATAAACAAGGCATACTTCAAACAACCATATATAGCAATTAAAACTAGACATATTTTCATGACACTACAAAAGGGACTCGACAAAACAAATCATGGGTTCCCCCCTATGAAGAGGAACGACAAAACAAATCATGTGTTTCCTCACTTGTCTTAGATGGGCTCGTTCTCGTGGGAAGAGCACAAACCCTGGATGCGCTCCATATTATCACAGATGGGCTCCTTCCCCTTGGAAGAGCACGGCTGTAGGGTGCCCTCCCTGATGTCGCAGACGGGCGCTTTCCCCTTGGAAGAGCAGATGGGCTCTTTCCCCTTGGAAGAGCGAGAGAGGGTGCCCTCCTCGTGGTCGCCGTTGATGAGGTATGACTTGGAATCTGTGGATCCCAAGCTAGCGTCGCAGAACGTGTCCTTTAGAAATGACGAAAGGGGCTCGATGGCGATGTAGGATGGCAAATTGTTGACAACAAGCCAGAGGAGATCAGCGGAGGGGCCATGGATGAGATCGACGATGGTTTAACCCGAGGGGTTGGAGGTGGGACACTTAACCTGTGACATAGCCCGCCTTAGGCCATCGCTGTTGATGACCTTGATGTCGTAGCCAGCGGCCGAGACATGCCCACATACTCTAGCCTGCTACTTGAGTGCCTGCCGCCAGTAATGGTCGTCAGCTTCCTCGATGACGTTGGGCGAAGAGACCGCGATACACCTGTTTTGGGCCAGTCGCTCCTCAAGCTCCATGGGAAGCGTAGCCTGACTTAGGCTGCGACGCTCTGGAGTGGGGGATGGGGATCTGTGGGAAAGGGGGCGTTTGGTAGGCGTCATCTAAGAAACTCAGGGCGGCCTGGGTATGGAGACCGGTGGGTAAGCTGCACGGGCAAACCGGCAGATGTTGACAATGGAGGCCATGCAGCGACGGCGGCGGCGGGGACCTTGCTAGGGTTTCGAGCGAGGGAGGGGGTGTGTGTGTGCACGCCCAAGGAGGTTTTGGTGTGTGTGTGTGTGTGTGTGTGTGGAGGGGGGGGGTGTTTGAGGAAATGACGCGGATACTGAAAATTTTACTACGCGGGAGTCAAACGCGGGAGTGAAATGCTGGGGCTATTGAAAATTTTGATGATGGTGCATCGCACACGGTCTGGAGATAACAATCGTGAGTTATGACATAGAAAAACCCTTGAGGCGAGCAGATATTTGCGAGGGATGCAGGCAGGATTGGGAACAAGAAGCATCACACACGGTCGAAAGACAAGAACCGTGTGTTATCAAACAGAAAAAAGCTGCAGGTGGGTAGATATTTTTGAGAGGGGAAGCCTCGTGGAGCCCAAATGGACATGGTTAGTTTGAGTGAACTGTGTCTGTTGCATCATCCGACTTGTCTAATGTTCATAAATTTGGTGAAAAATGACGCGGTGGAGGGTCAGAACACGAACACACTTGCATGTGGACCAAATTTATGTATGAAAAGGGTGGTTTGATTTTCAAAAACCAAATGCAACTTTGATGTGGCACCTATCTCTCATAGCGCATAGTATTGCTTACCCCCACCCCCCCTCGTGTCAGCACGAAGGGAATCCTAAGCTATGAGTGCATGCCCCCACCCCCAACCGAGGTTCACCTAGCAAAGTGCGAAGTAGCTAGCAGCCCCCCTGCCTCGTGTCGGCACGAAGGGAATCCTAAGCTATGAATGCATGCCCCGCCAACCGAGGTTCACCTAGCAAAGTGCTAAGTAGCTAGTAGCCCCCCTCGTGTCAGCACGAAGGGAATCTTAAGCTATGAATGCATGCCCCAACCGAGGTTCACCTAGCAAAGTGCGAAGTAGCTAGCAGCCCCCCTCATGATGACACGAAGGGAATCCTAAGCTATGAATGCATGCCCCCCAACCGAGGTTCACCTAGCAAAGTGCGAAGTAGCAGCCCCCCACACACACACTTTCAGTCGGCGGGCCAGAGAGGCATATCTCACCAAGATGGATCGTAAAATGGACCAAGAATAACCCACCTTGGTCGTACAACCTCTCTCTCTTGTTGTTGGTCAAAGTGATGGCTGTCCATGCGACCCTGGAGATGGGATAACTCGCCAATAATCACGTAAGTAGCTAGCCCTGAAGACAACCACTGCATGCGTGTGGCCCAAACATATGTATGGAGAGGTATGTTTTTGAGTACACAATGGAATAATTTTGATGTGGCACCGTGATTTCAAACTAGGAATCCCCACACTAAGTGAGGGTTAGGTTGAGGATGCATATGTATGTTACACCACCCTTCAGGCCAACGACGGGGATTCATGCATGCATGAGTGCATAGTATAGGCGCTCAAACTTAATTAGGTCTAAATCTCACCATGACCTATACTACGATAACACGAACCAAATGAATTAACCTATCTTGTTGCTGGTCAAGGTGATCATGCATGGATGTCCACATGGGCCCATGAATATATAGGCTTGTCGCCAATAACCACGCGAGGGAGTGTACCGTTCAAATGCAACCACTACATGCATATGTATGGAGGTGATGCGTGCATGCATGTTTGAATACCATTTCACAACATTGACGTGGCACATGTGTTAAAAATCGTACGCTCCCCACACAGAGCGAGATCGGTTCATGACGTGTCGTTGTACTAGCCACTTCGACTCAATGGGAGGGATTCATGCGTACACATGCATGTGTGTGTGCTCAAACTGTATCATATGCATGTCATCCCAGATCATGCCCTATATATATACTGTATTACAAGCAAAAAAGATAATCCCCTCCAAAGTCAAATTAACCTCTCTCATTGTCAGGCAAAAAGTAGTGATGGACCAAGCGGGCCCATAGATGGAAGCATTGATATCGCTGATAACCGCTTCAGCGGGTGCGAGAGGACAACCACCATCACTTTGCATGTGGGCCAAACATATATATGTTGAATACCCAAAATGCACAACTTTGGTGTGCCACATGCCTAAAAAACAGTGATGACCCACAAGTGTAGGGGATCTATCGTAGTCCTTTCGATAAGTAAGAGTGTCGAACCCAACGAGGATCAGAAGGAAATGATAGGTAGTTTTCAGTAAGGTATTTTCTGCAAGCACTGAAATTATAGGTAACATATAGTTTTGTGATAAGATAATTGGTAGCAAGTGACAAAAGGTAAAAGTAAATAAGGTGCAGCAAGATGGCCCTATCCTTTTTGTAACAAAGGAAAAGCCTGGACAAACTCTTATATGAAGGAAAGCGCACCCGAGGACACATGGGAATTATCGCAAGCTAGTTTTCATCACGATCAACAATTTCGCGTTCGGTACTTTGATAATTTGGTATGTGGATGGACCGGAGCTTGGGTGTTGTCCTTACTTGGACAAGCCTCCCACTTATGGTTGACCTCTATTGCAAGCATCCACAACTACAAAAGAAGTATTAAGGTAAACCTAACCATAGCATGAAACAAGTGGATCCAAATCAACCCCTTACGAAGCAACACATAAACTAGGGTTTAAGCTTCTGTCACTCTAGCAACCCATCATCTACTTATTACTTACCAATGCCTTCCTCTATGCCCAAATAATGGTGAAGTGTCATGTAGTCGACGTTCACATGACACCACTAGAGGAGAGACAACACACATCTCATCAAAATATCGAACGAATACCAAATTCACAGGACTACTTATAGCAAGACTTCTCCCATGTCCTCAGGAACAAAAGTAACTACTCACAAGACATAATCTTGTTCATGATCAGAGGGGTATTAATATGCATAATGGATCTGAACATATGATCTTCCACCAAATAAACCAACTAGCATCAGATAACAAGGAGTAATCAACACTACTAGCAACCCACAAGTACCAATCTGAGGTTTGCGTACAAAGATTGGATACAAGAGATGAACTAGGGTTTGAGAGGAGAGGTTATGGTGAATATGTTGATGAAGATATCCCTCCCCAAGATAGGAGAGTTGTTGGAGATGATGGCGGTGACGATTTCCCCCTCCCGGAGGTAAGTATCCCCGACAGAACAGCTCTGCCGGAGCCCTAGATTGGTTTCTGCCAAGGTTCCGCCTCGAGACGGCGACGTCTGGTCCCGAAAGCCTCCTTAAGATTTTTTTCCAGGTCAAAACACCTCATATAGGAGAAGATGGGCATCGGGGGGCCCACGAGGCAGGGGGCACGCCCTGAGAGGGGGGGGGGCACCCTCGTGGACAGGTGGTGCCCCCTGGTGATCTTCTTTCGCCAGATTTTTTTAATATTTTCTGAAACGATGTCCTGTGAAGTTTCGGAGCTTTTTGAGTTGTGCAGAATAGGTTTCCAGAGTTTGCTTCTTTTATAGCCTAGTATTCCAGCTGCCGGCATTCTCCCTCTTCATGTAAACCTTGTAAAATAAGAGAGAAAAGGCATAAGTATTGTGACATAATGTGTAATAACAGCCCATAATGCAATAAATATCAACATAAAAGCATGATGCAAAATGGACGTATCAACTTCCCCAAGCTTAGACCTCGCTTGTTGTAATGTCCAGTATGTCACTATGCCTCCCACGTGTCGAGGCACGACTTAAAGGCATAAGCACATACTAGAATGATCTCAAGTATGGTATCTTTGCACAACTCATGTAAAAGAGGGGAAGAAAATGTAAAAGAGTAGTTGGCTTACACTCGCCACGTCACACAATGTAATACATTAACATTCATCATCCAAATAACATAAGAGTCCGACTATGGACGAAGATCCAAATGAAAGATACCATAAATAAAGCAACACAAGGTCCCGATCATCCTAGTAAGAGCCCTACTGATCCTCGGGGTAAGACACGTAGTATCGCCCATGCTCTTCATCGAACTCCCAATACAACTTTGAACCACCACCTGTGTAGTTCTCATCGGTACCTACATCTGGTGTTGTGTAGAATCTGTGAGCCACGGAGGACTCAGCAATCCCGTTCCCGGGTAGCAATACTATCAAAGCCTTAGGTGTGGAAAAGGCTTAAACAAGGTTGCAGCAGCACTAGCACTAACTTACGGGTTTAGAGCGAGAAGAGAAGTTGCCAATGGTCGTCAAAGTGCTCACGAAGTGATCCTAACTAAGCACGTCAAACATAACCCCACCGTGTTCACTTCCCGAACCCCTTCGGAAAGAGACCATCACGGTTACTCACGCAGGTAGTGTATTATGAACATGGTGTCAAGTTATCTACAACCGGATATTAACAAATTCCCATCTGTCACATAACCGCCGGCACAGCTTTTGAAAGATCAAACCCTGCAGGGGTGTCCCAACTTAGCCCATCACAAGCTCACGATCTGCGGAGTCACAACTCCAAGGTGGGAAGACCCGAGTATTCTCGAAATCTCGTGCTCAAGATATTCCGACAAAGGTAAAACTAATCCAGTAAGACCTCCCGGCGTGCCGACACCCTGATAGTAGCCGCGCGTATCTCGTCTCAGGCCACGACCGAATGGGCGATTCTACAGGTTATACCAGATACCTCGGGTTTCCCCAAGGCGGCCCCGCAGAGCCCCCAGTTTGGACCAACACTCATGAGGAGCACTGGCCCAGGTTGTTAATTAAGTCCTCAGGTTTGTAACGCCCTATGCAAGTTTTAGTTATTAGGCAAATGTAAAACCAAAGTAGGGCCTTGCTGGAAAAGCTTTAGCACTAAGCGAGTTATTGAGGGGGCCTATAAACCCCAACCGTGTTAGGGACGCAAAATCAAGGAACATAACGCCGGTTTAACGGTTCCTAGGGTGGCATGAGTGGAACAAAACACCAAGCAAGAGGCTTAGCCTTCCACCAATTACCAATATATATATATATATATATATATATATATATATATATATATATATATATTGTGATATCCCAACAATAACTTCATCACGAAGCAAGAATCTTCAAGTCTTCACCTGCAACTAACAACGCTATAAGAGGGGTTGAGCGATGCTTACGTAGCCAAACAACGGTTTGCTAGGTGGGTGGTTAGAGAGTTTCATGGCAACAATAGGAGGGCTGACAAACAGACATAGGCATCGAGGCAATATCTAAAGAGCGAGACATCTAACATAGGCAAAGATAGTAGTGATATCTGGGTATGGTCATCTTGCCTGTTGATTCCACGGAGGGATCATAAGACGGCTCCTCGTACTCAGTCTCGGCAAGATCATCGAAATCGGTCTCGACTCCCGGCTCTACTCCACACAAGAACACAACACAGAACAATATCAAACACGATGCAATGCACAATCAACATGATGCAAGTATGATGTGCGTATGCATGTGGAAGCACTTGAGCCTAAGGAGATGATGATGGAGAAGGCCTCATCTTGTAAAACGAAGCAAGCCACTGGATAGAGTGGAAGATTTAGGTTGAAATCGATATAAAGATCACCGGAAACGGACGCACCGTTTGCAAAAGGCAAGCAAAACAATATTCACGCAAAACTGCAGTTTAGAACAACATGGCATCTTTGGAGCAAGAAATAATTATGCTACAACACTCAAACATGGAGATGAAGGGCATGGATGTGAAATAGACATGATACTTAACAAGCATGAATTTAGAATACACCCAAAAACCTACTGGAACACAATTAACCAAGCATGGCAAGTTGCAATAAATTTATCCAGACTTAGTCAAAATCTGGGAAGACAAAAACATCATCACGATGCTGCCTTCAGAGGCACAAAACAACAAGCATATCAACTCTACTAAGTATATAAAGATCATGGACATGTAATAGACATAGCATACATCAAACAACTCCATTGGAGAAACTCCATAAGAGGCATGGATTAATAACAACAATCTTCACCAAATTGATCATGCTGATAAAAACCTGACAGGTAAATTTATAGCAACTTGAGAGCAAGAAATAAATAAGCTACTGTAGGCCATAAATGCAAATAAGGGCATGGATGGATAGAGCATAACATGGACAACAAGCAATTATCATTTTGCATACTAAAACATGCATGGATTTGAGTGAGGCATCAAGCAAACATGGCATCAGGTTTAACAGATTCCAGACTTAGCAGTTTTTTCACTAAGTATAAAACAACAACATTGGCATGGCATGTTTACCTACTTGTTTAAGTCACCTCAAGGCATATCATGGAAAGTGGATTGCACCACAGCAAAGACCATATGAATGAGCTTCTAAAACATATTGACATGTGACATGAAGACAAACACATCAATAGCAATGAGCAAGTCAAAACAGCATCTCACAACAAGTTTCATCATTTAACAGCCACATGCACTTTTGCAACAGATATTAACATGGCAATATGACACCTAACATGAATGCTACTGCAACTATCATGTAGAGCACTTCACAATAAACATTTTGACATATCATATGCTCCATTTGGACCAACATGCACAAAGTTATCAACACCACAAGCATGCAACAAAATTACAGATAACAGCAGTTTTAAACATATAGAACTTTTGCAACGATGATTAGGGCATCAAGATGAACTCAAACAAGAATGCCACAATGAAACAAAATGAAGAGCACATCTCAATGAACATTTTGATATATTACACGCCCAAAACAGATCTACGCGCACGAAGTTATTGCATGTCAAAAAGGGCAACAAATTTACGGAATCTGGGGACTTAGTGGAATTTTTACCCTCCAAAAAAGTCAAATGTGGACGGGATGGAGTGGGACGAGGAGATCCGGGCGCGGGTCCGTGTTTGGATGGACGGAGTGGTGGATCTGGTCCACCTGACCAGATCCACCGGATCGGTGGCGGCGGCGCCCTACGGCGATTGCCGGAGCGGGCCGGCGGCGAGGCGGCGGTCGGCCGGAGCGGAGGGGCCGGTCGGGGCGGCGGCGAGGGCCGGTGGCGGAGGGCGCGGTGGTTGCGGCGGTTGGTGTTGGAGGCGGCGGCGACCGGTGGCGTCGGCGGCGGAGCGGCGGCGGAGCGGCGGCGGGCACGGCCGCCGGCGCCGGAGGCGGAGGAGGCGCGGGCATCGGAGGCGCGGAGGCTTCGGGCCAGGCGGGCCTCCCGCGGGCCCGGCGGGCCCGATCGGTGCGGGTGCAAGCGGGCGGCGACAGGGCCACGTGGCGCGATGCCACTGGCTGTGGGCAGCGGCGGCTTTCGTCCGGCGCGGGGCAGACACGTCCGCCCGACGCGGATTCCGTGGCGGGGCTGGAGGTAGGAGGAGACTAGGGTTTCGTCCCAAATTGGACATGGGGGACGTATTTATAGGCATAGGGAGCTAGGGAGGTCCAAATGGGGTGCGGTTTTCTCCCACACGATCACGATCCGATGACCGAGAGGATGGGAGTGGTTGTGCTGGGTTAGTGGGCTGTTGTGGAGGGGGTCTTGTGCCAAAAGGAAGAGGAGCTTTTAGCCAACTAGGTTAACCGTTGGAGTATCAAACGCCATGAAACTTGACAGGCGGCCTACACGTACCAAAACAACAACGCACGACAAGTCTCACCTCATTCCGAGAATGTTACACGGCCAAATACGAAAGAAGGACTCGGGGGTGTCACGGGCACGTGTGTGAGTGTCGGAACTCGAAACGGACAACGGGAAGAGACGGGCATGACCGGGTGCAAGTGGAAACACGAATGCAATGCAATGCACATGATAACATGACATGGATGAAATGCACACACGCACACGACAAAACGAAGAAACCCAAAAAGAAAGAAGAGCCCATAATGGAATGGATGAAGTCAATGTTTCATATATTGCCATAAATGGAATGTATCACATATGGGGTGTTACACTTGTCTTCAAGCGAAAGCCGATATCGAAAAATATGTCCACATTTTTAGAGATAGAGGTGTCGATAAAAACAAAATACGGACATGAGGGCATCATGATCATTCTCATAACAGCAACACACACACACACACACACACACACACACACACACACACACACACACACACACACACACACACATATATATATATATATATATATATATATATATATATATATATATATATATTGTCATATGATTCTTATGTTAAAGTAACAATTCATTCACAGTATTTAGCATGAATCATAAACTTCATTGGAAACCAACAAACTATGATCGCGGTCATTGAAGCAATTGCAATTTATCGTAACATCGGAAAGAGTCAATATAAGAGCTTTTCAGCAAGCCTACATACTCAACTATCATGTAGTCTTTCACAATTGCTCACACTCAGGCAATACTTATGGTTATGGAGTTTTAATCGGACACAGAGAAAGATAGGGGCTTATGGTGTTGCCTCCCAACCTTTTACCTCAAGGGTAATATCAACCGTAATAGACCATGAAAACTTACATCCAAGTGGGTATATATGTCAGGATCTTTCCAACACAATGTGCTTCCCAAAGGATAAAATGTAAAAAGGAAAGGTGAATTTCACCATGACCCTTATAAGGCAAGAAAAATAGATAGGCCCTTCGTAGAGGGAAGCAGAGGTTGTCATGTGTTTTTATGGTTGGATGCACAAAGTCTTAGCACAGAAGAACGTCACTTTATATTGCCACTTGTGATAAGGACCTTTATTATGTAGTCCATCACTTTTATTACTTCCATATCACAAGATCGGATAAAGCTTATTTCCTCCACACTAATAAATCATACATATTTTAGCGAGTTTGCAACATGACAACTTACTTGGAAGGATCTTACTCAATCCATAGGTAGGTATGGTGGACTCTCATGGAAAAATTGGGTTTAAGGATGTATGGAAGCACAAGTAGTATCTCTACTTGGTGCGAGGAGTTTTGGCTGGCATGAGGGGGAAAGGCAAGATCAACATGTTGGATGATCCATGACAATATATTTATTTCGGATATAAGAAAACATAACCCATTATGTTGTCTTCCTTGTCCAACAACACTGTCCAAGATAGTATATTTGTATGTGAAGCCTCTCTTTCTTTATTACTTCCTATTAATTGCAACGATGACCAAAACTATGTTTGTCAACTCCCAACAACTTTTATTCATCATACTCTTTATATGTGAAGTCATTACTTCCATAAGATCAATATGATCTCCTTGATATTTGTTATATTTTCTTTTATTCTATCATGACCAAGGTGAGGAAATCAAGCCCTTGACTCAACACTAATCTTTATTATATAGCTCACGGACTCGATTACAAAGGGTAAAGATCATAAAGCAAAAGCTCACAACTAGATCATGCTAACTTTATTCTACTAGACCAAGATACTACCAAAAGGATCGAACTAAGAAATACGGTAAAGATAGGAGTGATGGTGATACGATACCGGGGTCACTCCCCCAAGCTTGGCAGTTGCCAAGGGGAGTGCCCATACCCATATGATTATGTCTCCTTCTTCGGAGGTGGTGATGATTGATACGTCTCCAACATATCTATAATTTTTTATTGTTCCATGCTATTATTTATGAAGTCTTGGATGTTTAATGGGCTTTATCATTCACTTTTATATCATTTTTGGGACTAACCTACTAACCCAAAGGCCCAGTCCAGGTTGCTGTTTTTTGCCCATTTCAGAGTTTTGCAGAAAAATAATATCAAACGGAGTCCAAACGGAATGAAACCTTCGCGAGAGATATTTTTGGAGAAAATCACGCACGTGGAGCTTGAGAACCACGTTAGGGGATCGAGGGCTGGCCCACGAGGGTGAGGGGCGTGCCACCTTCCCAGGGCGCCCCCCTGCCTCGTGGCCCCCTCGAGCGTCCCCCGGTGCCCTCCTTCTTCCTATATAAGTCTACGTATCCCAGGAACTCCGTGAACAGAGAGAAAACCCTAATTCCACCGCCGTACCTTCTGTTCCCATGAAGATCCCATCTTGGAGCCTATTCCGGAGCTCCACCGGAGGTGGATCCATCACGGAGTTCTTCTTCTTCTTCATCATCATCATCGCCCCCACCATGAGTTGTGAGTAGTTTACCACAGAACTTCGGGTCCATATCTAGTACCTAGATGGCTTCTTCCCTCTCTCTCTGGATCTCAATACAAAGTTCTCCTCGATCTTCGAGGAGATCTATTCAATGTAATCTCTTTTTGCGGTGTGTTTGTCGAGATCCGATGAATTGTGAGTTTATGATCAAGGTTATCTATGAAAGATATTTAGTTCTTCTCAGAACTCTTTATGTGTGCTCATAATATCCTTGCAAGTCTCTTCGAATTATTGGTTTGGTTTGGCCTACTAGATCTATAGTTCTTGCAATGGGAGAAGTTCTTGGCTTTGGGTTCAATCTTGCGGTGTCCTTTCCCAGTGACAGTAGGGGCGGCAAGGCACGTATTGTATTGTTGCCATCGAGGATAAAAAGATGGGGTTTATATCATATTGCTTGAGTTTATCCCTCTACATCATGTCATCTTGCTTAAGGCGTTACTCTGTTCTTATGAACTCAATACACTAGATGCATGTTGGATAGCGGTCGATGTGTGGAGTAATAGTAGTAGATGAAGAATCGTTTCGGTCTACTTGTCTCGGACGTGATGCCTATATACAATGATCATGCCTATATAGTCTCATAATTATTCGCTTTTCTATCAATTGCTCGACAGTAATTTGTTTACCCGCCGTAGAATATTGCTATCATGAGAGAAGCCACTAGAGAAAACTATGGCCCCCGGGTCTATTCTCAACATATCAATCTACATCCACTTTACTTTTACCGCTTTTATTTGTTGTTCTTATAAACTAAAAATACCAAAAATATAAACTATCATCTCTATCAGATCTCACTTTCGCAAGTGACCGTAAAGGGATTGACAACCCTTATCGCGTTGGCTGCGAAGTTCTTATTTGTTTGTGCAGGTGCGAGGGACTCGCGCGTGGTCTCCTACTGGATTGATAACTTGGTTCTCAAAAACTGAGGGAAATACTTACGCTACTGTGCTGCATCTCCCTTTCCTCTTCGAGGGAATACAACGCAAGCTCAAGAAGTAGCAAGACGAATTTCTGGCGCCGTTGCCGGGGAGGCTTACGCAAAAGTCATATACCAAGTACCTATCACAAACCCTTATCCTTCGCATTACATTTTTGCCTCTCATTTTCCTCTCCCCCACTTCACCCTTGTCGTTTTATTTGTCCTTCTTCCGCCGTGTGTTTATCGTTCGCTTGCTTCTTGTTTGCTTGTGTGTGTTGCTTGCTTGCTTGTCGCTATGGCTCTCCCTGTTAGTGTTGACCCTCACCTCAAGAGGCTAGAGGATATTGAAAACAATGTTAGACATTTTATGACTATACAATTTGAGCATAATGAATGTTTCAAAAGTGAGCTTAAAGAACAAAAAAAGTTTATGGAGTATATGAATAAAGACCTTGATGATATGCTAAGGAATTTTATGGCCTGAAATCTTAGTTTGCACATCTTGAGAACTTAATTGCCCAAATTTCGGATAAACAGTCCACCTTGATTAATAAGATGGCTGCTAAACCGAAAGAGCATGAAAATAAAGATGAAGATCTGAAAGTTATTGATGTGTCTCCTATTAGATCCTTGTTTTCTAGTGTAAATCTTGATGAAGATAGGATTGGAGATGATTCTGCCTTAAGGTGTCCCAATGATTCAGAGTTTTTAGATCTTGATCCTAAAATTGCTAAAAGTGGGAGTAAAGAGATTAAAACTTTGCATAGTGATGAACCCAATACTTCGGATTTCAAGGGATTCAATTATGATAATTCCTCTTTGATTGATTGTATTTCCTTGTTGCAATTTGTGCTAAATTCTCCGCATGCTTCTAGTCAAAATAAAGCTTTCACCAAACACATAGTTGATGCTTTGATGCAATCTTATGAAGAAAAACTTGAGTTGGAAGTTTCTATCCCTAGAAAGCTTTGTGATGAATGGGAACCTACTATCAAAATAAAAATAAAAGATCATGAATGCTATGCTTTGTGTGATTTGGGTGCTAGTGTCTCCACTATCCCAAAAACTTTGTGTGATTTGCTAGGGTTACATGAGCTTGATGATTGTTCTTTAAATTTGCATCTTGCGGATTCCACTATTAAGAAACCTATGGGAAGAATTAATGATGTTCTTATTGTTGCCAATAGGAATTATGTGCCCGTAGATTTCATTGTTCTTGATATAGATTGCAATCCTTCATGTCCTATTATTCTTGGTAGACCTTTCCTAAGAACGAGTGGTGCAATTATTGATATGAAGGAAGGAAATATTAGATTCCAATTTCCGTTAAGGAAAGGCATGGAACACTTTCCTAGAAAGAAAATCAAATTAACATATGAATCTGTCATGAGAGCCACTTATGGATTGCCTTCCAAGGATGGCAATACCTAGATTTATCTTGTATCGTGCCTAGCTAGGGGCGTAAAACAATAGCGCTTGTTGGGAGGCAACCCAGTTTTATGTTTTTGTTTTTGTTAGGGAATAAATATTGCTTCTAGCCTCTGATTAGATGTGGTTTCATGTTTTGTTTAGTGTTTGTGCCAAGTAGAACCTTTGGGAAGACTTGTGTGAAGTTTATGTGATCTTGCTGTGAAAAACAGAATCGTTAGCGCTTGCTAAAGTAGTCTTCAGATTTTACTGGATCGCGCTTTTTAGTTGATTTTTTTGCAGAGGATTGGTAGATAAATTCCTCAAATTTACCAATTTAGTTTGAATTTTTTGGAGTTCCAGAAGTAGGCGAAACCTGCAGATTACTACAGACTGTTCTGTCTTTGACAGATTTTGTTTTTCGTGTGTTGTTTTTTATTCCAATGCATCTATGAGTAGTATTGGAGGATATGAACCATAGATAAGTTGGAATACAGTAGGTTTAACACCAATATAAACAAAGAATGAATTCATTGCTGCACTTTTGAGTAGTGGTTTGCTTTCTTATACTAACGGAGCTCACGAGAATTTTTGTCTAAGTTTTGTGTTGTGAAGTTTCAAGTTTTGAGTATTGTTTTGATGATCTATGGAACAAGGAGTAGCAAAGGACTAAGCTTGTGGATGCCCATGGCACCCCAAGTAAAAACAAGATAATCAAAAGCCTAAGCTTGGGGATGCCCCGGGAAGGCATCCCCTCTTTCGTCTTCATCCATCGGTAACTATACTTGGAGCTATATTTTTATTCGCAACATGATATGTGTTTTGCTTGAAGCGTCTTATATAATTTGAGTATTTGCTTGTTAGTTTGACACAATCATCCTTGCTGTACACACCTATTTGAGAGAGTTAAATATGGCCTAGAAATTCCTAGAACACTCTATGTGCTTCACTTATATCTTTTGAGTTGAATAGTTTTTGCTCTAGTGCTTCACTTATATCTTTTAGAGCACGGTGGTGGTAATATTTTGTAGAAATTGTTGAACTCTCATGCTTCACTTATATCCTTTTGAGAGTCTATTAAAACAGCATTGTAATGTGTTTAGGCTAAAGAAACTAGTCTTCACATGATAGACATCCAATGTCAATGTAGTAAATATTTTCACACCAAGTGCATTGAATATGATGAGATGTTGGATGCTTGATAATTGTTTTGAGACATGAGGATATGATATTAGAGTCATGCTAGTGGAGTTATTATGAAATTAAGAAATACTTGTGTTAAGGTTAGTGATTCCCGTATCATGCAGGTATGGTGAACCGCTATGTGACGAAGTTAGACCATGAGGTATTTGTAGAGTGCCAACCTTTGTGCGGAGGTTGGGGCGCGCGATGGTTAACTCCTACCAACCTCCCCCTAGGAGCATGCGTTGATTGCTTTGTTTTGATGACTCATAGATTTTTGCAATAAGTACATGAGTTCTTATGACTAATGTTGAGTCCATGGATTATACACACTCTCACCCTTCCGCCATTGCTAGCCTCTCTTGTACCGTGCAACTTTCGCCGGTGCCATAAATCCACTATATATCCTTCCTCAAAACAGCCACCATATTGTTCCTCAAAACAACCACCATACCTACCTATCATGGCATTTCCATAGCCATTCCGAGATATATTGCCATGCAACTTTCCACCGTTCCTTTCATATGACACGCATCATATTGTCATATTGCCATGCATGATCATGTAGTTGACATCGTAGTTGTGGCAAAGCCACCATGCATAATTTTTATACATGTCACTCTTGTTTCATTGCACATACCATTACACCGCCGGAGGCATTCATATAGAGTCATACTATGTTGTTGTAGTATCAAGTTGTAATATCGAGTTGTAATGAAAGTGTGATGATCATCATTATTAGAGCATTGTCCCATGGGAGGAAAGGCTAAATCTATAAAGCCCCTCCACAAAAAAGAAAAGAAAAAAGGCCAAAGAAAAAAGAAAGGCTCAAAAAAAAGAAAAAAAAAGAAAAGAAAAGGGACAATTGCTACTATCTTTTTACCACACTTGTGCTTCAAAGTAGCACCATGTTCTTCATTGTAGAGAGTCTCATGCTTAGTCACTTCCATATACTAGTGTGAATTCTCATGACAGAACTTGGCTTGTATATTCCAACGATGGGCTTCCTCAAATGCCCTAGGTCTTCGTGAGCAAGCAAGTTGGATGGACACCCACTAGTTTCTTTTGTTGAGCTTTCATTCATATTTAGCTCTAGTGCATCCGTTGCATGGCAATCCCTACTCACTCACATTGATATCTATTGATGGGCATCTCCATAGCCCCTTGATACGCCTAGTCGATGTGAGACTATCTCCCTCCTTTTTTTTCTTCTTCACAACCACCTCTATTCCACCCATAGTGCTATGTCCATGTCTCACACTCATGTATTGCGTGAAAGTTGAAAGGTTTGAAAAGATAGAGTAGGAAAACAAGTGCTTGTCTGAAATCGGGGTTGTGCCTGATATGAATATTTTTGTGTGATAACGAGGGAACATAGCCAACACTATATGATTTTGTAGGGATAACTTTCTTTAGCCATAGTATTTTGAGAAGACATGATTGCTTTGTTAGTATGCTTGAAGTATTGTTATTTATTATGTCAATATAGACTTTTATCTTGAATCTTTCAGATCTGAACATTCATGCCACAATTAAGAGAATTACATTGAAAAACTATATTGGTTAGCATTCCACATCAAAAATTCTTTCTTTATCATTTACCTACTCGAGGATGAGCAGGAATTAAGCTTAGGGATGCTTGATACGTCTCCAACGTATCTATAATTTTTTATTGTTCCATGCTATTATTTATGAAGTCTTGGATGTTTAATGGGCTTTATCATTCACTTTTATATCATTTTTGGGACTAACCTGCTAACCCAAAGGCCCAGTCCAGATTGCTGTTTTTTGCCTGTTTCAGGGTTTTGCAGAAAAAGAATATCAAACAGAGTCCAAACGGAATCAAACCTTCGCGAGAGATATTTTTGGAGAAAATCACGCACGCGGAGCTTGAGAAACACGTCAGGGGATCGAGGGCTGTCCCACGAGGGTGGGGGGCGCGCCCCCTTCCCAGGGCGCGCCGCCTGCCTCGTGGCCCCCTCGAGCGTCCCCCGGTGCCCTCCTTCTTCCTATATAAGTCTATGTACCCCAGAAACTCCGTGAACAGAGAGAAACCCCTAATTCCACCGCCGTACCTTCTGTTCCCGTGAAGATCCCATCTTGGAGCCTATTCCGGAGCTCCACCGGAGGGGGATCCATCACGGAGTTCTAGTTCATCATCATCATCGCCTCACCATGAGTTGTGAGTAGTTTACCACAGACCTTCGGGTCCATAGCTAATACCTAGATGACTTCTTCTCTCTCTCTCTGGATCTCAATACAAAGTTCTCCTCGATCTTCGAGGAGATCTATTCGATGTAATCTCTTTTTGCGGTGTGTTTGTCAAGATCCGATGAATTGTGAGTTCATGATCAAGGTTATCTATGAAAGATATTTGGTTCTTCTCTGAACTTTTTATGTGTTCTCATAATATCCTTGCAAGTCTCTCGAATTATTGGTTTGGTCTGGCCTACTAGATCTATAGTTCTTGCAATGGGAGAAGTGATTGGCTTTGGGTTCAATCTTGCGGTGTCCTTTCCCAGTGACAGTAGGGGCAGCAAGGCACGCATTGTATTGTTTCCATCGAGGATAAAAAGATGGGGTTTATATCATATTGCTTGAGTTTATCCCTCTACATCATGTCATCTTTCTTAAGGCGTTACTCTGTTCTTATGAACTCAATACACTAGATGCATGCTGGATAGCGGTCGATGTGTGCAGTAATAGTAGTAGATGAAGAATCATTTCGGTCTACTTGTCTTGGACGTGATGCCTATATACAGTGATCATGCCTAGATAGTCGCATAATTATTCGCTTTTCTATCAATTGCTCGACAGTAATTTGTTTACCCGCCGTAGAATATCGCTATCATGAGAGAAGCCACTAGAGAAAACTATGGCCCCCGGGTCTATTCTCAACATATCAATCTACATCCACTTTACTTTTACCGCTTTTATTTCCTGTTCTTATAAACTAAAAATACCAAAAATATAAACTATCATCTCTATCAGATCTCACTTCGTAAGCGACCGTAAAGGTATTGACAACCCCTTATCGCGTTGGCTGCGAAGTTCTTATTTGTTTGTGCAGGTGCGAGGGACTCGCGCGTGGTCTCCTACTCGATTGATACCTTGGTTCTCAAAAACTGAGGGAAATACTTACGCTATTGTGCTGCATCTCTATTTCCTCTTCGAGGGAATACAACGCGAGCTCAAGAAGTAGCAATGATGGACTTGAAAGAAGTGACGTCGGATTATCATATATCGAGCGTAGGAGATCCTCCAACTTGCGGATAATACCTTTGAGTGTAGCTATATACTCCTTCAACAAAATATTTTCACTTGTGAGATACTTGTTTTGAATATGAGCTAACTCAATCGTCTTAAAAGCTTCAATCTCAGTTGAGGTAAAGAGGCTGGGAAGAGGTTGATTGATGTCTTCTTATCCCATTGCCGGGGCCTGATCTTCCACCTCCTTCTTGATCCTCTTCTCCTTGTTGGTCTCCTCGGGTCCTTCCCTCTTCAGATCTATCTTCATTAGCCACGCATCATTGCCTTCATTATTGGAGGAAGGAGACGACATGGTGCCTGGCTTCGTCAACCCTAGCAGAAAATAGCTCGAAACAAGAACATAGGGTTTTTGTGTGATACAGAGGTCAAAACCTTCGGGAGAATATATAATGAATTTTTACCGACCAAAGGAGTAACATACAAGAAATCGGAGTCCGGGAGGCACACGGGGTGCCCAGGAGTCAAGGGGCGCGCCCAGGCGAAGGGGGCGCACCCTCCACCCTCCTGGACGCCTCATGTCTCTTCCGGACTGCCACTTATTTTTCTATTTTTCTAAATATTCCAAAACGGTGAAAATTGCCTTTAGAACTGTTTTGGAGTCGGTTTACATACCTTACCACATACCTCTACATTTTCGGAGTCTGGATCTTTCTGGAAAGTGTCCCTTATGTATTCCTCCGGGGTTACGGTTTCAATAACATTGGTTTCAACATTTATAGGGTTACCTGAGATATAATGTTTGATTCTTTGACCGTTCACCACCTTTGGATTTGTTCCTTCGAAGTTGTTGATTTTGATGGCACCGGAACGATAGACCTCCTCGATAACGTAAGGTCCTTCCCACTTAGAGAGAAGTTTTCCTGCAAAAAATCTTAAACGAGAGTTGTATAGCAATACATAATCACCTACATTAAACTCACGCTTTTGTATCCTTTTGTCATGCCACCTCTTAACCTTTTCTTTAAACAGCTTGGCATTCTCATAGGCCTGGGTCCTCCATTCATCAAGAAAGCTAATATCAAATAACCACTTCTCACCAACAAGTTTGAAATCATAATTGAGCACTTTAATAGCCCAATATGCCTTATGTTCTAGCTCAAGAGATAAATGACAAGCTTTTCCATAAACCATCTTATATGGAGACATACCCATAGGATTTTTGTACGCAGTTCTATAGGCCCATAATGCATCATCAAGTTTCTTGGACCAATTCTTTCTAGACCTATTAACTGCCTTTTGCAAAATTAATTTCAACTATCTATTACTTAGTTTTACTTGACCACTAGTCTGTGGGTGATAAGGGGATGCAATTCTATGATTTACATCATACTTAGCAAGCATTTTATGGAAAGCACCATGAATAAAGTGTGAACCACCATCAGTTATTAGGTATCTAGGGACTCCAAACCTCGGGAAAATAACTTCTTTAAGCATCTTAATAGAGGTGTTATGATCAGCACTACTAACTGGAATAGCTTCTACCCACTTAGTAACGTAACCAACAACAACTAGAATATGTGTGTACCCATTAGAGGAAGGAAAAGGTCCCATATAATCAAAGCCCCAAACATCAAATGGTTCAATAACAAGTGAATAATTCATAGGCATTTCTTGACGTTTACTAATATTACTAATTCTTTGACATTCGTCACAAGATAAGACAAACTTACGGGCATCCTTGAAGAGAGTAGGCCAATAAAAACCAGATTGCAATACCTTATGTGCAGTTCTATCTCCAGCATGGTGTCCTCCATAAGGTTTGGAGTGGCACTTGCGTAGGATCTGTTCCTGTTCATGCTCAGGTACACAACATCTAATAATACCATCTACCCCTTCTTTATAAAGATGTGGGTCATCCCAGAAGTAATGTCTCAAATCATAGACGGACTTTTTCTTTTGCTGGTATATGAAGCTAGGAGGTATAAACTTAGCAACAATATAATTAGCATAATCAGCATACCATGGAGCAGTACGAGAAGTATTTATGACAGCTAATTGTTCATCGAGAAAGCTATCATCAATAGGTTATGGGTCATCAAGTATATTCTCTAGCCTAGACAAGTTATCTGCAACGGGGTTCTCAGCTCCCTTTCTATCAATAATATGCAAATCAAACTCTTGCAGCAAGAGAACCCATCTAATAAGTCTAGGTTTAGCATCTTTCTTTTCCATAAGGTATTTGATAGCAGCATGATCAGTGTGAATAGTTACTTTAGAATCAACAATATAAGGTCTAAACTTATCACAAGCAAATACAACTGCTAAAAATTCTTTCTCAGTAGTAGCATAATTTCTCTGGGCACTGTCTAGAGTTTTACTAGCATATTGGATAACATTCAATTTCTTATCAACTCTTTGCCCTAAAACAGCACCTACAGCATAATCACTAGCATCACACATAATCTCAAAGGGTAAATTCCAGTCAGGAGGCTGGACAATAGGTGCAGAGATCAATGCTTTCTTAAGTATTTCAAATGCTTCTAGACAATCATCATCAAAGACAAAAGAAATATCTTTTTGTAAGAGATTAGTCAGAGGCCTAGAGATTTTGGAGAAGTCCTTAATGAACCTCCTATAAAACCCGGCATGACCAAGGAAACTTCATATACCTTTGATGTCCTTGGGGCACGACATGTTTTCAATAGCATCAACTTTAGCCTTGTCAACTTCAATACATCTTTCAGAAATTTTATGTCCCAAGACAATGCCTTCATTAACCATAAGTGGCACTTCTCTCAATTTAAGACAAGATCAGTGTCTTTACATCCGTGCAAAACTCGATCAAGGTTGCTTAAGCAATCATCAAAAGAAGTTCCATAAACGGAGAAATCATCCATGAAAACCTCAACAGTATTTTCACAAAAATCAGAGAATATAGCCTTCATGCATCTTTGAAAGGTAGCAGGTGCATTACATAAACCAAAAGGCATACGTCTATAAGCAAAGGTACCGAAAGGACAGGTAAAAGTGGTCTTTTCTTGATCCCCTTTTGACACAGGTATTTGAGAGAAACCAGAATAACCATCTAGAAAGCAAAAGTGAGTATGTTTGGATAACCTTTCTAGCATTTTATCAATAAAAGGCAAGGGGTAATGATCTTTCTTAGTAGCTTTATTTAATTTGCGGAAATCAATTACCATCCTATAACCTGTAACTATTCTTTGCGGGATCAATTCATTTTTATCATTAGGAACAACAGTCATACCTCCCTTCTTAGGGGCACAATGGACAACACTTACCCACTGGCTATCAGCAACTGGATAGATAATACCTACCTATAGAAGCTTTAGAATTTCCTTCCTTGCCACTTCTTTGATCTTAGGATTTAACCGTCGTTGATGATCAATAACCGGTTTAGTGATATCTCTCTGTTGCCATTGCATGGAGAGATATCACTATTTCATCTCTCAGAAATGCGGCGGGCGAGGTGATTTATGACCACCAACAACTTGCTACTATGTTCTGGGCTGATTTCAAGCAGCGAATGGGCCATGCTAAAGGAATTCAAATGGAATTTGATCTTGCCTCACTTATTGTCAAGGTCGATGGGCTTGAGGCTTTGTCCCGGCCTTTTTTTAGATAAAGAAGTTGAGGATGTGATCAAACATATGCCTTCTGATCGTGCTCCGGGACCCGATGGTTTCACAGGGCTGTTTCTGAAGAAGTGTTGGCCCATTCTGAAATATGATTTCCTATCACTCGTCAGGGGCTTCTATGAGGGCTCATGTGATCTAGAAGCTTGAACTCTTCCCTCATTACCCTCATTCCCAAGAAGCTAAGCCCTGAGGTGGTAGGGGATTTTCGGCCGATATCCTTGACTAACACCTGTTTAAAGTTTCTCACGAAACTGTTAGCTAACAGACTCCAACAGGTGATCCTCCGATGTATCCATAAAAATCAGTATGGTTTTCTTCGATGCCGATCAATCTAGGACTGTTTAGCTTGGTGTTTTGAATACATTCACCAGTGCAAAGCTTCCAAATGACCTATAGTCCTCCTCAAGCTAGACTTCACAAAGGCTTTTGATACGCTGGAGCATGCTACCATTCTTCAGATGTTACACTACAAGGGATTTGATGAGTGTTGGTCTGGCTGGGTAGATGCACTGTTATCATCAGGCTCTTCTTCGGTGCTTCTCAACGGAGTCCCTGGTCAACATTTTCACTGTCGAACTGGGGTACGTCAAGGTGACCCTCTATCCCCGTTACTGTTCGTCATTGCGGTGGACCTTCTTCAATCGGTGGTTAATGATATGTGTGCTCGCAATATTCTTCGAATGCCAATCCCTACTGGCTCCAATGATTATACAATTGTACAATACGCTGATGACACACTGATCATCCTTCCGGCTGCTGATGATCAAATCATTGCTCTTAAGCAGATGCTTCAAAAGTTTGCCCGAGCCACCGGGCTCTGCGTCAACTTCAGCAAATCATCGTTGATACCTCTAAACTTGTCTGCTGAGGAAGGCTCTTGCATTGCTGCTCTCCTAGGCTGTGAGGTGGGCACCCTACCCTTCACATATCTCGGCCTACCTATGGGCACTTCTAGACCTACCGTGGCGGAGCTATCGCCACTTGTAGATCGTCTGGAGCGAAGGCTTTCTGCCTCCTCCTGTTTGCTGAATCAGGGCAACCGTCTTCAGCTGCTGCAATCCGTTTTAGCTTCCATGCCTATATACTTCCTGTGCTCTTTATCTCTACCAAAAGGCATTCTTAAGCAGCTCGAAAGAATCATGCGCCAATGCCTTTGGAGGGGCAACTCGGAGACCCCACGTCAATCTCTAGCTGCCTGGGACCTTATATGCCGACCCAAGAAGTATGGTGGACTTGGAGTTACACATCTGGGAATTCAAAATGAGGCTTTACTCATGAAGCATTTATACAAGTTTTTCAACAAACTTGATATACCTTGGGTTCAATTGATCTGGGACACTTATTATGTTTCTTCACCACCTCAGGCCACTCGTGGCTGTGGCTCTTTCTGGTGGAGGGATATCCTCAAGCTCTATGATCAGTTCTGCTCTCTCGCCGTCCCGCATGTTCACTCAGGAGACACTGTGTTGTTTTGGGTTGATAAGTGGCATATTGATAATAGGGTTATTTCACTCCGGACCAGATTACCACATCTCTACTCCTTTGTGCTTAATGACCTCATCACTGTCAAGGACTTCTTTCATGCACCGACTGAGGCCCAGAACTTTCATTTACCTTTGTCCATCGAAGCCTATCAGGAGCTACAGCACCTGCAGTCTATGTTGGCTACCCTGCAGCTTGATCCATCAACCCATGATACCTGGCAATGGCCCACTAAATCAGGCACCTTCCAATCCAAAGTGTACTATGACTTCATGTTCTCTCATATAGTGGTCGACCCCATCTTCAAATGGATCTGGAAATGTTCCTGCACACTAAAGATTAAGGTCTTTGGCTGGTTATTGTTGATGGATCGCCTCAACACAAGAGATATGATGCAACGAAGGCATTGGCATATCGATGACGCCAACTGTGCTCTATGCCTTCTCCCTCAACTTGAGGACCGGGGACATCTCTTCTTTGTCTGCAACTTTAGTCAGTGAGTTTGGAACTATCTTGGTATCTCTTGGATATCTGAAGGTCACCCATCCACATACTCCATGGCTTTGGCAGCGCGTCAGGATTTCGGTCAACCTTTCTTCACTGAGGTAGTCTTCACTGCCACTTGGAATATCTGGACTCAGAGTAATGGCAAAGTTTTCAGAAATGAGCAACCCAGCTTCAGATCCTGGAAACGAAATTTTGTTTATGATATTTCTCTACTTGCTCATAGAATTAAATGTAAGTATAGAGATAAGCTCCTCTCTTGGATAGCCTCCCTCCAGTAGATTAGCTGTAAGTAATCTCCTCCCTTGTACATACTTAGGAACCTTGTAACTTTCACCCTCTCTGGGTCTTTAAATTAATAAAGCACTGTGAGGCTATTGCCTTGCAGTATATAGTCAAAAAAATAACCGGTTTAGTTTTTTCTTCCAATTTTATGTTGTGTTGGCATAAAGTGGGACTAATGCCCTTAAGATCATCCAGAGTATATCCAACAGCAGCACGATGTTTCTTCAGAGTTTTCAATAATTTTTCTTCTTCCTGCTCTAAAAGGTTAACACTAATAATAACACGATATATCTTCTTTTCATCAAGATAAACATACTTAAGATTATCAGGTAAAGGTTTAAGTTCAAACAAGGGATCACCCTTAGGTGGAGGAGGATCCCCTAGGATTTCAACATGCAAGTTATTTTTCAATACGGGTCCCTGATTAAAGAATATTTCATCTATTTCCCTTCTCTCATTCATATGCATATCATTTTCATGGTCTAGCAAATATTGTTCTAAAGGATCATTAGGGGGCACAACAATAGAAGCAAGACCAATAATTTCATCCTTACTAGGTAATTCTTTATCAAGGGGTTGTCTTCGAAATTTAGCAAAGTTAAAATCATGAGACATATCCCCTAAACCAACAGTAACAATATCTTTCACGCAGTCTATTTTAGCATTAACAATATTCAAGAAGGGTCTACCAAATATAATGGGACAAAAGTCATCTTGTGGGGAGCTAAGAATAAGAAAATCAGCAGGGTATTTAACTTTCCCTCACAAAACTTTAACATCTCTAACAATCCCAACTTGTGAAACAGTGTCTCTATTAGCAAGCTTAATAGTGACATCAATCCCTTCTAACTCAACAAGTGCAATATCATGCATAATTTCTTAATATAGGGAATGAGGGATTATACTTGCACTAGCACCTACATCACATAAACCATGATAGCAATGATCTCCTATTTTAACAGAGATAACAGGCAAGCCTACAACAGGTCTATGTTTATTTCTAGCATCGGGTTTGGCTATTCTAGGAGATTCCTCTTGGAGGTAAATAACATGTCCATCTAAATCTTCTACCAAGAGGTCTTTAACCATAGCAACACTAGGTTCAACTTTAATTTGCTCAGAGGGTGTAGGTGTTCTAGTATTACTCTTACGAACTACAGTTGAAGCTTTAGCATGATCCTTTATCCTAAAAGGGAAAGGTGGTTTCTCAATATAAGCAGTAGGAACAATAGTATCAACATTATAAGTGATAGTCTTTTCTTCAACTTTAACAAGTTCAACTACTTTTACTTCAATGGGAGGATGGTATTTAAACCACTTCTCCTTGGGGAGATTAACATAAGTAGCAAATGATTCACAGAAAGAAGCTACTATCTCAGAGTCAAGTCCATATTTAGTGCTAAACTCACGGAAAACATCGGTATCCATAAAAGCTTTAACACAATCAAACTTAGGGGTCATACCTGACTCCTTACCTTTGTCGAGATCCCAAACTTTAGAGTTGCGTTTAATTCTTTCAAATAAATCCCATTTGAATTCAATATTCTTCATCATAAAAGAACCATAACAAGAAGTATCGAGCATGGAGCGATTATTGAGAGAAAGCCGAGCATAAATTTTTTGAATGATCATTTCTCTTGAGAGCTCATGATTGGGGCATGAATATAACATTGACTTAAGCCTCCCCCAAGCTTGAGCGATGCTTTCTCCTTTGCGAGGCCAAAAATTATAAATATAATTAAGATCAGGATGAACCTGGTGCATAGGGTAGAACTTCTAATGAAATTCCAACTTCACACGATTATAGTTCCATGATCCAATATTATCACATAGCCTAAACCATGTCAATGCATCTCTCTTCAAAGATAAAGGGAAGACCTTCTTCTTGATAACATCCTCGGGCATACCTGCAAGCTTAAATAATCCACAAACTTCATCCACATAGATTACGTGTAAATCGGGATGCAGTGTTTCGTCTCCTGTAAAAGGATTATCAAGCAGTTTCTCTATCATACCCGGAGGAATTTTAAAGCAAACATTTTCAGTAGGTGCAGTAGGTTGAGGAGCAACACTTTGCTCTTCTAGTCGGGGTGAAGATACCCCGAACAAGCCATAGTAACAAGTGACAATAAATTTCAGCACAGTATATAACTATTTCCTTACCAAATTCTACTTACCAAAGGCGCTTCACTCCCTGGCAACGGCGCCAGAAAAGAGTCTTGACGACCCACAAGTGTAGGAGATCTATCGTAGTCCTTTCGATAAGTAAGAGTGCCGAACCCAACGAGGAGCAGAAGGAAATAATAGGCAGTTTTCAGTAAGGTATTTTCTGCAAGCACTGAAATTATAGGTAACATATAGTTTTGTGATAAGATAATTGGTAGCAAGTGCCAGAAGGTAAAAGTAAATAAGGTGCAGCAAGATCGCCCAATCCTTTTTGTAACAAAGGACAAGCCTGGAAAAACTCTTATATAAAGGAAAGCGCACCCGAGGACACATGGGAATTATCGTCAAGCTAGTTTTCATCACGATCATCTGATTCACGTTCGGTACTTTGATAATTTGGTATGTGGGTGAACCGGTGCTTGGGTGATGTCCTTACTTGAACAAGCCTCCCACTTATGATTAACCTCTATTGCAAGCATCTGCAACTACAAAACAAGTATTAAGGTAAACCTAACCATAGCATGAAACAAATGGATCCAAATCAGCCCCTTACGAAGCAACGCATAAACTAGGGTTTAAGCTTCTATCACTCTAGCAACCCATCGTCTACTTATTACTTCCCAATGCCTTCATCTAGGCCCAAATAATGGAGAAGTGTCATGTAGTCGACGTTCACATGACACCACTAGAGGAGAGACAACATACATCTCATCAAAATATCGAACGAATACCAAATTCACATGACTACTTATAGCAAGACTTCTCCCATGTCCTCAGGAACAAAAATAACTACTCACAAGACATAATATTTTTCATGATCAGAGGGGTATTAATATGCATAATGGATCTAAACATATGATCTTCCACCAAATAAACCAACTAGCCTCAACTACAAGGAGTAATCAACACTACTAGCAACCCACAGGTACCAATCTGAGGTTTGGGTACAAAGATTGGATACAAGAGATGAATAGGGTTTGAGAGGAGATAGTGCTGGTGAAGATGTTGATGAAGATAGCCCTTCCCAAGATGGGAGAGTTTTTGGAGATGACGGTGGTGACGATTTCCCCCTCCCAGAGGGAAGTATCCCCGGCAGAACAGCTCTGCCGGAGCCCTAGATTGGTTTCCGCCAAGGTTCCGCCTCGAGACGGCGGCGTTTGGTCCGGAAAGCCTCCTTAAGATTTTTTCCAGGTCAAAACACCTCATATAGGAGAAGATGGGCATCGGGGGGCATCGGGGGGCCCAAGAGGCAGGGGGCGCGCCCTGAGAGGAGGGCGCGCCCCCGCCCTCGTGGACAAGTGTTGCCCCCCAGGTGATCTTCTTTCGTCAGATATTTTTTATTTTTTCTGAAACGGTGTCATGTGAAGTTTCGGAGCTTTTTGAGTTGTGCAGAATAGGTTTCCAGAGTTTGCTTATTTTCCAGCCCAGAATTCTAGCTGCCGGCATTCTCCCTTGATACGTCTCCAATGTATCTACTTTTCCAAACCCTTTTGCCCTTGTTTTGGACTCTAACTTGCATGATTTGAATGGAACTAACCCGGACTGATGCTGTTTACAGCAGAACTGCCATGGTGTTGTTTTTGTGCAGAATAAAAAGTTCTCGGAATCGCCTGAAAATCAACGAAGAATTATTTCATAAATTATAAAAAATATCTGCAAGAAGATACTCACCGGGGGGCCCACACCCTGTCCTCAAGGGTGGGGGCGCGCCCCCTTCCCAGGGCGCGCCTCCTGCCTCGAGGCCCCCCCCGATGCTCCACCGACGTACCCCCAGATCCTATATCTTCCGTTCCGGGGAGAAAAAAATAGGAGAGAAGGAATGATCGTGTTTCTCGAAACGGAGCCGCCGCCAAGCCCTAATTTCTCTTGGGAGGGCTGATCTGGAGTCCGTTCGGGGCTCCGGAGAGTGGAGATCGTCGCCATCGTCATCATCAAACTTCCTCCATCACCAATTCCATGATGAACACCGCCGTGTGTGAGTAATTCCATCGTAAGCTTGCTGGACGGTGATGGGTTGGATGGGATCTATCATGTAATCGAGTTAGTTTTGTTAGGGTTTGATCCCTAGTATCCACTATGTTTTGAGATTGATGTTGCTATGACTTTTCTATGCTTAATGCTTGTCACTAGGGCCTGAGTGCCATGATTTCAAATCTGAACCTATTATGTTTTCATGAATATATGTGTGTTCTTGATACTATCTTGCAAGTCTATAGTCACCTACTATGTGTTATGATCCGGCAACCCCGATGTGACAATAATCGGGACCACTCTCGGTGATGACCATAGTTTGAGGAGTTCATGTATTCACTATGTGTTAATGCTTTGGTCTGGTACTCTATTAAAAGGAGGCCTTACTATCCCTTAGTTTCCAATAAGACCCCACCGCCATGGTAGGGTAGGAAGAAAGATGTCATGCAAGTTCTTTTCCATAAGAACGTATGACTATATTCGGAATACATGCCTACATTGCATTGATGAACTGGAGTTAGTTCTGTGTCACCCTAGGTTATAACTTCTACATGATGAATTTCATCCGACATAATTTCCCATCACCGATCCAATGCCTACGAGCTTTACCTATATTCCTTGTCGCTTATTTACTTTTCTGTTGCTTATATCACAAAAACTACAAAAACACTATCGTTACTTTTATTACTGCTACCGCCACTATCATATTACTTTGCTACTAAACTATCTTGCTGCAGATACTAAGTTTCCAGGTGTGGTTGAGTTGACAACTCAGCTGCTAATACTTAAGAGTATTCTTTGGCTCCCCTTGTGTCAAATCAACAAATTTGGGTTTAATACTTTACCCTCGAAAACTGTTGCGAACCCCTACACTTGTGGGTTATCAAGACTATTTTCTGGCGCCGTTGCCCGGGAGCATAGCTCTATTCTTTAAGTAACTTGGGATTTATATCTGTTTATCAGTATGAATAATTTGAAGGACTCAAAAGCCAAGATCTTGCCCTCAACTACGAGGGGAGGTAAGGAACAGCCATCTAGCTCTGCACTTGATTCTCCTTCTGTTATGAGTAAACTTGCGACACCTACTCCTGCTATTGAATCTGATATGTCGTATGTTCTTGATGATGCCACTTCTGCTATGTATGATGAAACTACCTATATGCCTGATACTGTGCCACTAGGTGAATTTCTAGATGAACAAATTGCTAAGGTTAGGGAGAGTGCAAATGTTGATGATATTTATGAAAGTGATGATGAAACTACTCCCAATAGATATGAATTGCCTGTTGTTCCTGAGGGTTATGTTATGGATGAAGAAACTGCTAGAGACTTTCTTGCTTGCAATGATACATATGATCTTAAGAAGTTATTAGCTAAGTTGAAAGAATAGTCCTTGAATGCTAGAATGAAACATGACCCTGCTTTTTCTACTTCACCTATATGTGTTACTGATAAGGATTGAATTCTCTGTTGATCCAGAGTTAATTACTTTGGTTGAATCTTATCCTTTCCATGGCTATGAGTCTGAAACTGTCGTGGCACATCTTACTAAGTTGAATGATATAGCCACCCTGTTTACCAATGATGAAAATATTCGTTACTACTATATCCTTAAGCTATTTCCTTTCTCGTTAAAGGGTGATGCTAAGACTTGCTTTAATTCTCTTGATCCTGGTTGTGTGCGTAGTACCCAGGATATGATGTATTACTTTTCTGCTAATTATTTTGCCGCTCATAAGAAACAAGCTGCCTTACGGGAAATATATAATTTTTCTCAAACTGAAGAAGAGAATCTCCCACAAGCTTGGGGGAGGCTTCTCCAGTTACTTAATGCTTTGCCTGATCATCCTCTTGAGATGCATGATATACTTGATGTCTTTTATAATGGACTAACCGATGCTTCCAGAGACCACCTGGATAGTTCTGCTGGTTGTGTTTTCAGGGAAAGAACAGTGGAACAAGCTGAATTACTATTGAATAATATGCTGGCCAATGAAAATAATTGGACACTTCCTAAACTAGCCCCTAAGCCAACTCCGAAGGAAAGAGGTGTTCTATTTCTTTGTCCTGAAGATATGCAAGAGGCAAAGAAATCTATGAAAGAAAAAGGTATCAAAGCTGAAGATGTTAAGAATTTACCACCTATTGAAGAAATACATGGTCTTGATTACCCGACACAGGTAGTAAAGGTAAATTCTCTTTATAGATTTGATGAAGGTGATATTCCTCGCTATAAGTCTGCTAGCCAATGCTTAGATGAGTTTGACAATTTTATTGTGAAACAAGAAAACTTCAATGCTTATGTTGGTAGACAATTACAACACAATGCTTATATGACTGAACGCTTGAGTGATTATCTGTCTGGTGCTAAAAGTGAACTGAAACTTATTAGTAAGCATGCTTCCATGGTCACCACTCAAGTAGAACAATTACTTAATGCTCAGAATGATTTTCTCAATGAATTAAATAGTAAGAATAATGACTATGCTGTTAGAGTTGCAACTAGAGGTGGTAAACTGACTCAGGAACCTATGTATCCTGAAGGCCACCCTAAGAGAATTGAACTAGATTCTCAGAGAGCTAATTTAGATGCACCTAGTTCTTCTAAGATGAAGATAAAAAAATGATAGGACATTGCATGCTTCTAGTGAACCTGTAGCTCACCCACCCAAGAATCACAATGATATATCTATTTTTGATGCTGAGACACAACCTGGTAATGAACATGAACCTAGTGATAATATTAATAATGATGTTCATGATGATGCTCAACCTAGCAATGATAATGATGTAGAGATTGAACCTGCTGTTGATCTTGATAACCAACAATCAAAGAATCAACGTTATGATAAGAGACTTTGTTGCTAGGAAGCACGGTAGGGAAAGAGAACCATGGGTTCAAAAACCCATGCCTTTTCCTCCGAAACCATCCAAGAAAAAATATGATGAAGATTTTGAGCGCTTCGCTGAAATGATTAGACCTATCTTTTTGCGTATGCGTTTGACTGATGTGCTTAAAACAAATCCTTATGCCAAGTACATGAAAGATTTTATTACCAACAAAAGAAAGATACCTGAAGTAGAAATTTCCACCATGCTTGCCAATTACACTTTTGAGGGTGGATTGCCTAAGAAATTAGGAGATCTAGGAGTACCTACTATGCCTTGCTCCAGTAAGAGAAACTATGTTAAAACTGCCTTGTGTGATCTTGGAGCCGGTGTTAGTGTTATGCCTCTCTCCTTATACCGTAGACTTGACTTGAGTAAGTTGATACCTACTGAAATATCTTTGCAAATGGCCAATAAATCAACTGCTATACCTGTCGGTATTTGTGAGGATGTGCGTGTTGTAGTTGCAAATGTTACTATTCTAACGGACTTTGTTATACTTGATATTCCCGAGGACGATAGTATGTCTATTATTCTTGGAAGACCTTTTTTGAATACTGCAGGGGCTGTTATTGATTGCAACAAAGGCAATGTCACTTTTCATGTCAATGGTAATGATCATATGGTACACTTTTCGAGGAAACAACCTCAGGTCCACAATATCAATTATATTGGAAAAACTTCGACTATTACTATTGGAGGTTTTGAGTTTCCTATTCCTACTATCAAGAAGGCATATGACATTCTTATTGTTGGGGACATACATATCCCCATTGAGGTAACATAGTGTTATTCGAAAATTCTCCGGTTTCATGTTACTCGGAAAGAGTTTATTAACAAGACCTGATCAACCTTGTTAATGGATTCCTTTTGATGAACACGGGATATGTGAATCGAGATAGCACAAACCTACTATACCCTCCTTTTACTTTCTGTTAATTAGGTTAAATAAAACAAAAATAGCATTATCTGTCTGTTTCCAGACTTATCCCTGCAATAAAAACTATCCCGAAAATAAAAGTTCTCCAAATGCCATGAAAATGAAATATGATTTTTTCTAGAATATTTAAGAAAATATGGCACTGAACATACATCGAGGGGAGCCAGCACGTGGCCACGAGGGCACAGGGCGCCCCCCTGCCCAGGGCGCGCCCCCTGCCTCGAGGGCCCCACATGGCCCCCTCCACTTATCCTTTCACCCACACTCTTCTTCTTCCTCCCAAAAAAATCCCCAACCAGCTCAAACCCGAGTTCTAGCTCATTTTGCTGCCATTTTTTATCTCCTTGCTCAAAGCACCATTCACCAAACTGTTTGGGGAGATTGTTCCTTGGTATGTGACTCCTCCATTGGTCCAATTAGTTTTTGTTCTAGTGCTTTATTTGTTGCAAATTTATGCTGCTGTGGTGACCTTGTTCTTGAGCTTGCATGTCAAATTTTCTTGGTCCCAAGTAGTTATAATGCATGATATAGCCTCTAGGCACTAGTAGGAGTTGTTGCTATCAATCTTGTTGAGTTTGGTTAACTTTTATTGTGAGTTACTAAAAATTTCAGAAAATTTCAGAAAAAATGTCTAGGAGAAACTTCCAAGGTGGTCCTTCAAGGAAGCAAGAACCGAGGCTCGCGTTCCGTGAGCCGGATGATGAACCACCGAGGGATGCTGATGTGCGGCCTTGTGAATGGCCGTCATATGAATTTATGGGTCAAGCGGGCACCAGAGATGAATTTTACGCATATGTGGGCAACACTGACCTCGAGGACTTCATGCAAGATAAGTGTCTTCAATACCGTGGCTTAATTGATAGCTTTGTGAGAAGGTTTACATTTTCATCTTCACGTAATTCTCACACTGTCCTGTTTGACCTTTATGATAAATCTTATACCATGGATTTAGAGGATTTTAATGTTGCCTGCAAGCTCCCACAGTGGGGCAATATGAGTGATCCTCGCAAATCTGAATTTAGAGAATTCCTTGCTAGTATTACCGTGGGAGAGTCCAGGGACGTCAGACAAGCTACCACGGGGAGCATACATTTTCCTGCTATCCATTACTTTGCTCTCTTTATCGGTAGATGTATAAACGGTAAGGATGAGGCTTGTCACATGTGTGTCCCTGATCTTAGTGTTCTCAGGAGCGCTGTAGTAGGTGATAGGCAATATAATCCGGGAGCTATTGTTGCACGTAGACTACACCATAATGGTTTGCATGGAGATTTATTTGGTGGGATCTACGCTACCCGCATAGCCCGTATCTTGGTGTGTCTATGCACACGTATGATGAACCTTTACCTCCTGCTTATTTAGACTGTAATGCTATGGCTAGTCATTGGTTTATAGAGTGGGATAATCAAACCCTCAAATATCGACTAATCTTTAACCGGCAGCATGCCATCCCTATTGTTCTTCCTTCCCCTACTTTGTTTAACTTTCAAGAAAAAGGAAGATACACTATAACTATGGAGGAGGCAAATGCCTATTATAATATGACGGAGGCAACCCGCCTTCGAGCTGCAGCTCAACAAGTAGCGTCTGCTGGGTCTCAGTACGACCCAAACTACAACTTTGGATATCCGTTAGGCCAGTAGTGGCCATAGACCAACTTAGGCCAAAAGCCTAAGCTTGGGGGAGTACATGTTTCTCACCGACTTACATTCATGTTCACACTATTTCTAGTTGTCGGTGCTCACACTCTTTCACTATACCATCCATGCTTAGTTTAAATTTCTTTTTCTTAGTCTTTTCCTTGTCTGCTATAAAAACCCAGAAAAACAAAAATATTAGTTGTAGCTTCTAGCTAGTTTACTTTCTTTGCCTGTAGTAGTAACCAAAAAATGAAAACCCAAAAAGATTTCCCATTCTTCTTTTGCTTATTGGGAGCTTTCCCGTGTAAATAGTTTCTTTTCTTTTCTTTAGAGGTTAAGAGTAGAAGACCATGATTGAAAATGCTTAGTGGCTCTCATATGCTTTGATTGTTGATTTAATCTCGAGCCATATTACCTTGTCTTCTCTCTTGTATTAAATCTCTGCAGATTCCAGCTTAGTCCAATGCACGTGCACTATTATTATTATCCACGCCGTTCGGTCGTGCGAGTGAAAGGCAATAAGGATGATATATGATGCACTAATTGAGATAAGAAAAGTTGGTATGAACTCGACCTCTCTTGTTTTTGTAAATATGATTGCTTATCGTTCTTGATTCAACTTGTTATGAATGAAACATGTTTGCAATGACAATTAGAGATCATAGCTACTTATGCCATGCTTAATTAGCTGAGAGTTTATAATGGTCTATCTTGCGTGCCAACATGATATTAAAATGGTTGTGATGTGGTATGATGGGTGGTATCCTCCTCTGAACGATTTAAGTGACTTGACTTGGCACATGTTCACGCATGTAGTTGAAACAAATCAACATAGCCTTCACGATATTTATGTTCATGGTGATTTATATCCTACTCATGCTTGCATTCATTGTTGATTAATTTTAATGCATGTTCATGACCGTTGTTGCTCTCTAGCTGGTCGCTTCCCAGTCTCTTTCTAGCCTTTACCTGTACTAAGTGGGAATACTGCTTGTGCATCCACTTCCATAAACCCCAAAGTTATTCCACATGAGTCCACTATACCTTCCTATATGCTGTATTTACCTGCCGTTCCAAGTAAATTTGTATGTGCCAAACTCTAAACCTTCAAATGAAATTCTGTTTTGTATGCTCGAACAGCTCATGTATCAACTAGGGTTGTCTATATCTTCCATGCTAGGTGGGTTATTATCACGATGAGTGGACTCCACTCATCATTCACGAGAAAATGGCTGGTAGTCGGGATGCCCAGTCCCATGCTCAAAATCATAATAATTAAACAAAACTCCCCAGGGCTGTTGCTGGTTTGGACGGTACCCGTTGTTTCGGGCTAGCCGTGGAGTGTGCTTGTTGGTGGTTGGGGGAGTATAAAATTTACCATTCTATTTGGGAACCGCCTATAATGTGCGTAGCATGGGACATATCGAGATTCTTGGTTGTTATGTTGACAATGAAAGTATACCGCTCAAAATGTTATTCAATCTCTATTTAAAATCGAGCTCTGGCACCTCTACAGATCCCTGCTTCCCTCTGCGAAGAGCCTATCTATTTACTTTTATGCAGAGTCATCATCCTCTTATGAAAGAGCACTAGTAGGAGAGCACCTCTGTCGTTGCATGTATGACTATTAATTTGCATTTAGTATGATCATGACTCGATCTCTTTTACCATGAATTACAATGTCTAGTCAGTCCTTGATCTTTAAATGTGCTCTGCATTTATGTTTTGTGGTCTCAGAAAGGGCTAGAGAGATACCATCTTGTTATATCATATCATGATTGTTTTGAGAAAGTGTTGTCATCCGAGATTTATTATTATTGCTCGCTAGTTGATTATGCCATTAATGTGAGTAGTCTTGAGACCTGAAAGTTATTGTGAATGTGGTTAGTTCATGATCTTGTTGAAAACCTGAATGCTAGCTTACATATTTACAACAACAAGAGCAAACAGAGTTTGTCAAAGTTTTTCTTTATCACTTTCAGTTTATCAACTGAATTGCTTGAGGACAAGCAAAGGTTTAAGCTTGGGGGAGTTGATACGTCTCCAACGTATCTACTTTTCCAAACCCTTTTGCCCTTGTTTTGGACTCTAACTTGCATGATTTGAATGGAACTAGCCCGGACTGACGCTGTTTTCAGCAAAATTGCCATGGTGTTGTTTTTGTGCAGAATAAAAAGTTCTCGGAATCGCCTGAAAATCAACGAAGAATTATTTCAGAAAATAAAAAAAATATCTGCAAGAAGATAATCACTGGGGGGCCCACACCCTGTCCTCGAGGGTGGGGGGCGCGCCCCCCTTCCCAAGGGGCGCCCCCTGCCTCAAGGCCCCCCTGATGCTCCACCGACGTACCCCCAGATCCTATATCTTCCGTTTCGGGGAGAAAAAAATAGGAGATAAGGAATTATCACGTTTCACGAGACGGAGCCGCCGCCAAGCCCTAATCTCTCTCGGGACGGCTGATCTGGAGTCCGTTCGGGGTTCCGGAGAGTGGAGATCGTCGCCATCGTCATCATCAACCTTCCTCCATCACCAATTCCATGATGCTCACCACCGTGTGTGAGTAATTCCACCGTAGGCTTGATGGACGGTGATGGGTTGGATGGGATCTATCATGTAATCGAGTTAGTTTTGTTAGGGTTTGATCCCTAGTATCCACTATGTTCTGAGATTGATGTTGCTATGACTTTGCCATGCTTAATGCTTGTCACTATGGCCCGAGTGCCATGATTTCAGATCTGAACCTATTATGTTTTCATGAATATATGTGTGTTCTTGATCCTATCTTGCAAGTCTATAGTCACCTACCATGTGTTTTGATCCGGCAACCCCGAAGTGACAATAATCGGGACCACTCCCGGTGATGACCATAGTTTGAGGAGTTCATGTATTCACCATGTGTTAATGCTTTGGTCCGGCACTCTATTAAAAGGAGGCCTTAATATCCCTTAGTTTCCAATAGGACCCCGCTGCCACGGGAGGGTAGGACAAAAGATGTCATGCAAGTTCTTTTCCATAATCACGTATGACTATATTCGGAATACATGCCTACATTGCATTGATGAACTAGAGCTAGTTCTGTGTCACCCTAGGTTATAACTTCTACATGATGAATTGCATCTGACATAATTTCCCATCACCGATCCAATGCCTACGAGGTTTACCTATATTGCTTGTCGCGTATTTACTTTTCCGTTGCTTGTATCACAAAAACTACAAAAACACTATCGTTACTTTTATTGCTGCTACCGCCACTATCATATTACTTTGCTACTAAACTATCTTGCTGCAGATACTAAGTTTCCAGGTGTGGTTGAATTGACAACTCAGCTGAAAATACTTAAGAGTATTCTTTGGCTCCCCTTGTGTCGAATCAACAAATTTGGGTTTAATACTTTACCCTCGAAAACTGTTGCGATCCCCTACACTTGTGGGTTATCATCCCTCTTCATGTAAACCTTGTAAAATAAGAGAGAAAAGGCATAAGTATTGTGACATAATGTGTAATAACAGCCCCTAATGCAATAAATATCAACGTAAAAGCATGATGCAAAATGGACGTATCAAACAGCAAACCATGCACCCACACAGAGTGAGGTTCATGAAGCATGCTACATATGATGGTCCCCTTCCCCCCTCTTCGACGCATACTATATGCTCCTGCCATAATATGTATAACCCAAAAAGAATCCTCACCGATAGTGAAATTAATTAACCTCTCCCGATGTAGCTAGGTCAAAGTCATGCATGCATGCATCGACGATGGCCTCGTGGGCCCACCGATGGAAGCGTCACACGTGAGTGTCCTAGCTAGGATAACCACGGCGTGCATGCGTGTGGCCCAAATAGGTGTTGTGTGATGTTTGAATAGACAATTTCACAATTTTGATGTGGCACGTGCCCCGGAAACCAAAAAGTCCCGACACTGAGTGAGGTGTACTTGTTCACGGACGCGTACATATAGTATATATGCTAGTCCCCTCCCACCTCTTCGATGCGCACTATATACCACCATAACTCAAAGAAAAAAGATTCTACATTGCTGGTCAAATTAACCTCACTACCGGCTGTTTGTCAAAGTGATGGACGACGACCTCGTGCGCCCATAGAAAGCGGCACATGTGAGTATCGAGTGTCGTGTAGGACAACCATCGACTGCATGTGGCCCAAACATGTATGTATGTAATGGTTGTGTAATGTTTTAAATAAAGAATTCGTGACTCTGATATGGCGCCGGCCTGCCTAACAAAACGGCCAACCGACACGGTGGCTCATAACTCGTAGTGTACTGCGAGCCACCCGCCACCCACAGACGAACACGCCCACACACACACACCGCGAATCCACCTCAACTATGATGCATGCTAAATTAATTGTCCCGCGGTGAACATATGTTACCAAAGGAGGGACATTTTAATTAAAAAACAGAGATCATAAGATGTTTTAGTACATTAATTGATTGATTTTCTACGGGCATAATGTGCAAAAATTAAATTTGAGCTACATGCACACGTGACAGTGCACCTAAATGGATTGCAAAAACATATGTGTCTCACTGGGTGCATGTTTACTCCCCGTGCAACAAATTTCAAACATTGAGAATCTTGATTTTTAAATTCTGGTACATCCAAAACTTATTTGAAGTTCATGAAACTTATCGTGTTGTCATATGGACACCAATACAAAGTGGCATTGTACTTTTTTTGTCAAATTTGAGACCAGTTTTGATGTATAATCTTTATCTAATTACAAACAGGAGATTATTAATAATTGGGAACCAATATCCCAAACGGATTATTTATTTGAACCGTGAGCGTTAGACCAACAATGGATACGTGCCATGCTTTGGTTAAGAAATAAAGCGGAAACATTAATCATCCAAATAGAAAAAATATACGTGCCGCAGCGCGACACGTGTGCCGTGCGAGCAGGCCTGAGTTGATGGGACGCATGCAGCAGTCCGCCGCGCAGCCATACCGGGAGGTGTGCGTGCAGGTGTGTGAATTGACGGAGGCGTGCTCGCTGCGCAGTGTCATCGGGAGGCGTGCGAGTAGCTATGTGAAACTTTGGTAGGGATGCCAGCAGTCCAGTGTGCAGGTTCACTGGGAGGCGATCCATCGGTTAGACCGCCGCCCACCTCTCTCCCACAACTCCCACTACTCCATATATTAATGGTGCGCCCGAGCGGCCACACCCCCATCCTCACCACACACACAATCCTCTCTCTCCGTTTGCATCCTGGACGCCGCTCTCAGTCCTCAAAGCCGTCAGTGTATAAGGATGCCACCAAAGAGCCTCATCGGAGGGAGTGGCGACGCCAGGGCTGTTAAAGCACCGGAGCACGACGTGGAGATGGAGACAGACGTTACCGTCATTGCTGGCAAGTTATCACTTCACCCTGACATCGTTGACGACGTCGAGCTTCCACAGCCGGAGGCAGAGTTCTACACCGACTCTGGTGATGACCCCGGGGATGACTCCGATGACCACTTCGGCGATGACTCCAACAACGACAGCTGGTTAGTCATCTATACCCATTTATGTGTGAAATAGATCATAGGGTTTCTCTGGTTACTCATGCCTCCCCCCTTTTGGAATAGAAATCCTATGGTTATGTTCTCCCAATCCTTCAAATCTGAGTAAGTTTCGTTAGATCCATTTAGTGTATTGATTGTTTGAATTGTATAAGTGATAAATGATTAGTTGTATCATCTGTGCAAATGATTTTTGCTAGTAATCTGACTAGGGTTTGTGTTCATGCTAATAATTCCTAGCCAGGACTTGACAATTGATTCTGAATGACCTACATATGTATGTGCCATTATTTTCTTCAAGATTTGTCTATACTTGGATCACTGTGCTTAAAAATCGCACCATAATCTCTGAATATGTATAAATAAATAGCCATAAATTCCTAATCCTACTTCACGACATGTAAACATTGATTTGATGCCCAATTTGTTTTACTATTTGTATAGGTGTAATCTGATGATGTGGACAGCGAGAATAAGATGGCCAGAGGAGGTACAAGAGGAAAATCCTGAGGGAGCTTTATGCGGGAAAGCATAACAGGCGTATTAGGACCTCGAACGGCGGCTATCGATGCCCATTTTGCGACCACAAGCTTCATGACGCATATCTAAGTGTTCTGGCGCATGCAAGAGGACGGGCCGTTGGCTCATTCAAGCAGAAGTATTCTCGCAGGGTGGCGCACAACGCGTACGCCGAGTACCTAGAGAAGCTTCAGGACCGTGCCAGCATGTGAGATGAGATGTGGGATTGAACTTTGTATGCTTGAATATGCTTAATGACGGTTGAACTAGGTACTTATGGTTGAACTATGCGTGTGTACGTGTATGCTTATTATCTATGTTTGAGTATGTTTAATATGTTTACTTATGTCTAACCGTGGGATATGGCTGCAATCAGTTCGGTTACTGGAATCTACCCTTGTCTTGGTTTATTGGTCCCCTTCGTAATTTCTGTTAAATTTTGACCATAGGTTTAACTGAGAAAATGTTAGTGCAGGTCAGCAAAAATTATATCGTTGGATGGGTATTTTAGCATAGTGTTCAATGATATAATTTTTGGTGACATGCATAAACATTTCTTAGTTAAATATTTGGTCAAAATTTGGTAAAAATTGCAAAGGGGACCAATAAACCAGGACGGAGGTAGTACGTCAATCACACATGGTTCCCAAAATTTGAACCGTGTGCAATGACTTTCATTTTGCCTGTTGCGTCCATCACACATGGTTGGCTCTAGCAAACAGTCGTCTCCAAAATTCTTTGTGGGACAGAAAACCCTCACCAGCCAATTCAAAAAAGAAAAAAGAAAACCCTCACCATCCCCACTTCACAAACCCTCACCCCGCCCGCTACCCCCTCTGGTCCCTATTCACACCTGCACAAGCTCCTCCGCGTCTATGCATGGCACCACCTATCGCGGCGGCAACCACTTAGCTCGCCGCCTGCCGCCGCCGCCAGGCTGCCAGCCAAGCCCACCACATTTCGCCACTTCCGCTTGCCGTCGGCTATCTCCATCGACTTTCTCGACGCTGCTTGTGGTCGACCCAGCTCCGCTCGGTTGGGGAATCTACCATACCGAGGGTTCTTTCTCGTGGACAACATGGGAACTAATTTAATGAGATATTATCTCATCTCTTATCCCAGTTCATCTGCCTCCTTCAATCACCCAGCCGAAATCGTCGTGAATTCATTTTTATTCGAGCTGATATGAGGGTTTGCTTCCATTAATAGAGTGTACAGTGCACAGACACATCATGACCTTGCGGCCTCCGCCAGACATTCCATCTCACTGTACCAGATGACTTGAGGATGCACGTGGTATGTTCAATCTCACCCTAAATCCGCTGGCATGGCCTAATTTCTTTAACATATTCTAAATATTACTACATTTGGATAAAAGGTGCCACATGCACCATATACGTCAAAGGGGATTTTCCCCTCTTCTTTCTATATTAGGAAAATTAATGATGTATTGTTCTTTCGATTGCTCTCATATTTCCACGACATCATGTTTACCCAATCTGTTTAATTATAGATTTTTGTCCTTCGATTTCGACCGCTGTACATTTCTTTCAATTTGGGCCCATATTTGCATGTTACCATATTTTCTTTAACAATCCTACCATTTTCTGCAGCGCGTCCCTTGCTATGCAACAAAATCTGTAGTGCACAATCTTTCCCTTTACATAAATCAAAACTGCAGGGATGTCATACTGCACACAAACCATGGATTTACAATCGTTGCTACTGTAAGACTTGATGAACGCGGTGACTCCTATTATCGCACTAGCTTTTGGAAAGAAATTTCTAAGTTTTCTGAACTGAAAGCTGACACTCCAATTGCACTGCACATAAAAGGGCCTGGTCATGAGATATTTGCTAACTTCCTCGACGATATCATCCGTTCTGACTTTGTTCTAAGTAAGTTTTCTTTTCAACTATCTGCATGTTGGCTTACCCAGCAATATCAAATGAATTGTGTAGTATTTTAGCAACCAATTGTTATTCCATTTTCTTACTATATTCCTACATAATAACTTCTTGTTACCTTCTATTGCCCCGTTTTAACTAAATATTCCCTGTACTCCCATTTCTATCAGAAGGCGCCGCTGACAAGGACACTCCGGAGGTAGAGAACAGGGCTGCCAACAAGCGGAGCTGGGGCGAGCTAGAACCACAAGCGACTCCAGCAAGCCTAGACATCATCAGCAGCCTCCCCGATGATATGTTGACAGTCATCATCTCCCTCCTTCCAATCAAATATGGGACGCGGACAACCCTCCTTTCCAGGTGGTGGCACCCCCTATGGAACTCCAGCCCTCTTGACCTCATCGACACCCACAAGCTCTGCCATGGCTATCGCAAAAGCTTGGATGCATTCTCCAAGATCCTCGGCAATCACCTTGGCGCAACCAGAGGCCTTAGAATGGGAAAGTTCCGTTCCAACAGCAAGGACCGAGCCAAGCTTGACGACTAGTTCCGATCCGCCGCCCTAGATTAGCTCGAGGAGCTCACTTTTGATGATGGGCATATGCGCTCGCTGCCAACATTCGTGCTCCGCCTCGCGCCCACGTTGCGCGTCGCCAAGTTCAGGAACTGCCATCCCCCCTTAATGACGCGCCCGCTCTTATTCTTACCACGTGATGTCTACTACGCAACCTTCTCCTTGTAGACGTTGTTGGGCCTCCAAGTGCAGAGGTTTGTAGGACAGTAGCAAATTTCCCTCAAGTCGATGACCTAAGGTTTATCAGTCCATGGGAGGCATAGGATGAAGATGCTCTCTCTCAAACAAACCTGCAACCAAATAACAAACAGTCTCTTGTGTCCCCAACACACCCAATACAATGGTAAATTGTATAGGTGCACTAGTTCGGCAAAGAGATGGTCATACAAGTGCAATATGGATGGTAGATATATGTTTTTGTAATAAGAAAATATAAAAACAGCAAGGTAGCAAGTGGTAAACGTGAGCATAAACGATGTTGCAATGATAGGAAACAAGGCCTAGGGTTCATATAACTATCCCTCAACATGCAACAAAGAGTCACTCCAAAGTAACTAATAGAGGAGAACAAACAAAGAGATTATGGTATGGTACAAAACCACCTCAAAGTTATTCTTTCTGATCGATCTATTCAAGAGTCCATAGTAAAATAACATGAAGCTATTCTTTCCGTCGATCTATCGTAGAGTTCGCACTAGAATAACACCTTAAGATACAAATCAACCAAAACCCTAATGTCACCTAGATACTCCATTGTCACCTCAAGTATCCGTGGGCATGATTATACGATATGCATCACATAATCTCAGATTCATCTATTCAACCAACACAAAGTACTTCAAAGAGCGCCCCAAAGTTTCTACCGGAGAGTCAAGATGAAAACGTGTGCCGACCCCTATGCATAGATTCCCAAGGTCACTGAACCTGCAAGTTGATCCCCAAAACATACATCAATTGAATCAACAGAATACCCCATTGTCACCATGGGTATCCCACGCAAGACATACATCAAGTGTTCTCAAATCCTTAAAGATTCAATCTGATAAGATAACTTCAAAGGGAAAACTCAATCTGTTATAAGAGAGTAGAGGGGGAGAAACATCATGAGATCCAACTACAATAGCAAAGCTCACGATACATCAAGATCGTGCCATCTCAAGAACACGAGAGAGAGAGCGAGATCAAACACATAGCTACTGGTACATACCCTCGGCCCCGAGGGTGAACTACTCCTTCCTCGTCATGGAGAGCGTCGGGGTGATGAAGGCCACCGGAGAGGGATCCCCCATCCGGCAGGGTGCCAGAACGGGTCTAGATTGGTTTTCGGTGGCAACAAAGGCTTTCGGCGGCGGAACTCCCAATCTAGGTTATTTTCCGGAGGTTTCAGTATATATAGGAGGTGTTGGAGTCGGGGACAAGTAAAGGGGTTCTCCGGGCTGTCCACGAGGCAGGGGGTGCGCCCAGTAAGGGGGGGGTCGCCCCATACCCTCGTGGGCAGCCCGTGGACCTTCTAGCCCCCTCCAGCACTTTCTGGGCTTCTTCTGGTCCAAAAATAACCTTCGTTGAGTTTCAGGTCAATTGGGCTCCGTTTGATATTTCTTTTGTGCGATACTCTAAAACAGGAGGAAAACAGAAACTGGCACTAGGCTCTGGATTAATAGGTTAGTCCCAAAAATCATATAAAAGTGTATATAAAATCCCATAAAACATCCTAGAATGATAATATAATAGCATGGAACAATAAAAATTATAGATACGTTGGAGACGTATCAAGCATCCCCAAGCTTAATTCCTGCTCGTCCTCGAGTAGGTAATTGATAAAAATAGAATTTTTTATGTGGAATGCTACCTACCATAATTATCAATGTAGTTTTCTTTATTGTGGCATGAATGTTCAGATCTGAAAGATTCAAGGCAAAAGTTTATATTGAAATAAGAATAATAATACTTCAAGCATACTAACAAAGCAATCATGTCTTCTAAAAATAACATGGCCAAAGAAAGTTATCCCTACAAAATCATATAGTCTGGATGTGCTCCCTCTTCATCACACAAAATATTAATATCATGCACAACCCCTGTTTCAGCCAAGCAATTGTTTTCATACTCAAAAAATTTCACGCAATACATGAGCGTGAGCCATATAGCACTATAGGTGGAATAGAGTGGTGGTTGTGGAGAAGACAAAAAGGAGGAAGATAGTCTCACATCGACTAGGCGTATCATGGGCTATGGAGATGCCCATCAATAGATATCAATGTGAGTGAGTAGGGATTGCCATGCAACGGATGCACTAGAGCTATAAATGTATGAAAGCTCAACAAAAGAAATTAAGTGGGTGTGCATCCAACTTGCTTGCTCATGAAGACCTAGGGCATTTGAGGAAGTCCATCGTTGGAATATACAAGCCAAGTTCTATAATGAAAATTCCCACTAGTATATGAAAGTGACGAAACAAGAGACTCTCTATCATGAAGATCATGGTGTTACTTTGAAGCACAAGTGTGGAAAAGGATAGTAGCATTGTCCCTTCTCTCTTTTCTCTTTTTTTGGAGGGGCTTTACTCTTTTTTTAGCCCCTCTCTATTTTTTTGGGGCCATCTCTTTTTTTTGTCCTTTATCTTTTTTTTGTTTCCTCACACGGGACAATGCTTTAATAATGAAGATCATCACACTTTTATTTACTTACAACTCAAAGATTACAAAATATGACTCTATGTGAATGCCTCCGGCGGTGTCCCGGGATGTGCAATGAATCAAGAGTGACATGTATGAATGAATTGTGATGGTGGCTTTGCCACAAATACAATGTCAACTACATGATCATGCATGACAATATGACATTATGAAGCGTGTCATATGAACGGAACGGTGGAAGGTTGCATGGCAATATATCTCGGAATGGCTATGGAAATGCCATGATAGGTAGGTATGGTGGCTGTTTTGAGGAAGGTATATGGTGAGTGTATGGTACCGGCGGAAGTTGCATGGTACAAGAGAGGCTAGCAATGGTGGAAGGGTGAGAGTGCGTATAATCCATGGACTCAACATTAGTCATAAAGAACTCATATACTTATTGCAGAAATTTACGAGTCATCAAAACAAAGCAATCAACGCATGCTCCTAGGGGGAGGTTGGTAGGAGTTAACCATCGCGCGCCCCCGTCCTCCACACAAAGGATGACACTCAATAAATACCTCATGCTCTAACTTCGTCACATAGTTGTTCACCATACGTGCATGCTACGGGAATCACAACCTTTAACACAAGTTTTTCTTGAATTAATAATTACCCCACTAGCATAACTCTAATATCACCATCCTCATATCTCAAAACAATCATCAAGCATCAAACTTCTCATAGTATTCAATGCACTTTATGAATTTTTTTATTATATCCATCTTGGATGCCTATCATATTAGGACTAAATTTGTAACCAAAGCACATTACCATGCTGTTATAAGAGACTCTAAAAAAGAAACAAGTGAAGCATGAGAGTTCATCTATTTCTTCAAAATAAAACCGCCGCAGTGCTCTAAAAATATATAAATGAAGCACTAGAGCAATAACAAACTACTCCGAAAGATATAAGTGAAGATCAATGAGTAGTTCAATAATTATGTAACTATGTGTAGACTCACCAACATTTAAGAATTTCAGATCTTGGGATATTATTCAAACAGCAAGCAAAACATATTAAAACAAAATGACGCTCCAAGCAAAACACATATCATGTGGTGAATAAAAATATAGCATCAAGTAAGGTTACCGATGAACGAAGATGAAAGAGGGGATGCCTTCCCGGGACATCACCAAGCTTAGGCTTTTGGTTGTCCTTGAATTTTACCTTGGGGTGCCTTGGGCATCCCCAAGCTTAGGCTCTTGCCACTCCTTATTCCATAGTCCATCGAATCTTTACCCAAAACTTGAAAACATCACAACACAAAACTCAACAGAAAACTCGTAAGCTTTGTTAGTATAAGAAAATAAAACCACCACTTAGGTACTGTCGTGAACTCATTCTAAATTCATATTGTTGTAATATATACTGTATTACAACTTATCTATGGTTCATACCCTCCGATACTACTCATAGATTCATCAAAATAAGCAAACAACGCATAGAAAACAAAATCTATCAAAAAGAGAACAGTCTGTATTAATCTGTAACTTTCGAATACTTATGTAACTCTACAAATTCTCAAATAAATTGGCAGATCTGAGGAATTTGTCTATTAATCATTTGCAAGAATAATCAACTAAAAAGCACTCTCCAGTAAATAATGGTAGCTAATCTCGTGAGCACTAAAGTTTCTGTTTTTTACAGCATGATCACATAAACTTCACACAAGTCTTCCCAAAGGTTCTACTTGGCACAAACACTAATTAAAACACAAAACCACATCTAAACGGAAGCTAGATGCAATATTTATTGCTAAATAGAATAAAAAACAAATAAAATAAAATTCGGTTGCCACCCAACAAGCGCTATCGTTTAACGCCCCTAGCTAGGCATGATGATTTCAATGATGCTCGCATAAAAGATAAGAATTAAAACATAAAGAGATCATCATGAAGAATATGACTAGAACATTTAAGCCTAACCCACTTCCTATTCATAGGGACTTTGTAAGCAAATAACTTATGGTAACGATAATCAACTAGCATAGGAAGGGAAAACGAGCATAACTTCAAAATTTTAAGCACATAGAGAGGAAACTTGATATTATTGCAATATGAGAATCATATGATCCTCTCTCACAATAATTTTCAGTAGAATAATGAATGAATTAAATAATATAACCATCACATAAAGAATTTTTTTCATGATCTACTTGCATAGAAATTTTACTACTCTCTACATAAGCAAATTCTTCTCATTCATAGTAGTGGGAGCAAACTCAACAAAATAACTATCATGTGAAGCATAATCCAATTGAAAATTAAAAATCATGATGACAAGTTTCATGGTTATCATTGTTCTTAATAGCATACAAGTCATCACAATAATCATCATAAATAGCAACTTTGTTCTCATAATCAATTGGAACCTCTTCCGAAATAGTGGATTCGTCACTAAATAAAGTCATGACCTCTCCAAATCCACTTTCATCAATATAATCATCATAAGTAGGAGGCATGCTTTCATAATAATAAATTTGCTCGTCAAAACTTGGGGGACTAAACATATCATCTTCACCAAACATAGCATCCCCAAGATTGTGGCTTTGCATATCATTAGCATCTTGGTTATTCAAAGAATTCATACTAACAACATTGAAATCATGCTCATCATTCACATATTTTATGCCAAGCATTCTATGTAGTTCTTCTTCTAGTACTTGAGCACAATCTTCCTTCCCATCATTTTCACGAAAGATATTAAAAAGATGAAGCATATGAGGTAACCTTAATTTCATTTTTTTGTAGTTTTCTTTTATAAACTAAACTAGTGATAAAACAAGAAACTAAAAGATTCGATTGAAAGATCTAAAGATATACCTTCAAGCACTCACCTCCCCGACAACGGCGCTAGAAAAGAGCTTGATGACTGATACACAACCTTCTCCTTGCAGACGTTGTTGGGCCTCCAAGTGCAGAGGTTTGTAGGATAGTAGCAAATTTCCCTCAAGTGGATGACCAAAGGTTTATCAATCCGTGGGAGGCGTAGGATGAAGATGGTCTCTCTCAAACAATCCTGCAACCAAATAACAAAGAGTCTCTTGTGTCCCCAACACACCCAATACAATGGTAAATTGTATAGGTGCACTAGTTCGGCGAAGATAGGGTGATACAAATGCAATATGGATGGTATATATAGGTTTTTGTAATAAGAAAATATAAAAACAGCAAGGTAGCGAGCGGTAAACGTGAGCATAAACGGTGTTGCAATGATATGAAACAAGGCCTAGGGTTCATACTTTCACTAGTGAAAGTTCTCTCAACAATAATAACATAACAGGATCATATAACTATCCCTCAGCATGCAACAAAGAGTCACTCCATAGTGACTAATAGCGGAGAACAAACGAAGAGATTATGGTAGGGTACAAAACCACCTCAAAGTTATTCCTTCTGATCGATCTATTCAAGAGTCCGTAGTAAAATAACACGAAGCTATTCTTTCCGTACGATCTATCATAGAGTTCGTAATAGAATAACACCTTAAGATACAAATCAACCAAAACCCTAATGTTATCTATATACTCTATTGTCACCTCAAGTATCCATGGGCATGATTATACGATATGCATCACACAATCTCAGATTCATCTATTCAACCAACACAAAGTACTTCAAAGAGTGCCCCAAAGTTTCTACAGGAGAGTCAAGACGAAAACGTGTGCCAACCCCTATGCATAGATTCCCAAGGTCACGGAACCCGCAAGTTGATCACCAAAACATACATCAAGTGAATCAATAGAATACCCCATTGTCACCACGGGTATCCCACGCAAGACATAAATCAAGTGTTCTCAATTCCTTAAAGACTCAATCCGATAAGATAACTTCAAAGGGAAAACTCAATCCATTACAAGAGAGCAGAGGGGGAGAAACATCATAAGATCCAACTATAATAGCAAAGCTCGCGATACATCAAAATCATGCCATCTCAAGAACACGAGAGAGAGAGAGAGAGAGAGAGAGAGAGAGAGAGAGAGAGAGAGAGAGAGAGAAAGAGAAAGAGAGAGAGATCAAACACATAGCTACTGGTACATACCCTCAGCCCCGAGGGTGAACTACTCCTCCCTCGTCATGGAGAGCGCCGGGATGATGAAGATGGCCACCGGAGAGGGATCCCCCCCTCCGGCAGGGTGCCAGAACGGGTCTACATTGGTTTTCGGTGGTAACAGAGGCTTTCGGTGGCGGAACTCCAGATCTAGGTTATTTTCCGGAGGTTTCAGTATATAGGAGGTGTTGGAGTCGGGGAAAAGTAAAGGGGGTCTCCGCGCTGTCCACGAGGCAGGGGGCACGCCCAGTAGGGGGCCACCCCCTACCCTCGTGGGCAGCCCGTGGACCTTATGGCCCCCCTTCGGCACTTTCTGGGCTTCTTCTGGTCCAAAAATAACCTCCGTTGAGTTTCAGGTCAATTGGGCTCCATTTGATATTCCTTTTCTGCGATACTCTAAAACAGGAGAAAAACAGAAACTGACACTGGGCTCTGGGTTAATAGGTTAGTCCCAAAAATCATATAAAAGTGTATATAAAAGCCCATAAAACATCCTAGAAGGATAATATAATAGCATGGAACAATAAAAAATTATAGATACATTGGAGACGTATCACCACGACTGAAGCACCTTGAGCTCATCGCCGTCTGCCTCTCAAATGGTGACATGTAGTGCCTGCTCTATGGTTGTACTTCACTCGAGTATGTTCGTCTTCAGGCGATCAATGGGTTGAGTACCTTCAACATCACCTCCATGACTCTCTGGATTATTTATGTGTGTTGCTGGTGCGGCAGGAAGACATCACAAGATATGTACCACGGTATGGTCCCTAAGGACACACCTAAACTTGAGATATTACTTGTAGTTGATCAAGAAGGTCCAACAAGAATCAATGTCATTTCTGCACCGAAATTGACAGTGGTGGGCTACTCATCCGGCAAATACTCCGAACATGTTATTGGATCCACACCCGTTCAGGTACAACAACTGCCTTCCCCCTCTCCTTCTACGAATTAACATTATTTCTAATTTTGAAGATGTTTGTTCATCTATCATTCAGAAAATGATTTTGACAAGCTTGACCCCGAAACTGCGCACAGTGAAGGTCTTGGCACTAGAATATATCGGCCCCTACTTGGAGCAAGTTGTCAGTTTCCTGAGATGCTTTCCGTGCTTGGAGAAGCTATATATCGAGGTGATGTTCCTTTACTGTTAAATGTTAATCATAAGTGAGTTCAATTTGTGACACCTTTTTCCAAGTTTACAATGACAATTTACTATGATTTTTGAAGGATTCTTTTGGAGGATTTTAGTACATACATGTTCCCCCATATTGGTTGCTTGATCCATATGGTTACAATCAATAAGCATTTCTCCTTTGGATTCATCTGTACTAGTTTTCTTATGGAACTTTTCATCCACTCCAACCTCTTGTGAAGAAGGCTACATTTTTCTAGAATGTAATTAAATGCCCATGTTAATCATGTCAGATCGAAGATAGCATGTTAGTTCATTTTACAAATCATGCAAACCAAATAGGCTTGTAATAGTGTTCAAAACTGCATGTAGGCACTAACATGTTTTGTTCTTTTGCAGATAAGATTAGGCCCAGTGGTGGATAATGTGATACAATATAACAATCACGTCGAATGCCTAGATCTGCATCTCTCAGAAATTACTTTGAACTCCTACCGAGGGACCTTACCGGAGATTATATTCGCCAGGTTCTTTGTTCTCAAAGCAAAGGTGCTGAAGGTAATGAGGTTTGCCCTACATTTATTTCGCAAAAAATGAATGGTTTGTTGATCAGCGCCGGTGCCTGTGACAGAATAGAATAGGCTCCAAAAATTCTGAATTTCATTTTGGAACTTTAGATGACAGAGTAATCGGAAGTCATTGTGTCAACCCCATACATGACTTCTCAGTGGCTGACCCCTTTGCAAATATTGTGAGGTTTTGAAACCAGACTTAGAAGTGGTAATATTAGTTTGAACCTCTCTGATATCCATGTTCAGCGGATCAGCGCAAGCGTTTGCAGCTGATGAGATGAATTTCATTTCTAATATCAGTTTGAGCCTTGTAATCTTCGAATTTGAGCCATATAACTCTGGAATTTGAACCTTATAATATTTCGAGCTTTTGTGGTACAATCATTGAAATAGCATCGTATGAGACTCGTATATTGGTAGCACTATTTTGACCTTAATATCCAATGGTCTTAGATTTTATTAACAATTCTTGAATCTATTTACCTTGTCGATCTCACAGCACACGATCTGTATAGCTAACTCGACTGCGATATTTGACAATATTGCACACAGTTGGTTTCTTCCATCATGTGCTTTGTAGAGCGCAGAATTAATTATCACAGTCGAGTGTCCATCATCAGCCTTCCGTGTAACTTTGACCTTATCACCCACGGGTAAACTTATGACCGAAGTCATTCCACACACTTCGTTTTTGCAAAGTTTTTTTTCCAATAAACACCCACAATTTGTCCCTCTTCTAACCGACGCGTGGCCAAACTAGCCGGCCGGGAAGCTTGTGTGGTAAACTGCGTAGTAGCGCGGGAACAGGCTCACCGATGATACATTTGGCACCTCTTCGAGCCCACGCGTGCGGCGCGGTGTTGTCAAGCGTGCACTGGAATCCTCCGCTATGAACGATGTGCCAAAACACAACGATTACAGGCCGGCCGGCACCCATTTATTACAGCAACCAGTTAACCCTTGTGTCTCATCAACCTTTCGACCATGCCCCACCATTGCAAGAAGCACACCCACCATGAGAAATTCTTAGAGGGTATCCTGCGTGGCTCCAATGGAGCTCTGAGCGGCTGCCAACGACGAGCAACAGTTCACCATGCGTGCCATGGTGGACACCCGCAGAAGGTTCATGGACCTCTCAATGGTGTACACCAACGACCTGGTCTGGGTGGAGCACCCCATCCACATCATGGAGCTGTTCCTTGCCGGGGAGAAGTACAAGGTGATTGGGTTCGACCTCGAGTACACCCGCGCTCGTGCCGGGTCTCGTCCCAAGGTCGCCATTGTCCAAATGTGCGTGCGCCACCACGTCCTCGTCTACCACTACTGCCTGGCCACAATGCTTTGCGAGCGTTTCGCCAGGTTTGTCAACAGCCCCCACTACATGTTTGCTACGGTGGACATCACCAACGATGTAAAGGCGCTCGAGAATTCGGGCATTGCCTGCCAGAATCTTGTTGAAATCCAGGGCCAATACAAGATCTGGGGCAACAAGGAGCATGAGAAGGACTCACTGGTTCACCTCGCCGAGGCCATCATCGACTCCTACTACATAGACATGAAGGATTCGTGCAATAAGGACAAACGTGCCTGACACTTGGCCTGGATGGAGAAACTCGGCAAAGCTCACCTCGTGTACGCGGCCAAGGAGGCGTACACGAGCTACGACATGTACAGGCGGATCCTTGACATGAAGAAGTGCCTCCTTACCCAAAACGGCCAGGGATCCAGCCAGAAGCAGAGCAATGGCAATCGTCCTCGCAACAATAAGTAGATGATTAGATCCTCGTTTATCCTAGTTTAGTATGCATGTAATTGCTTACTTTGGTGTGTGGAAATGTTATGTGTGTAGTCACTTGTGTAATTGTATGCTTAATTTGGTTATGCAATGCTATCTTTTTAATTATATATGTCGATGCTGTGTAGACAGAGCGTAGATGTCGTGTGGACAAAGAAACTCTCATCGCACACGGACTAAACAATGGAACCCGTTGGTGATGTTAGCAGCAATCGTTTTCTCACAACACACACGGTTTGTTAGCAGCAATCGTCTATGTTGTTATCGGTCTTCGCACATGTTTCCGACTACAGACCTATTTGCCGAGTACCACACACATCTTGTTAAGTTGAACCGTTTCTGTTCTCTTGTCTCAACGCAAACAGTTCATCCGAGTGAATTGCATGCCGTATATCGCAAACACTTCGATCTGGCTGACCGTTTCTTTTGTGTTGCCTAATCACAAACAGTTCATCTGAGTGAACCGTATGTTGTATATCGCACACACCTTCATCTGGCTGCTCACAAACAAGTAATTGAATTGAACCGTATGCCCTGCATCGCACACGCAACTAAAATCTGAACCGTGTTTGATGCATCCGCCATCGCAAACGGTTTTCACCTTTTTTGATGGTTTTTACACCACTGTTTGCGATTATTGCACCGCACACAGTTTCGTCGAAGAGTCTCTGATCGTAATGTTGCGTTAGCAGCATCCTGCAGTAGTGTATTATTGTTTTGATATTGATAAATTTTTATTTTGAGTCTTATGGATCTGAACATTCATGCCACAATAAACAATATTACATTGATAATTATGTTGGGTAGCATTCCACATCAAAAATTCTATTTTTATCATTTACCTACTCGAGGACGAGCAGGAATTAAGCTTGGGGATGCTTGATACGTCTCCAATGTATCTATAATTTTTTATTGTTCCATGCTATTATATTATCTATCTTGGATGTTTTATATGCATTTATATGCTATTATATATGATTTTTGGGACTAATCTATTAACCTAGAGCCGAGTGTCAGTTTCTGTTTTTCCCTTGTTTTTGAGTTTTGCAGAAAAGGAATATCAAACGGAGTCCAAACGGAATGAAACTTTACGAGGATTTTTCTTGGACCAGAAGACACCAAAAGGACTTGGAGTACATGCCAGGGGAGCCTCAAGGCGGCCACAAGGGTGGAGCGCGCGCCCCTACCTTGTGCCCCCCCTGAGACCCCCACTGACCTACTTCTTTTGCCTATAAATTACCAAATATTCTAGAAACAATAGAACATCCATCGAAACCACTTTTCCGCCGCCGTAACCTTCTTTTCTCATGAGATACCATCTGGAGGCCTTTCCCGGTACTCTGCCAGAAGGGGGAATCAACCACGGAAGGCATCTACATCAACATCATTGCCATTCCGATGAAGTGCGAGTAGTTTACCACAGGCCTACGAGTCCATAGCTAGTATCTAGATGGCTTCTTCTCTCCTTTTGATCCACAATACCATGTTCTCCTCGATATTCTTGGAGATCTCTCCGATGTAATCTTCTTTTGCGGTGTGTTTGTCAAGATCCGATGAATTGTGGGTTTATAATCAGATTATCTTTAAATAATATTTGAGTCTCTTCTGAATTCTTATATGCATGATTTAATATCTTAGTAATTCTCTTCGAACTATTGGTTTGGTTTGGCCAACTAGATTGGTTTTTCTTGCAATGGGAGAAGTGCTTTGCTTTTGGTTCAATCTTGCGGTGCTCAATCCTAGTGATAGTAGGGGACATGATAAGTATTGTATTGTTGCCATCGAGGATAACAAGATGGGGTTTTGATCATATTTCTTGAGTTAATTCCTCTACATCATGTCATCTTGCTTAATGCATTACTTTGTTCTTATGAACTTAATACTCTAGATGCAGAATCGTTTCGGTCGATGTGTGGAGTAATAATAGTAGATGCAGGAAGGAGTCTGTCTACTTGATACGGACGTGATGCCTGTATTCATGATCATAGACTTAGATGTCGCCGTAATTATTCGCTCTTCTATCAATTGCTTGACAGTAATTTGTTCGCCCACCATAATATTTGCTATCACGAGAGAAGCCTCTAGTGAAACCTATGGCCCCCGGGTCTATTTTACACCTTATAAGTTTCCAGTCTACTATTTTGCAATCTTTTACTTTTCAATGTATAAATGAAAAACCCAAAAATATTTACTTTACTAGTTATCTATTTCTATCGGATCTTACTTTTGCAAATAACAAGCAACCCCTTTATAGCGTTCGGTGCAAGTTGTTTGATTGTTTGTGCATGTATTTGGCGATTTATGCGTAATCTCCTACTAGATTGATACCTTGGTTCTGAAATTGAGGGAAATACTTACTCAACTTTGCTGCATCACCCTTTCCTCTTCAAGGGAAAAACCAACGCAAGCTCAAGATGTAGCACATTCACTACTGGAATCTGGCACTTTGCCATCTGCCATGGCAGATGGCAAAGGCATGATCGGCGGATGGCAAAGGCTTTGCCATCAGCCAGCAGATGGCAAACAGTTTGTCTGAATTCCAGTGGGCAAAGGCTTCTTTGCCATCTGCTGGCTGATGGCAAAGAGCCTGTGCCTTTGCCATCAGCTGGCAGATGGCAAAGCCTCTTAACGGGGTTAGCCCCGTTAGAAAGATAACGGCATACTTTGCCATCTGCCAGCAGATGGCAAAGGATGCAGGCACTTTGCCATCTGCTGGCTGATGGCAAAGGCTGCAGGCTCTTTGCCATCTGCTGGCTGATGGCAAAGGCTGCAGGCCCTTTGCCATCTGCTGGCTGATGGCAAAGGCTGCATACTTTGCCATCTCCTGGCTGATGGCAAAGAGCCCAAATAGGCCAGTCCAAATATTTTTCTCTACAGGCTCTTTGCCATCTGCCAGCTGATGGCAAAGCTCTTTGCCATCTGCCAGCTGATGGCAAAGTGTCTATATTGCCCCATTTAATTTTGTTTTTCTTATATCAATTCATTTTCACAGAAAATCAAACACAAATATATTTATATGACCAATATAGCATATTCAACACATATTACCAATAGTCATGAACACATATATATATCCAACACATGTTACCAATAGTAGCACGTTTCATCCGTACATATACATAGTTTCATCAATATTACACAGTTTCATCCATAGGTAGCAAGTTTCACAAGGTCAAAACAAAAACTAAATACAAGCACTCCATCAACCCAAGCTTCCGTGATCTTAAGAAAATCTGTAAAATGGGAAAGAAGAAAGTTAGAAGAAGAAGACTAGAAGAAGAAGATTATTATGATGCAACTAAAATGTGAAGATTATTATGATGCAACTAAAATATGAAGATTATTATGATGCAACTTATATCTGTAAAATAGGTCATTTTGGAGCTAAGTAAGGTCATTATGTCATTTTGGAGGTAGCTAAGCATATGAAGTCATTCAGGAGCTAAAATATGACATTTCTTAAGCATATTATGTCATTTTAGAGCCAGTTAAGCATATTAAGTGATTTTGGAGGAAAAGAGGCTAAGTATAGGTCATTTTAGAGCTATCCTAGGTTAAATCGGTCATTTTTAAGCTAGCTAAGCATATTAAGTCCTTTTGGAGGAAAAATGCTAAGTATAGGTCATTTTAGAGCTATCCTTGGTTAAATAAGTCATTTCGGAGCTAATCAAGCTTATTATGTCATTTTTAAGCTAGCTAAGAGTATTGAGTTATTTAGGAGGAAAAAATGCTAAGTATAGGTCATTTTAGAGCTAGCCTAGGTTAAATAGGTCATTTTGGAGCTAAGTAAGGTTATTATGTTATTTTGAAGCTAGCTAAGCATATGAAGTCATTCAGGACCTAAAATATGTCATTTCTTAAGCATATTATGTCATTTTAGAGTTAGCTAAGCATATTAAATCATTTTGGAGGAAAAGATACTAAGTATAGGTCATTTTAGAGCTATCCTAGGTTAAATAGGTCATTTTTAAGCTATCTGAGCATATTAAGTCATTTTGGAGGAAAAAATGTTAAGTATAGGTCATTTTAGAGCTATCCTAAGATAAATAGGTCATTTTGGAGCTAATTAAGCTTATTATGTAATTATTATTGAGCTAGCTAAGCATATTGAGTCATTTAGGAGGAAAAAATGCTAAGTATAGGTCATTTTAGAGCTAGCCTAGGTTAAATATGTCATTTTAGAGCTAAGTAAGGTTATTATGTCATTTTGAAGCTAGCTAAGCATGTGAAGTCATTTAGGAGCTAAACTATGTCATTTCTTAAGCATATTAAGTCATTTTGGAGGAAAAGATCCTAAGTATAGGTCATTTTAGAGCAATCCTATGTACCTTGCTCATTTTTAAGCTAGCTAAGCATATTAAGTCATTTGGGAGGGAAAAATGCTAAGTATAGGTCATTTTAGAGCTATCCTAGGTTAAATAGGTCATTTTGGAGCTAATTAAGCTTATTATGTAATTATTAAGCTAGCTAAGCATATTAAGTCATTTTGGAGGAAAAAATGCTAAGTATAGGTCATTTTAGAGCTATCCTAGGTTAAATAGGTCATTTTGGAGCTAATTAAGCTTATTATGTAATTATTAAGCTAGCTAAGCATATTAAGTCATTTTGGAGGAAAAAATGCTAAGTATAGGTCATTTTAGAGCTATCCTAGGTTAAATATGTCATTCTGGAGCTAATTAAGCTTATTATGTCATTTTTGAGCTAGCTAAGCATATCGAGTCATTTTGGAGGAAAAAAATGCTAAGTATATGATTATGTCGCTAGTATCCTTATGGCAGAGAACCCGGGCCGACATGACTAGTCATAGAACCAAGGTGGCACAAACGTACAGGGACAGGCATACATGACCCAGCAATGCACGTGTCGGTCATCAGCGAGTGCAACCAAGTCGTAGCAAGCTACAAGGACTTCGGTGATACACCGCGTGACATTTCCCCATAGGGACAGACACCGGAACAAAGAAGCACACATGCCAGTCAATCCATGTGTTCCGGAGCAGTAGCGAACTACCATGGCTCAGTGGAAGCACTAGGAGGCATTTCCCTGTATGGAAGGCTACCAAAGGCACACGACTAGATGTCGAATCCCACAAATACAATGCATTCAAACATACACACATTATGCACGATATGTGTAGATACAACATGGCATCACAACAAAACTCTATTAAGCAAAACACTTGGGAAACTTACCGTCATCACGGAGGTGTAGGTGTAGGACCGGTCGCGCCAGTGGCAGACGGAGAAGGATCGGTCGATGCTTGTCGGGAGTTACGCTGCACCAAAGATTATTTCCAATGTATCATTAGCATGATGCAACTCAAATGTGAAGACTAGTAACTAATGACCGTTCAAATGAAACTCACCGTGCCCGCCGGAGCAATGACTGGCATCGACGGAGGGGTCTGGCCGTTCTTCTCGCACATGGACTGCACATTTGGTTTTGATGAGTCAGTCATATTAGTTACTAATGAAAGGAACATTGTGTGCATGATTTAGCTAATATGCAGAAGAAACTTACCACGAAGAGATCGTACATGGCCCGGTTAGCCGAGTCGTTCCGGTTCCTCTCCTCCTCCAACAGCCTAACCGTCCTCTCCTCATTCTCCCTCTCCCTCTCCGTCGCCTGCCGGTCCCTCTCCGCCAACTGCCGGTCCCTCTCCTCAAAAGCAGACTGGGTCTTCGCTCTCTCTGCCTCAATAGCAGCCTGCAACACCACTCGTTAGCATTGTAATCATCGACGGTCGCAAACACAATGTAATGGAGGAAAGGCTACTGAGTCCATATAACAAACCTGGAATTCGATTTCCACTGGTCGTAAACGAGACGGTATCTCAGGATCAGAGCTGGTCTGGCGCTTCTTGATCTGCGGGAGAGTGCTACTACAACGTATCAGTCCATTACCCATGGCTAACGAGCCATGGGACCTCCCGCCACCAGATATCATCACTAGCTCTGGATCAAAAGGCCGGCTCGGGTTAAAGTCCGGCCCTTTCCTCTCCTTCCCCTGCTTAATGTACTGCACCATCTTGTGGTGGGAGGCCACGTTGCTGAAATTATTTGCATTTTCGAGGTCAGACTCAGAGAATGCCTTGGCCTTCTTGTACGGTGCCATATTGGACATGCCATAGAGGTCGAACAGCTCTGGCACTCGAGCCTTGTTGAATTTTGACTAAAAGAGAGGAACAGAGTATTAGTTAAGGACTCAAGCTAGCACAAAGAATGAATTTGCATGAATCATGAAGCAAACCACACATACCCAGTTATTCCCGTACCCATATAGGTTGACGCTGCCTAGATGGTGTGGCACGCCTTTCATTTTGAGACGCTTCTCCTTTGCAATGTTGTGGGCGACGCGCCATTGGGGAGAGCACCACTCATCCACCAACGCCTCCCAGCAGTCCATCTTGTCCGCACACCATCTCGGGGGCACCTAAGTTAAGCAAGAGAAATTTGAGCGCTAAGCCTACGAATCAAATTAAGGAAACTAAGTACAAGGCCTTAAGAATAGGTAATTACCTTCATGTACTTCTCCTTACTCAGATACTTGTTCCGGCACTTCTCTTTTCTCCTCCTAATACCAGTCTGTGCTAAGTAGTCTCGAACAGCCTGCGTTCGAGCCTCATGCCGAAAGTTTCCAAGTAGGCGCCTGCACTCGGCGTCGATAACCCGAGCCACGACCTCCTCCTGTCCCTCAGCACACCTGTAGAAGGTCTGCAATCAAACAAGAAAACTTGCGACCCGCCTGCAGCCAACGAAACTCAAGAGCTGCCTTGCATGTGGGGCACGGGAACCTTCCATGCACACACCAGCCAATGAATAGCGCATACGCCGGCAAGTCATGCATCGAGTACATGTACCACACACGCATTAGGAAGTATTTTTTTGTAGCGGCGTCGTATGTCTTGATCCCATTATCCCAAGCTTCTTGCAGTTCATCCTTAAGCGGCTGCATGTACACATTCATATTCTTCCCCGGATAGTTGGGGCCCGGAATTATCAACGTCAGGAAAATGTTCTTTCTTTGCATAATCTGTCCGGGGGGGAGATTGAGTGGAATGACAAATACAGGCCAACAACTGTATTGGGCTGCCATCATACCAAACACATTGAACCCATCCGTGCTGATGGCTACTCGAGGATTCCTTGGATATGCCGCTTTTTCATCATGCAATGCATCGAAGTGTTTCCATGCAGCACCATCCGATGTGTGTACAATCATCAGATTCCCATCTGCATCCCGTTCGGTTCTTTTGCCCAATTTGTGCCATGTCATCTGTCTGGCCGTCTCTTCGACCATGAATAGACGTTGAAGTCTTGGTATGATTGGCATATACCGAAGAACGTTAATGGGGATTTTGGTCTGACTCTTCTCACCCATACCGTTGTCTACCTCAACATACCTGGAAGACTTGCAAATGGGACAATAGTTCAAGTCCGCATAATGGAGCCTAAATAAGGCACATCCATTCTCACAGGCATCTATCTTCTCATAGGGCATCTTAAGTACACGGAGGATTTTGTCCGACTGGTACAGGTTTGCAGGCATTATATGGCCTTTGGGTAGAAAGCGTCCAAATAGTGTCACCATCGCGTCATAGCATTCTCTGCCCAAGTTGAATTGAGCCTTCAGAGCCATTACTTGTGCGATGGCATCCAGCTGACAAAGCTCGGTGTGCTCGTGGAGAGGACGCTTCGAAGACTCCAACATATCATTGAAGGCCTTTGCAGATTCCTCCATCTCATCGTCCGAATCCCGAGCATCATCAAAGTCTTGCACCATGTCTTCCATCCCGGTACCATGCTCGTCCGTGCGACGACGGCCCACCTCAGCTCTGGAACGTTGGGCAGACTCACCATGAAATGTCCACATAGTATAACCGGGCGTAAAACCCCACTTCTGCAGGTGTTTGATCATTTCAAACTCTGACATCTTACGATAGTTTTCGCACACGACACAGGGGCACCAGGTTGTTTCCTGTCCATTTGCAAATGCGGCTCTGATAAACCCCTTGGTTTTTGTCATCCATTCAGGGGTCATGTCTTTCTGACTAGGGTGACCGGTGTACATCCACGCACGATCACTCATTTCGCCTAGCTACTGGACACACAAGAAATACATACATAATTCAGCAAACCATATTCATCAGTAAATAGAGTTTCTCAATTTTATTACGTCCATGCAACCTAGACGCTAATAGGTAAATATAGGTCCTAATCCCACCCGGGTATGTGCAGATTGGGTTCGTTTTCCCATGCTCTGCTCCGGATCCGGCACAAAATTTCGGCAGCACCTCCCCGCTGTTCTCCTGATACACGTCTGGGAAATAAGCAGAGAGGATGTGTACCCGGAGAACAACAAAGAGGCACTGACGAAATTCTGCATCGGATCCGGAGCAGAGCATATGGGAAAACGAACCCAATCTACACATACTCGGGCTGTCCATGGATAACGTTGGACAATTCGAAAGAATTACGGTTATAAATATGCAAATGAATGCATATTTATAGATGTAACCCTTTCGAACGGGAGATGCATAGTGGTCACGCATACTGATGATTGAATACACCTATAGCTAGCAAATGAAGGGGGAGAGGAGGAGATGTCATTTGTGCTCACCCACGAACGCAGGGGCGGAGCTCGTCGAACGCACGGGGAGGTCGTTGAACACCAGACCCTCACAGCGATGAAACAACTGCACATTTTAATCCACCCGATCAACGCAAATATATATGATGTTTTTCATAACATAATTGGAAAATATAGGACCTAACTCATAATTCACACATACTAGAACATAAAGGCGTGCGTTGCGAGCAGATCCTAACAATATTGCATACCCAGATGGCAGACCATTCTTTCAACTCGGATAGTGCACGCCTTTATGTGATTAATTTGGTAATTCCAGGATTTCATTGCCAAATCAGCTAAATGCAAACAGGAAAAAAGGAAAGATCACTAAAGATGATTTTGTGAATTATAAATGATATGAAATATGGAAGCTAGATGGCAATATAGAGTGACATTAGCAGCAGTAGAGTCATAATTTTTCATGTTTTTAGGGCAAAACTTCAACGGGCACATGACTACTAACAAATGGATACTACTGCCCGACACATCACCTGCCGCATGCATTTGTGCATACCGTCTCCTCCTTGTTGTAATGCTTACAACCACACCGACTGGAGTAAGGCAGGAGGACTATTGGGACGACTTCAGCCATCCTATATAGTTCAGACTACAATTGCTCCTCGATGCGTGCATCAATCATATTCGAATCGATTGACCTCGTTGCAACATCGGTAATGATACTCAGGAGATAATCTTAGCATGTAAATCTATTTGTTTAGTCAAAAGTACACAAAAATCAACAATAGATTGTTTAGTGGAGATCTGATTTTTTTAGATAAAGTACATTTGAATAGAAGCATATAATGAATTCAGGTCATATACATTAGAAGCCTACAATAACCTTAGAGGATCCATGCTGGACTCTCTTCTATATTTAGAATAATGCTAGCTCCAGGGATTGTCTTATGTGCATAAACTAAAGAAAAAACTGTAAGTACTTGCCATTCCGATAAGTAGAGTTTCATCAATCAAAAATGTTTTATTTGGAACATAACATGATGATTTTTTTATGATATCCGAATCCAGTCCGAAAATTGTACATTCCATAAAATAGGGACATCAACAAATTCATTCGATCCATACATAATCAAGAGAAGAAGACAAAGCACGTATAGATTTTTTTTGATTGAGTAACTATTAATTAAGTCCAAATGTAATGCTGAGAAATAATTTCGTTGATAAACTCAAGTAGCATATATAAAACACACTATTATTATCCTTTTGGATAGTGGAGTGATGACCCAAGAGGCAAGGATGCCTTGCGAGCAGATCCTAACAATATTACAAAGGGTAGGCAATACTTTCAGTTGCCAGAGGCTGCATTTTTTTACGAACAATAGGATGCGTCGGGCTGAAATTGGGCACAGACGCACAAGCAAATATTCTATACGTTGAGAAATTAAAGACCCGATCTAAAAAATAAAAATAAATAAACTAGAATGACATTGCTATTACAATTCTTTTTTCCTGCATGGGCCTAATTACAATTCATTATGTCATGCTGACATCAGGAAGGCAACATGCATATTGTCTTAGGGAATTCAATTCAACGAAATGTTATGGTACTTCTCTGGTGTATTAGAAGCACATAATGGAATAAGTACCAATAAAAGAATGGTTGGGTAGTCTAGAATAATAGATGCAGATACTTGAAATACAAATAACTATATAAACAAAAATATGAAGTTATTCAATACGTAATAACTATATAAAGTATGTACCACAAAATGTTAGTGAACAAAAATGTACCAACTCATGCGTAGATCTATTCATCAAAAAAAAATCATGAATTCCAAAATCCATCGATTCTAATTATAACAGTGAGTTTAAAAGATGGAAAAGTTAGGCATATGATTAATCACATAGAAACGAGTTTGTCAGTAGTCATGCAAAAAAAAAGATTACGTAGAAATGAGGAAACTTATATAGATGATAGAATAAAGCAAACTGATGTGCTAGGCTAACACATAGCATCTAGACACGCAAGCAGATATTAGACATGTATATTTGCATACACAAGGCACCTACGGCCACTACAAGGACCACCAATAGATAGGAAGAAGGCAATATTTTGCATGAGGCATATGTCAATATTTCTTTTTGCATGAGGTATATATTGGCCTACACAAAGCTAATGGGTAATAGGAAGACAGTGGAACCGAGCAAAATATAAAATACCACCATATTGCAAATAAAACAAAATTGCTAGCCGCAACGTAGGGAAACACCACGTACATGCAAAGACCGGCGACGGGGCGGGCGGTGGACGGCCGGCGACGGGGCGGGGGCCGGCCGGCGACGGGGCGGGGGAGGGCCGGCGACGGGG
>LR738711.1:564074389-564101663 GCA_902687465.1 Secale cereale | reverse complement strand
GGCCACCACGGGTGCTCTGGTTCGATGGGGGGGGGGGGTTCGATGTTGCGGGTCTGAGCCCGAGCGCGCCCATATGCCAAAATATTGGCGCTCGCGACGCCAAAACTTTCGTTCGCGAATTTAAGAAAAAAAACTTTGGTTCGCCCCCCTGACCAGCCCGAGCGCGCCCATGTAGTTTTGCCTAGTAGTTCAAAAACCAAATAGAGGCCTAGTAGTTTTGCCAAAAATTTGGCACATGCAAGGGCTATAATCAGTGGCGGAGGACGAAATTTTTTTGAGGTGGGGCGAACTTTTAAGCATAATTATTGTATGATGCAAAACCAAAATTCACTACGCCGTGACTACATTTTTTCAATGTTATACCCAATTAATTTGGAGAAAATTTCATAACAAATGTTGTCATCCATTTGATCAGGTTTAAAAAGAAAGCAATCAAAGCAATAAAATTCATTCATCGCAAAAAATGTCACCAATCACCGCATTGTTGTTGTAGATTGTACAACTTTAGCGAGCTCACCTGCCTGCCGCACAGAGCTGGGGGCTCCACTCAAATCGCCGCACAGAGCTGCCACATGGACATCAATTGCAATAATATACCGTACGGAGCAAGTACCTGCTGGCCGTCAGAAACGCGAGTACACGACCACGTCCCCGTGCTCCTGCTGGTCGTCAGCCTCCCAAGCGCGCTTGGCGCTCCTGATGGCCGTCATGAACGCAGGCCGCTCCTGGTGGCTGCTAGGGTTCGTGTCGAGGGGGAGCATGGCTTGGCGAGGACAAACGTAGGAGTGGATAGAGCGAGGCTGGTTCAGGCCCTTCTAGTTGCTACGGCCCAATAAGCTGTCCAGGTGGGTGCAGTGTTCCATCACGGCCCAAAGATATTTCATGGTGATTTTTAACTAACTTTGTTTTTTTAGCGATCGATCAGGGCTGTATACGTATATGCATATAACAGTATCGCCAAAAATCAAGGTAGGGCGAGCGCCCAACCTCGCCCTACCGGGAGCTCCACCCCTGGCTATAATCCAAACAAATCTTATCTCTTTTTTGTTTTTTTACCTGAAAAAAAACCATCTCTTTGCCATCTGCTGGCAGATGGCAAAGATTCTTTGCCATCTGCTGGCAGATGGCAAAGAGGTGGGGCTGGTACGCCGTTACCCACTTAACAGCAACAGGAGTTGGCTATCTCTTTGCCATCTGCTGGCAGATGGCAAAGATTTTTTGCCATCTGCTGGCAGATGGCAAAGATTGTTTGCCATCTGCTGGCAGATGGCAAAGAATTGGCTGATGGCAACCATGTTCTTTGCCATCTGTCAGTTCTTTGCCATCTGTTTTTTATAAGCAGATGGCAAAGAAGTTCTTTGCCATCAGCTGGCAGATGGCAAAGAGCTGGCTGATGGCAAAAACCCAGATTCCAGTAGTGATTGTCTACTCCAAAGACCTTGTTTTCACTCCAAATTTTTCCACCAGGGTGTAAAATGGTTGATGCACAGGAAGAGTAGTTGAATGTACTAACATTGTTGACAAATGTAATACGTAATTAAAAAAAGTATGGCATGATAAGATGACTGGCTAAGCGGGATGACATTGCAAAATTCACATATATGATGGCTAGCTAAACAAGGTGAAATTGCATAATTCACATATATGATATAAAACTAAACATTTTGCATTGGCACAAAGCATATCTAAACTAAGAAGATGACATATTTGATGTATAAAGTAAGCAATGCAAGGCGCCATATGCATGACATGACCAACATCAGCATGTCAAGTTAAGAGCAAAGACCTCACGAGGTAAATAGGAGTGGTCTGCTCCCTCCGAACCCCCCGCTGGACAGTTATCTTCCTTGTGATTACAATCTGGAATGGGGGGAGGGGGCTGCCTTTGCGCCAACCATGGAGGGACGTCTGCATGACATTTTATTGCCATGCAAGGCTCGTCTCTTTTGCTATACATGTTCAGTACCATTGTGTACAATAACCGACATGCACAAGAATAAAACATAGTGGGATTATGTAAGGAGTGCACGCAGAAATCAAGAGTGACGGTGGCAACCTATGGATAGACCCAAACCAATGATAGCAGGCAGATGCTTCACTTAAAAAATAAAAATAATGACACCTTTACTGTTTGTTTGCTGATACGTCTCCAACGTATCTATAATTTTTTATTGTCCCATGCTATTATATATTCTATTTTGGATGTGTAATGGACTTTATTATACACTTTTATATTATTTTGGGACTAACCTACTAACCCAAGGCCCAGTGCAAATTGCTGTTTTTTTGCCAATTTCAGTATTTTGCAGAAAAGGAATATCAAACAGAGTCCAAATGGAATGAAACCTTCGGGAGAGTTATTTTTGGAACGATATCAACACAGAAGACTTGGAGTACACGCCTGGAAGCGTGAGACGCGCCCATGAGGACAGGGGGCGCCCAGGGGGGTAGGCGCGCCCCCACCCTCATGGGCCCCCTCTAGTCCCCTGACGCGCCTCTTTAGCCTACATATACTCTCATAGCCTGAAAACTTCGAGGCAGATGACGAAACCCTAATTCCACCGCCGCAACCTTCTGTACCCATGAGATCCCATCTTGGGGTCTGTTCCGGAGCTCCGCCGGAGGGTGCATCGATCACGAAGGGCTTCTACATCAACACCATAGCCTCTCTGATGAGTTGTGAGTAGGGTACCACAGACCTTCGGGTCCATAGTTATTAGCTAGATGGCTTCTTCTCTCTCTTTGGATCTCAATACAAAGTTCTCCTCGATCTTCGAGGAGATCTATTCGATGTAATCTTTTTGCGGTGTGTCCGATGGATTGTGGGTTTATGATCAAGATTATCTTTGAACAATATTGGATTCTTTTTTGAAATCTTTTATGTATGATTATAATATCCTTGCAAGTCTCTTCGAATTATTAGTTTGGTTTGCCTACTAGATCTATAGTTCTTGCAATGGGAGAAGTGCTTGTCTTTGGGTTCAATCTTGCGGTGTACTTTCCCAGTGATAGCAGTGGCAGCAAGGCACATATTGTATTGTTCCCATCGAGGATAAAAAGATGGGGTTTATATCATATTTCTTGAGTTTATCCCTCTACATCATGTCATCTTGCTTAAAGCGTTACTCTGTTCTTATGAACTTAATACTCTAGATGCATGCCGGATAGCGGTCGATGTGTGGAGTAATAGTAGTAGATGCAGAATCGTTTTGGTCTACTTGTCACGGACGTGATGCCTATATACAATGATTATGCCTAGATATTCTCATAACTATGCGTTTTTCTATCAATTGCTCGACAATAATTTGTTCACCCACTATAGAATTCTGCTATCATGAGAGAAGCCACTAGTGAAACCTATGGCCCCGGAGTCTATTCTTCTCATATTAATCTTCCATCAACTATTTACTTTACTTTGCATTATTTACTTTCAGTCTATATGCCAAAAATACCAAAAATATTATCTTATCATATCTATTAGATCTCACTCTCGTAAGTGACCGAGAAGGGATTGCCAGCCCCTTTTATCGCGTTGGTTGCGAGGTTCTTATTTGTTTGTGCAGGTGCCTTGGTTCTCAAAAACTAAGGGAAATACTTATGCTACTGTGCTGCATCACCCTTTCCTCTTCGAGGGAATACAACGCAAGCTCGAGAAGTAGCAAGAAGAATTTCTGGCGCCATTGTCGGGGAGATCTTCGCAAAAGTCATATAACAAGTACCTATCACAAACCCTTATCCCTCGCATTACATTTATCTGCCTCTCGTTTTCCTCTCCCCCACTTCACCCTTGTTGTTTTATTCGCGCTTCTTTTTTTGTTTGTTTTATTGTTTGCCTTGCCGTCATGGCTAGCACACCTATCATTATCAATACTCCCGAGAGTGAGGTTCTTAATATTAAGCAAAGGGAGGAAGAAAATCTAAAAGATGCTTGGCATAGAATTTGCAATGCTCAAAATAGATCTACTAGGAAGCTTTCCACTTCCGTGCTTCTTCGCAATTTTTATGTTGGCATCACTCCTTGGAATAGATATATTCTTGATACCATTAGCGGATGGAATTTCTTGGGTAGCCATACTTTAGATTCTTATAAAGCTTTGACAGAACTGTTTGGCCCACCACCTCTTCTGGTTAATGGAACTGTTTTGACTTTAGAACATGTGATGCAAAGGCTAGAAATTATTGAAAATAAAGTTGCCACTGTGGAGTTGGTTGAGATTTGGGATAAAAAGATCCATAACCAAATTACCCAATATGGATCTAAAGTAGGAGTTATTTTCATTAGTTTTAAAGAAAAAGAACCTATAGTTAAAGAGAGAATAGGTCAAGATTCCACTAGAATTGATAAAGTTGAGGATATTATCACTAATATAGGGTCTGCTTTTTCTGCTGTAAAAAATACTTCAAATCCCTCCATCACTAAAATGGCCAAGTTTATGTATGTTCCCAAAAATAAGGGTGAATCTTCTAGTAAGGAAACTGCGGATCTCAAATCCATAAGTGTTCATCCCAACTTTCTCACTTCCGTAAGAGAACCTTTTGCTACAAACGAATTTCTTGATTTCTTGCCTAGAAGTTTCATTATTAATAGGAAGGAAGAAATTCCTAAGAACTATAAGTGTTTAATCGAAGAATTGCCTACCAAAGATGGCACTACCTAGATCTATTCTTGTATCGTGCCTAGCTAGGGGCGTTGAACGATAGCGCTTGTTGGGAGGCAACCCAATTTTATTTTCTTTGCTTTTGCTTCTATTTAGGAATAAATATTGCAGCTAGCTTCTGTTTAGATGTGGTCTTGTGTTTTAATTAGTGTTTGTGCCAAGTAGAACCTTTGGGAAGACTTGGGTGAAGTTTATGCGATCATGCTGTAAAAAACAGAAACTTTAGCGCCCACGAGATTAGCTACCATTTTTTACTGGAGAGTGATTTTTAGTTAATTCTTGTTGCATATGATAAATAGACAAATACCTCACGTCCACCAATTTATTTCAATTTTTTTATAGTTACAGATTGCTAGAGACTGTTCTGTATTTGGCAGATTCTGTTTTTCGTGTGTTGTTTGCTTATTTTGACGAATCTATGAGTAGTATCGGGCAGTATGAATCATAGAAATATTGGAATACAGTAGGTTTAACACCAATATAAACAAAGAATGAGTTCATCACAATTCCTTTGAGTGGTGGTTTGTTTTCTTATACTAACGGAGCTCACAAGATTTTTGGCCAAGTTTTGTGTTGTCAAGTTTTAAAGTTTTGGGTAAGGATTTGATGGACTATGGAACAAAGAGTGGCAAGAGCCTAAGCTTGGGGTTGCCCAAGGCACCCCGAGGTAAAATTAGAGTACAACCAAAAGCCTAAACATGGGGATGCCCCAGGAAGGCATCCCCTCTTTCGTCTTCGTCTATCGGTAACTTTACTTGAGACTATATTTTTATTCACCACATGATATGTGTTTTGCTTGGAGCGTCATGTATGATTTGAGTCTTTGATTTTTAGTTTTCCACAATCATCCTTGCTGGACACAACTTTTGAGAGAGATACAAATGAACTAGAAATTATTAGAATACTCAATGTGCTTCACTTATATCTTTTGAGCTAGATAGTTTTGCTCTAGTGTTTCACTTATATCTTTTAGAGCATGGTGGTGGTTTTATTTTGTAGAAATTATTGACCTCTCATGCTTCACTTATATCTTTTTGAGAGTCTCTTAGAACAGCATGATAATGTGCTTTGGTTATAAAACTAGTCCTAATATGATAGGCATCCAAGATGGGTATAGTAAAAACTTTCATATAAAGTGCATTGAATATTATGAGAAGTTTGATACTTGATGATTGTTTTGAGATATGAGGATGGTGATATTAGAGTCATGCCAGTAGAGTAGTTGTGAATTTGAGAAATACTTGTGTTGAGGTTTGCAAGTCCCATAGCATGCATGTATGGTAACCGTTGTCTGACAAATTTGAAGCATGAGGTATTTCATTGAGTGTCATCCTTTGTGTGGAGGTCGGGATCGCGCGATGGTTAACTCCTACCAACCCTTCCCTAAGGAGCATGCGTGTAGTACTTTGTTTTGATGATTTGTAGATTTTTGCAATAAGTATGTGAGTTCTTTATGACCAATGTTGAGTCCATGGACTATACGCACTCTCACCCTTCCACCATTGCTAGCCTCTCTTGTACCGCGCAACTCTCGCTAGTACCATACACCCACCATATACCTTCCTCAAAACAGCCACCATACCTACCTATCATGGCATTTCCATAGCCATCCCGAGATATATTGCCATGCAAATTTCCACCATTCCTTTCATATGACACACTTCATCATTGTCATAATGCCATGCATGATCATGTAGTTGACATCGTATTTGCGGCTAAGCCACCATTTATAATTTTCATACATGTCACTCTTGATTCATTGCACATCCTGGTACAACGCTGGAGGCATTCATATAGAGTCATACTTTGTTCTAGTATCGAGTTGTAAATCAATAAAAGTATGATGATCATCATTATTAGAGCATTATCCCAAAGAAAAAAAAGAAAATGAAAAAAAGGAAAAAAGGGAAGAAAGGCCAAAGAAAAAAATGAAGGCCCAAATAAAAGAAAAATAAGAATAATAAAAAAAGAGAAAAAAAGAAAAGAAAAAGGAAAGAAAAAAGGGACATTGCTATCATCTTTTTCCACACTTGTGCTTCAAAGTAGCACCATGATCTTCATGATAGAGAGTCTCTTGTTTTGTCACTTTCATATACTAGTGGGAATTCTCATTATAGAACTTGGCTTGTATATTCCAATGATGGGCTTCCTCAAATGCCCCAGGTCTTCGTGAGCAAGCAAGTTGGATGCACACCCACTTAGTTTTGTTTGTTGAGCTTTCATACATTTATAGCTCTAGTGCATCCGTTGCATGGCAATCCCTACTCACTCACATTGACATCTATTTATGGGCATCTCCATAGCCCATTGATACGCCTAGTTGATGTGAGACCATCTTCCTCTTTTGTCTTCTCCACAACCACCACTCTATTCCACCTATAGTGCTATGTCCATGGATCACGCTCATGTATTGCGTGAAATTTGAAAAGGTTTGAAAAAAATTAAGTGTGAAACAATTGATTGGCTGAAACCAGGGTTGTGCATGATTTGAGTATTTTGTGTGACGAAGATGGAGCATAGCCAAACTATATGATTTGGTAGGGATGAACTTTCTTTGGCCATGTTATTTTGAGAAGACATGATTGCTTTGATAGTATGCTTGAAGTATTATTATTCTTATATCAATATAGACTTTTGTCTTGAATCTTTCGGATCTGAACATTCATGTCACAATAAAGAAAATTACATTGAGAATTATGTTGGTTAGCATTCCACATCAAAAATTCTGTTTTTATCATTTACCTACTCAAGGACGAGCAGGAATTAAGCTTGGGGATGCTTGATACGTCTCCAACGTATCTAGAATTTTTGATTATTCCATGCTATTATATATTCTATTTTGGATGTTTAATGGGCTTTATTATACACTTTTATATATTTTTTTGGGACTAACCTACTAACCCAAGGCCCAGTGCAAATTGTTGTTTTGTGCCTATTTCAGTGTTTCACAGAAAAGGAATATCAAACGGAGTCTAAACGGAATGAAACCTTCGGGAGAGTTATTTTTGGAACGATATCAACACAGAAGACTTGGAGTACACACCTGGAAGCGAGAGATGCGGCCACGAGGGCAGGGGCGCGCCCCCACCCTCGTCGGCCCCCTCTGGCTCCCCTGACGTGCCTCTTCAGCCTATATATACTCTCATACCCTGAAAACATCGAGGCAGTCAACAAAACCCTAATTCCACCACGGCAACCTTATGTACCTGTGAGATCCCATCTTGGGGCCTGTTCCGGAGCTCCATCGTAGGGGGCATCGATCACGGAGGGCTTCTACATCAACACCATAGCCTCTCTGATGAGTTGTGAGTAGGTTACCACAGACCTTCGGGTCCATAGTTATTAGCTAGATGGCATCTTCTCTCTCTATGATCTCAATACAAAGTTCTCCTCGATCTTCGAGGAGATCTATTCGATGTAATCTTTTTGCGGTGTGTTTATCGAGATCCGATGAATTGTGGGGTTATAATCAAAATTATCTTTAAAAAATATTGGATTCTTTTCTGAAATCTTTTATGTATGATTATAATATCCTTGCAAGTCTCTTTGAATTATTGGTTTGGTTTGGTCTACTAGATCTATAGTTCTTGCAATGGGAGAAGTGCTTGGCTTTGGGTTCAATCTTGTGGTGTCCTTTCCCAGTGACAACAGGGGCTACAAGGCACGTATTGTATTCTTGCAATCGAGGATAAAAAGATGGGGTTTATATATTATTGCTTGAGTTTATCCCTGTACATCATGTCATCTTGCTTAAAGCGTTACTCTGTTCTTATGAACTTCTTACTCTAGATGCATGCTGGATAGCGGTCGATGTGTGGAGTAATAGTAGTAGATGCAGAATCATTTTGGTCTACTTGTCACGGACGTGATGCCTATATAAAATGATCGTGCCTAGATATTCTCATAACTATGCGCTTTTCTATCAATTGCTCGACAGTAATTTGTTCACCCACCATAGAATTCTGCTATCATGAGAGAAGCCACTAGTGAAACCTATGGCCCCCGGGTCTATTCTCGTCAGATTAATCTTCCATCAACTATTTACTTTACTTTAAATTATTTACTTTCAGTCTCTATAACAAAAATACCAAAAATATTATCTTACCATATCTATTAGATCTCACTCTCGTAAGTGACCGAGAAGTCATTGACAACCCCTTTTATCGCGTTGGTTGTGAGGTTCTTATTTGTTTGTGCATGTGCGAGGGACTCGCGCATGGTCTCCTACTGGATTGATAAATTGGTTCTAAAAAACTGAGGGAAATACTTAAGCTACTGTGCTGCATCACCCTTTCCTCTTCGAGAGAATACAACACAAGCTTGAGAAGTAGCATTTGCCACCCAACATGAAACACATAGTAGACACTCGAGATTAACCAGATAGTAGACATATACTATTCGTTGCTACCCCCATATGTACCCCACAACCATTTAAAAACTCAAGTTTGAGCATTAGTTTGGACCCGGACTCAGAGTCTAACAGGTGAACAGGACGCTAAAGTAGCAAGTAATATTAAGGATGCATAATGTAAGCAGACACGAAAGAGTGCGACCTCTCTTGCGGATCTGTGTAACCCTCAAGGTCATCTGCTAAGTTGATGATGGTAATGCAGTTGCGGTGGCTGGTGATGGTGGGGAAGAAGATCTAAGGCGGCGTAAGACAGTCTGGAGGGCAGATCCCTATTGTGGTGGACCCTTTTGTCGTTGGAGCAGCTGAGCTGGGGGGGACAATGCCACGGCAGGAGCGGGACAAACCACACAAGGTTTTCTTTGACACCTGTCTGCAACAGAAGTAATTTTGCAAGGGATCATTGAATTGGAGGATTCTAACAACGCGGGGATAGGAAATTCACAGGAATATAACAGGAATGCACATGCAAAATAGAGCATTTGCAAACAGAGGATTTCTGTGAATCTATGTGTTTGGTTCACAAGAATTGGAAGATCACATGAATGCAAATAAGCATGGTTAAATTAAGTCAAACCACAAGAAAATGTACATTTATAATGCTATTATGCTACTATCACTTACTCTTGTTCTTGAGGAATACGAATTTGAAAAGGAGGGCCAAGTGGATATTAAATTTCCTATGGTTTTCTTTCAAGGAGCCACTAAAGAAAAAATCCTATAGTTTTCCTTTGCTCCATTCCATTGAACCAAATGCATGAATAACAATAGCACCATAGGAAAATTTGCAATCCCTACGTTTTTCACTCTCATTTCCTTTCAACTACTAACAATTCTAGTAGGCAGGCTTGAACAGGCAAAAGGCTATACTACAAAAATGTTTTTGTACTACTTCTACTACTTTGGACCCATGTCACTGCCCTACTAGCTCAAAACTCCCTGGCCCATCTACACATGCACAACTCCAACGCGCAGAAATAAATAATGATGGATTTTGAGAGAGTCCATCACAGATAGCTAACTTTCCTAGTACCTCACTGCTCATCATATGGGAGAAACTAATCATATTTCTCATTACTACGCATGCTCAGTGGACAATATATATAACATGTAGAGTAAAAAAGTGATGGGACAAGTATGCATCCTCTTAGGCGAAGCCATGTCGATCTCAGCATCATTGTGTTGGTCACCGAGGATGTTGCAGATGATGTGGCTATCAGAGGCAGGGAAGAAGATCTTAGGCGTGTGGAGATGGAGCCGACGGTACTGCTCCGCTGTGATGGAATGTTTCGTCGTTAAAGTAGCTCCGGTGAGGTGTACTAAGGCAAGGCTGATGCAGGAGAAGAGAGAAAATGTTAACTTGAAGTGGTATTGTAATAGCATCTGCAATAGATGATGTAAAATACATCACAAAAGTGCTAGATGTAAAATACATCAGCCGTTCATCTCTGAAGTTAACTGTCAAAACTGAATTTAACTGTCAAACTGAATTTTACTATCGAAAATGAACGCACTAGTAGCAGAAAAGCAGTGCACTAATAGTTTTAGCCGCTCTAGCAGGGGACGTACTACCAGGGAGCAGCCGAGGCAGCTGGTCGTGCAGCAGAAGCGCCGGGAGAAGTAGCATGTAGCAGCATCTCTGGTAGCAGCATCAGGAGTGCTAGCGAGAGCCGGAGCTGCTGCTCGTGCAGCAGCAACACAAGCAAGATTATAGCAGCAGCGCAAGAAAGAGCGAGAGTATGAGTAGCAACGCGAGCAAGAGGAGGATAAGACCAGGCACGCGACCGAGAGCAAGAGAAGAGCAGTAGCGAGAGCCGAATCAGCGACAGCAGGGCCAACAAGAGCGGGAGCAGTATCAGCAGCTACTACTGATGTGGACTTCGCCGCTAAGGGAGCCACGCTATGACGGAGAGACCCCGTGGAGGAAGTGGCCGGCGACACCGTCATAGATGGAGCCACACAATGGCGGCTCAGGATCTAGCACCGACAGCACCGTGAGATCGAATCAAGAAGAAAATGCAGCGATTAGTGTAGAACCTCTTTGGTGGCGCCAATTAGGCCTCAGCTTCATCTGAGGAATCAATGATGGTGCTGCGGTTGCGGTGGTGCAGGTGAAGACGGTGGTGTGGGAATGGAGGTGTCGCGATAGATGAGGGGAACATCGGGGCAGCTCCTTGGAGGTGGAGGACGGGGCAGCTGAACCGGCGGGATGAGGATATCGATGATGGATCCTCATCTAGTGCGCTGGATGAGGGACGTCGAGCTATTGTGGTGGACTAGGTCATCGGGGAAGAGGCTCCGGCTGGGCGATGGTAGGGTGCCGGACGGAGGAGGGTGGGGTTTCGCGGGTTTTGGCGGCCTCGGTATACCAATGGGGAGACGGAGGGGATGGGAGGGGGACCATGGCTTAGGGACGCGCTTGTCCAAAATGTGGGGTAAGTTAAGAAAATAGCCCCACTAATTTGAAGTAGGTAGCTCTTCTGGCGCATGGGTGGAACAAGAATTTCGCGTGTCGGGATTTCGCAGGAGGAGGGACTTTTCGCACGCATTGTAATTTCAGGATAGCAAGGCGCAGGTTGATTAGGAGGGAGTTTTCGGACCACAAAGAGACAAAGAGATAGCTTGAAATTTTAGGATAAGAATGTGCATGTCTAATTTTCAGGAGAACCGTACGCTACCAAATTAATTGCCACTTCCCTCGAACAAGAAACCAATAAAAAAATCAATTTGCGGCACACAAGAGAGTGTCTTGTCCCATTTTGCTGTATGAATTACTACAAATGTCATTCAATACTTTGAATCCATGTTGTGTTAAATTAAAATATTTTGCTACGTGTATAATGCATGTAACCTACTGAAATGAACATTTTAGTGCATTGCAAATGTATACTACCGGCTGCAATATGAACTAAATTTGAATTCATTTCCCTATTTGAATAATAATCTACAATTACAGTTGTTGTCAAGTTAAACAATCATTTGTATATTATCTTCGCAACACACCACATGGTTATTGTCAAGCTAGAACAACTACTTGTACCATATAAACTTGAATTCAATAATTTGAATCCACTTTATAATGATTCCAAAAACAGTACATTTCCATCTCTAGCTAGATCTTCATAACCTAAACCATGTTCTATATGCATAGTGTGCTTATGACACAATGTATGCATGGTATCCCGCCCGCCACAGCTACACATACTTAGATGTGAGCTGCAAAAGCCAAACATTATCACAAATTCAAAAAGTGGTGTGCATGGATGCAATGTGGTCACACGATGCATGCCATTCATTTCTCAATTTCAAATGAAATGTGAGTCTGTGTGTGTGTATAGCATGTTCAAAATCACACCACGCATATGACTATTATATTCACGTGTGCATGGGTTTAAAATATCATGGTCTATTATTCAAAAATCCGAATCCACTGTTATACGGAAGTATGATATCTTTTAGTCTTGTACACCCACACACTCGTCTTCCCTATATAGCCATCACTTTTCTCGTGCATGCACACACCCCTCCTCGCCCTTACCCTCCCTCAACATTCCCTAGATTGCGCACATTCATTATTCTTTAGGTCGATCTCCCACAGTCTTTATAGGTCTCCCCAAGTCCTTCTTTCCGACACACATCGATCGATATACTTCTCTAGTCAGGCTTGCCTACCACATACATACATTCCCTCTTCTCTTCTTACCCACCTTGCCCCCTACCTACCTCTCATACGCTCGCCCGCAAATGCACATTATCACCCCTCTTTTCATCGGTCTCACACTTGCACACTCCTCCCCTCTCTCTGTCTAGTAGGCCTCTCGCACCACCTCCTAGCTGCATCCCTTTATCTCTATCTCTCTCTCCGGCCCTATTTCCCTTTAACGCATGCATGTGCACATCGATCGATCTCCCTCTAAAGATATAGCTAGGTGGATTATCCCTCATTTTCCCCACACATCGATTGATCTACTTTCATAGTTATGTCTCGATCTCCCTTTCTCTGACACATGACGATTTATCTACCTGTCTAGTTAGGACTGCCTGCGACACACATATATCGCCCCCCTCATCATCCATACATGCATCCTGGTCCGTCTCTCACTTGCACGCATTTGCACACGTGAGCGCGCACACACACACACACCCACCACTCTCTTATTCATTGCAGTCATATCCTCCATTTATGTACTAGGTATCTCCCACTATCGTCTCCAAGAAGTAACTCCACCAACCCCCTCCAGCACCCTAGCTCAGTCTCTCTCCCAACCATATTCCTCTCCAACACATGTATGGATGCAAATCAACCTCCCTCGATACATAGCTAGGTCTCCTCTGCTCTACACATGTATTAGTCGATCTACCTCTCTAGTTAGGTCTCTCCCCCTCGACACACACACTGATAGATCGAACGATATAGTCAGTTTTCCCTGCCACACACAAAATGCTCTTTCCTCTCTCACGTTCCAGTAGACCAGCCGTACTATATCTTTGATGTGCCCACACGCAATTTCGCAGGCTCTCTTTATTTATCTCCACACCCATACACTTCATCCCTCTCTTCATTTCTACCGATACCTCATGCCAATGATCTCTCCCCTCTCTTCTCGTGGATCGTCCCCTCTCTATGATATATCAAGCTAGGCTTCAATTTCACACACATTGCATATGTTCCATTTTTAGGGTTTGAGATATCATCGACACATATTCTCTATCTATCTCTCCCACACACGAATACACTCACGAAATCTATGTGCACACACCATCTCTCTCTAGGTTTGTATCTCTCTCACAAATACCCACATAGGTGGGGACTGTGCAGGAAGAGAAGAGGTGCATGCAGCAACGCACATACTCCCGTCTCTTTCTCGACCACACCGATGCGGGTACACTGTGGAGCTCATTTCTATACGAAAAGGCAGCCCACGTGATAATTTGATGCCTGTAGTGGTTGTCCACTTGATGGAGGGTCGTGTACCACACATGAATGAAACAAAGTGCGACATGTTTTGTTTGCAAATAAAGTTATATTCCTCAATGGCACACACTAGTAGAACATAGTATAGAATGATTGTTATCCAGACAAAATAGAAAACCATTGCATTATAGTATATAATATAGGCAGGATCCCATGCTTTGCTTGCCATGGTTGGCCTATTCACAGTTCACACTCTCTCACACAAGACTGTGGTGGCCTCTCTCTCTCTCTCTCTCTCTCTCTCTCTCTCTCACCGCTGGTCACTGATCCGGCCGGATCCCGTCTGCCGGTGGAAAGGGAGGATGTGCAGCGTTGGTTGCTGGCGTTGAGGCAGGAAACCCACTGCTAGCGCGTCCCGATCTACAATTCACCCCGTTTTTGCAAACATGGCTATCCATTTCACCTCATTGCTATTGCGACCTTTTGGTGAACTGCACAAACACTTTTTTCTTTAAGAGTGTTTTGTGCAGTTCTACTAAAATGTCACACGGGCAACCTCTCTACATTTCAACGCGACTAAACAAAGGGAGATTGGTTTTGCTATCCTCCTCATCCAACTCCTAGCCTAATCTTCTCCAACAAGTGGTTAATTTTATGAGATATTGCAAAGGTGATCGGCTTCTACTTGTGTGTGTATGTTTCATCACTACTATTGGTACCACTATTAATGTAATCACACTTGTTCAGTATCTTTGCAAACAGGGATGCTCAGCTCAATTTTAGTGGAACTACACAAAATGATCGGATGGTCCATGTCCTCCATATAATCCTTTCTTGGCTAACATGTCTTGCTTAGTTCCACTGAGCTGCATGAAACTAGCTACCAACCAATGAATGCCAGGAAACGGAACCATGCCTATGGACATCATCCTTCAATTTTTTTCTGTAGTTGTACACATTTTCACAACGTCGTATTCAACTGTGATGTAAATATTGATGCTGATCTGTGAATCATTGAGACGCATTAGCATGCATGTAAGTTTCCTTTGTATTTAATGAAATGTTTAATGAGACAACTTTGGAGGCAAGATGACACATGAAACCAAAGCTGAAATCTTCATATCATTACAACACAATTTCGTTATGCTGGAAAATTATGTGTACATATAAACATATCCCGGAAGCTTGATAACAGCCACAAATCATTCAAACTTCCTTTCGCCCACATGTGGGACATCCAGAATCTGGGTCCACATGCCACGCACCAAAATTGAGCGTACAACCGCTGACGAGATTCACCCCGCTCATTTTGCCGTAGTAATAATGACTAATGAGCAGTCAAATCACAGATCCCCACATTTCCCGCAGTACTAGTAAAAGTTGCTAAGGCGAAGCAAGCATCATTTCACTCTTCGTTTGTCGGTGTACTAGAGTAGGGGTACCCTAGTATCCCGAACTTGTGCACGGGCAGTGGCAGCACCCCGCGGCAAGGCTTGCTGGGTGACCGCCAAGATCCTCCGTGGTTCCTTTGGAGCCATTGAAGAACAAAGTATTCAAGCCAAGGAGACAAGGCCCCGGCAAGAGGAGCTTGCCGGGAAGGCCAACCAAGGCCTCTCAAGGAACTTGCCGCGACGCGCCACGCGTCCCGGCAAGGCCTGGTGAGCGGCAAGCTCCCGGACGCGACAAGGCAACGACCGCGGCAAGGCGCTTGCCGCGGCAAACTACCACTCTGTACCCGCGCTCCAGCACATCCACCAACGTGTCGCTCTGGGACCCTTCCATGCGTACGTGGCGGGAGGCTGTGCAGCCAGCGGTGCGCGGTGGCGAGCGGTGCTGACAAGATCGCCATCATGGCGAGCGGTGGCGTCCCTGACGGTCCCTTTTTGCACTGTTTGGGCGACGAAGACGGGCATTTAATGCCTTTGTTCCCTGCCGTCAGGGTTAGGTATGATACACTGTACAAGTAGTTGTACCAATCGCAACACCTTTCCATTTTTTTACCCTTGCCTGCGTTGCCACTTGTCGGTGACCCCTGGAGCATATAAAAGGAGGCCCATCCGCAACGTAGAAGGGGGTTCGAAGCCAGAGGAACTCTCACGCTCGGTCTCGTTAGCTGCTGGTGTGTACTGTAGCACTCGGCGCTCCCGAGCAAGAACTCAATACAAACCACAAAACAGGTGTAGGGTTTTACGCATCCGTGTGGCCCGAACCTGGGTAAACTGCTCGTCTGCTTCGCCTCGATCTGCTCTTCGTGCGATCTCCGCCCCCGCTGAACCGAAAGGGGCTCGGTCCGCCGGACCCCATAGGTGCTCGTGGATCAGTTTCCCCGACATCTTTGGCGCGCCAGGTAGGGGGCGTCGAGGTTGTGTGAACCTGATCCGGCGTTCACACGAGCTAGATCTTCATCATCTTCATCGACATGTCGCTGAAGAAGAAAGTTTCGGAGGCGGCTGCTCCGTCCGCGTCGAACCCACCACCGCCGGAGCAAATGGCTGGTGGGGTAGACGCCGACGGAAGAACGGGCGTCGTCGAGGGAGCTCATGGTGCTGCCAGGTCCAAGGACATGGTTGCGCTGCCCATCAGCGGCGTAGCCGACTCCCATAACGACCGGGCGCACTCCAAGACCTCGGCGTCCATACATGCACCGTGCCCATCTCAGGAGGCGCGGGACCGGCAGCGTCATGGTACTCACGGTACCATGCGTTTGCTGGACCAAGATCGAGCTGGTGGATCTCGGAATGCTCAAGACTAGCATGCACGCCAACATACTGGCACGAGCGAGGCACGGTCGCCTGGACGGGATACTGCTCCTTCTAACATAGTTAGAAGTCCGAGCATATCTCTCTCCTCACACCGTTCACCACCGCTACCCACCACTCCAGCAGAAGCTTTGGCGCGAGCTCAACTGCTCCTGGACTACCCTCCAATGGCAGACAAGATCGACGACTGGAGGGCCGCCATTCAGAGTCTCATCAGCTTCGCCAACGGCGACACTCCACGGCAGCCGAGCACATCGCAGCCGCGGCAAGTCACCCAGGCACGAGCCGATGGCGACAAGACCGGTGGAGGTGCAACCACCGTGCACTCTCCGCCCCGAATACCACGATCGTCGACTCGCCGGATCCACCTCGACAGCGACTCCACCGCGTCATCGGATCCACGAGCTCGTCGCGATCAGCGCCAAGTTCTTCACGAACGACAGCAAGAAGACGCTCGTACTCGCATCGAGCGCCGAAGAGAAGCGCGGGGTCAATCGGACCAGCGCGCTGGGCCCACTGTCGACATGCATGCGCCAGGGGAACCAGGCGACTTGACGTACGCGGTAGGTTGCCCTGCGTTTACTCGTGAGCTGCGGCAAGTCCAGTGGCCCAGTACGAAGAATTTCAAGCCAGACGTACCAGAGAAGTACAACGGCAAGTCGCATCCGTCAGAGTTCCTCAGCATCTACACCATCGCGGTGCAAGCTGCCGGGGGGGCGGTGCTCAGGCCCAACGTCAGGTCCTGGCTCATGCACTTGCCGGACAACTCCATATCCTCCTGGGCAGACCTATGCCATCAGTTTGTCGGCGCCTTTACAGGCGGCCACAAACCTCATGGCCAAGAGAGTGACCTTCACCTGCTCGCCCAGAAGGAAGGAGAGCCCCTGCGCAAGTACATTCAGTGATTCAGCCGTGTACAGCACAACATCCCAGATGTCCACCCTGCCGCGGTCATCAGCGCGTTCCATCAGAACGTGCGTAACCGCAGGATGCGGGAGGAGATGGCGATGTGCAAGATCAGAGACGTCAGTGAGCTATATCCCATGGTCGACAAGTGTGCACGTGCTGAGGAAGGGAGGAAACTCCCCGGAGAGAATACAGGAGCAGGAGGATCTGACAGCGAGGATACTGCCCCGGCAAAGAAAAACCGGCGGCGGAACAACAGGAAGAAGAAAGGCAAAGATGTGCTAGTCGTTGAGCAGTCCGGCAACGAAGGTGGCGCCAAGAAAGCCAAAGCTGGTAGCTCTGGCAAGGAGATTGCCGCATGCACCAACTGCCAGGCCGTGGCGGTCGCCGACAAGCAGGACGGCACCGACAAGCAGTACTGCAAGATCCACCACACCAAGGGCCATGATCTCCAGAACTGCAAGAGGGTCCAGCAGCTTGTTGAGCAGCAAAAAGCTGAATACGAGCGACGCAACAAGGAGAAGGCCCAAGTAGGTGCTGGAGGATCTGGCACGAAGCGTCCGGGCCGGGGAGGACGCCGCATCAAGGCCAAGCAGCGGCAAGGAGACAGACCTCCCCGCGGCCGCGACAAGGATGAAGACGACGACGACGATGAAGACATGGATGATGTCGAGACCAGTGAGCAGGAGTTCCAGAAAGCCACAGAGGTCTTGTGCGTTGACGGCGGTGCCTCTTTGCATACTTCACACCACCAACTCTAGCAGTGGGTGCGGGAAGTTAATGCAGCAGAACCACCCGTCGAGTCACGCAAGCTTCTGAAATGGTCCAGCACGCCTATCATCTTTGATATTGAGGACCACCCTGATCGCACAACTGCGGTCGGGTGTTTGCCGACGTTGGTTTCACCAACTATCCGCAACCTCAAGGTCACTAAGATGCTAGTTAACGGCGGGGCCGGCTTGAACCTGATCTCCTCCGCTGTACTCCAGAAACTCCAGATCCCTGACGGCGAGCTCGAAGAGACCGGCACATTCCAAGGAATCAACTCGGGAAGGAGCAAGCCGAAGGGGAAGATCACGTTGCCAGTGACATTTGGCGGCGAGTTGAACTTCAGGACTGAGAGGGTTACTTTTGACGTTGCCGATTTTCCATTGCCTTACAATGGGATACTCGGCCGACCAGCACTCGCCAAGTTCATGGCAGCCTCTCACTACGCGTACAACATGCTGAAGATGTCAGGCTCGATAAGTTTCATCTCTGTCCCTGGCGACAAGAAGGATGCTCTTATCTGCGCCGACAAGATCTACCGGGAAGCAGCAGCCGCAACAGATTGCAGGTCACTTGCCGTTGAAGCTCCCGAGGGAAAGAAGAAGACCAAGTCCGGCAAGAGTTCTGATGCCCACTCCGGCAAGCGCACCTCTTCGGAGTGCTGCGCTACCGTCGAGGACGCACCATCGAGCTCCACCGGCAAGTGTAAGAAAACAATGGCAGCTCCGCTAGAGACCAAGAAGGTGTCCGCCAAGGAGGACGGATCTGGTGGTACCTTCACCATCAGTGCCACTCTTGACCCTAAATAGGAAAGCGCGCTCATTGCTTTCCTGCGGACGAACGTCGACGTGTTTGCATGGCAACCTTCTGACATCCCCGGTGTTCCCAGGAAAGTAATTGAGCACCATCTTGCCATCTGTCCTCATGCGCGGCCCGTCAAGCAGAAAGTCAGGAAGCAGGCAGTGGAGCGCCAAGAGTTCATCGCAGAAGAAATCAAGAAGTTGGAGGCAGCAGGCCTTGTCAGAGGAGTGCTCCATCCAACGTGGTTGGCCAATCATGTAGTCGTGCGCAAGGCAAACGGGAAATGGAGGCTTTGTATCGACTTTACCGATGTCAATAAAGCTTGTCCCAAAGACCCATTTCCCTTGCCGCACATTGACCAGATTGTTGACTCCACGGCCGGATGTGACTTGCTTTCATTTCTTGACGCATACTCAGGATACCATCAGATCTTCATGACAGAAGAGGATGAGGAAAAGACCGCATTCATCACTCCATGTGGCACGTACTGTTTCATACGGATGCCTTTCGGTTTGAAGAATGCTGGTTCAACATTTGCAAGGGTAGTCCATGGCGCTTTTGAGCCACAAATACACAGAAATGTGGAAGCCTACATGGATGACATAGTGGTCAAGAGCAAGGACAAGGCAACTCTGATTCAAGATTTAGACGAGACCTTTGCAAATCTGCGCAAGATCAAGCTCAAGCTCAACCCCGAGAAGTGTGTTTTTGGAGTCCCTTCAGGCAAGCTTCTTGGGTTCTTCGTGTCTCAACGGGGAATTGAAGCCAATCCCGACAAGATCAGGGCCATTGAGCAGATTGAAGCACCAAAGCACGTCAAGGATGTACGAAGACTTGCCGGTTGCGTGGCTGCTCTCAGCAGGTTTATCTCCAAGTCTGCTGAGCGCGCGCTGCCCTTTTTCAAAATATTGAAAAAGGCAGGTCCAATGAAATGGACTCCGGAAGCGGAGGCTGCGCTGCAAGACTTGAAGAGATACCTGTCCTCCACTCCAATACTTGTCGCACCTAAGCCACAAGAGAAGTTGCTGCTGTATATAGCGGCAACCAATCAAGTGGTTAGTGCTGCGTTAGTAGTGGAGAGGGAGGCAGATGATGAGCCAGCAACCGTGGCAGGGGCATCCAGCGACAAGCAGGGTCCTTCCCCGACAAGCTCTGGTCCCGACAAAGATGGATCTGCGCAGGCGTGCGAGGAGATACAGAAGAGAATGGTGCAGCGCCCAGTTTACCTTGTCAGTTCCCTTCTTCAGTGGGCTAGGTCAAGGTACTCTGGTGTGCAGAAGTTGCTGTCCGGCCTTCTCATGGCCTCGAGAAAGCTGCGCCATTACTTCCAAGCACATGAGATCACAGTTGTCACTCGATTTCCGCTGAAGAGGATACTGCAGAATCCAGAAGCAACAGGCAGGATTGTTGAGTGGGCACTGGAACTGTCAAGCTTTGGCCTCAAGTTTGAGAACACTTCAACTATCCAAAGCAGAGCATTGGCAGAATTCATAGCGGAGTGGACGCCAACACCAGATGAAGAAATTCCAAAAACGAGCATCCCCGTCAAGGAAGCAAGCAAAGAGTGGCTGATGTACTTTGATGGTGCCTTCTCGCTGCAAGGCGCCGGTGCTGGCATGCTGCTTGTCGCACCCACCGGAGAGCACCTCAAGTACGTAGTCCAGATGCACTTTCCCAAGGAGCAAGCAACAAACAATACCGCAGAGTATGAAGGTTTGCTTGCCGGTCTCAGGATCGCGGCGGACCTTGGGATCAAGAAGCTCATTGTAAGGGGTGAGTCGCAGCTTGTCGTCCGCCAAGTGAACAAGAGTTATCAGAGTCCGTTGATGGAAGCCTACGTTGATGAAGTGAGAAAGCTAGAAGAGCACTTTGACGGCCTGCAGATGGAGCATTTTCCAAGAGCTCAGAACGACATTGCAGATGGCCTGTCGAAGTGCGCCGCACTTAAGTTACCCGTGGAACCAGGGATCTTTGTGCTCAAGCTAACTCAACCGTCTATAACACCATCGACTGGACAGAGCAAGAAGAGGAAGTTGATTTCTGGTGACTATTTTCCGGCAGAGCTTCCCGAAGCCGCCGCCAAGAAGGTCCCCAAGATCAACACCAAGAGTGCTGAGAGAGCAGTCTGCTCCGGCAAGCCCTAGGGTTTGTTCCGTTGAAGCAGACGCTCCCGACAAGTTTTGCTCCGGCAAGCTTGCCGGGGAACGTCAAGCTCCGGCTGAGCCGCAGGTTCTCGCCGTAGAAGCAGATGTTCCCGCAGCAGCAGATGTGCCTTTAGTCCTTGTTGTCGAGCCACAAGTTCCAGCATGGGCACAGCAGATTGTCTGTTTCCTTCAGACATGAGAACTTCCCGAAGAGCAAGAAGAAGCAGAAAGAGTAGCCCGGCAGTCATGTATGTACCAGTTTGTTGACAACACACTGTATAGAAGAAGACTCAACGGTGTGAAATTGAAGTGTATTCGCCGGGAAGACGGACAAAAGCTGTTGGCGGAGATACATGGAGCCATATGTGGTCACCATATTGGCGGAAGAGCACTTGCCAGCAAAGCATTCCGGCAAGGTTTCTTTTGGCCGACAGCCCTCCAGGATGCAACTGCACAAGTAACCAAGTGTGAAGTGTGCCAGTTCCATTCCAAGCAGATACACCAGCCAGCTCAAGCTCTCTAGACGATCCCTTTATCCTAGCCATTTTCGGTCTGGGGGCTCGACATCCTCAGCCCCTTTCCCCGCGCAGTCGGGGGCTTTGAGTACTTGTACGTTGCAATCGACAAGTTCACAAAGTGGCCGGAAGTGGAGGCAGTGAGGAAGGTGACAGCACAGTCAACAGTCAAGTTCTTCAGGTCGATTGTTTGCCACTTCGGGATCCCTAACAGGATCATCACCGACAACGGTACGCAATTCACGAGCCGCACCTTCATGCAGTACGTCCAAGATCTTGGCGCCAAGGTCTGCTTCGCTTCTGTTGCTCACCCGAGAAGCAACGGTCAAGCAGAGAGGGCAAATGCTGAAGTGCTGCGTGGGCTCAAGACCAGAACTTTCGACAGGATGCACAAGTGCGGAAGAAACTGGATTGAGGAGCTGCCGGTGGTTCTTTGGTCGGTCAGAACGACGCCAAATCGAGCCACTGGCCAGACACCTTTCGCTCTAGTCTATGGAGCAGAGGCAGTTTTCCCCACGGAACTCGTATACGGGTCACCTCGAGTGCTCGCTTATGATGAGCTTGAGCAAGAGCAGCTGCGACAAGATGACACGCTGCTCCTTGAGAAAGACCGTCTTCAGGCTGCGGTACGAGCTGCTCGCTACCAGCAAGCTTTGCGTCGCTACCATAGCCGCAAAGTAAACGCTAGAAGTCTCGAGGAAGGCGACCTTGTTCTTCGGCGCGTTCAGTCCGCCAAGAATTCCAACAAGTTGACGCCGAAGTGGGAAGGCCCTTACCGGGTGAATCGAGTCACTAGGCCTGGCGCTGTCCGCCTTGAGACCGAAGATGGCATTCCGGTGAGCAACTCCTGGAACATTGAGCATCTTCGTAAGTTTTACCCGTAAGGCGCGGTTGCCGGAACCCGTTCCGGCAACCACCTTTTGTACAAGTCTTGCCGCTGTTGCATGTAATCCTTTGTTCAAAGCCAGGCGCAGACCCTGTGCATAAGTAAAGCTCATGTGCTCCGCACATCTTGTCAATTTCATGCTTTCTATTTTTTGCATGCGTTATCTGACACTTTGTGCAGCACCTACCCCCGGTAAGCAATAACGAGCTGTAAGGCTCCATATCTTTGTTTTCTCTTCTTTCTTTTTCTCTAGGAAAGGAAGGTTCCCTCGCCCACAAGTTTGCCGGGGGGAAAGGAGAAGATAATGGTATGGACCAGACGTCGTTCAAGAAAGTTTCGCCTTGCCGGGAAGCAAACAATAGAAAAGCTAAGTTGCCAAAGTTTGAGCGATCAAATTTTTAAATTTTTAAGTTATCTTCCTTGAACGACCGCACTTTGTATGGAAAACCTGTGCGCGGAGGAACCAACTCGTAGCTAGTTGCGCCCTTACTTTGTTTCGAGTCCGCTCAACAACTTAAGCGAGCTGCAACTAGTTGCGGCAAGGTTTCTTGTCGGTAGCGGCACCGCCAGTAGGCTGCTAACGTCCCGTACTCAGCGCTCGCGGCTCGGGTGTCTGCGCCGGCAAGTTCCCTAAAAGCGTAGGGAAAAAACACACAAAGGAAGGAATCAAGTAAAGGAAATAACATTGCAATCACTACCCAAAATAGAGTTAGATTACAAGATAGCTTGTCGCGACTCTAACAGATTGTTTTGATAACATGACCAGCAGCGACAAGAAAAAGAAGAAAACGGGTGGCCTAGTCTGCGCGATCGCCCTCAATCCTCTTGATCCCGCTTACCTTGTCCTCAATGGGTGCGACAAGGGCCTTGAGCGTCTCCAGATCAGCATCCGGCGGCAGGGTCTTGAGGACGTTGGTGAGGTTGAGGCCCGGGTTGCGGAAGGCCACCTTCACAACCACCTTTTGGAGGGCTCCCGCGCAGATCTTGCGCGACTCGTCGGCCAGCCGCTTTGGAGTTGTCTCCCGGAGTCGCTGGAGGGCCGTCGCCACGCCTTTGAAGAACAAAGTGAGCTTGGCGCTGGGTTGGAGGTTCTCATCGGAGGGATACCCGAGATCCTCCATCCCCAGCTGTGCCACCTCCTTGTCAATATCTGTGGCAACATTCACGAGACCCTCCGTCCAGTGCTCGACGGTCTCCCTGAAAGTGTTCTGGACGGCAGCAACACTCGCCAGCAGCGCCTTCTCGGCCTTGATCTCCTCCTTCAAGGCCGCCTCCCACTCCCTGGCGTCGTCCAGCGTCTTGGTCAAAGTGGTCAGCTTCAACTCAAGATCTGCGTTGGAGTCCTTGGCGGCGCTGAGCTCCTTGCCCTTCTCGGCGAGACGAACCTGTAGCTCTGAATTGCTGTGGGCGTCCTTCTCCCGCTCATGCTTAAGCGCGGCAAGCTCTTCACCTCTCGCCTTGAGATCGGCCTCCAGCTGCGCCACCTGCGTCTCCAGATCCTTCTTGGCGGCCTCGGCAGCTGCGGCAGCATCCTCTGCCTGCTTGAGGGCTCCGACAAATGATTGCTCACGTGCGGCAAGTTCCTCCTCGTGGCTGTCAAGGTTAATCTTCCGCTGCGCCAGCTCGCCCTCCTGCGCAGACAGCTTCTCAGTGGCAAGCCGCTGTTGCTCTTCGACGTCAGCCTTCTCAAGGAAGAAGGCCTTCTGCTCCTCGGCGAGCTGCTCCCGCTCCTCTGCCAAGGACCGGAGAGCTTCCTGGTGAAGACTCCAGAGCTCCTCCACCCGCTTCTCGATGTCAGCTCCCGCCTTCGCGGCAAGCGCCTCTCGAGACTCCAGCTTGGCCTGCCGAGCGTGGTAGAGCGACAACAGCTTCCGCAGCAGCCGCTCTTCCTCAGGCTCGCCGCTGCTGCTGCACGGCGCATCGACCAACGTCAGCCCAGCGAAGGCGAGCACCTCTCCATCGAAGATTTCTCCCTCGACCGGCGCCCTGGAGCTTGACGCCCAGGGGAGGTTGATGAAGACGCCATCGCCGGCCTTCAAGTAGATGCCTGGCTGGGGCTCTTCGGAGCCTGGCGCTGCGGCAGCGGCGGAGGGATCGACGGTCGGCGTAGCGCCTCGTGCTCCTGCGGCCTCAGGGCCGTCAGTACGATCGCCAGACCCCTCGCCAGCTGCTGCGGCGGTAGCCTTGGCGGCCTCGTCGCCGGCGGGATCGTCAGCGCCGGCTGCTTCTTCGGTGGCGGCGGCGTCGTCGGCAGCAACCTCGGTCTCCATCGGCTCCGCAGCAGATGGATCTGACAGCCGAAAAAGGGAGAAAAGTCAAGCAAATATCCAAAAAGAAGATCAAAAGAAGAAGAACCCAAGGGAAGTTTTGAAGCAAGAGGATTACCTGCTCCAGGTTCTGCAGTTGCAGTCTCCGCCGCCGGGGGGCCGCTGGTGCCGTCCCTTGCCGGAGACTTCTCCCTTGCCGGAGAACTCCCCCTTGCTGGAGAACTCTCCCTTGGCGGAGAACTCTCCCTTGCCGGAGAGACCCTTGCCGGAGAACTCTCCCTTGGCGGCGTAGTCGAAGCAGATGGCACGTCGGGGGCGGTCTCCGGGCGCTCCTGGTGTGGCTGCTCTGCTCCTACACAAATCAACCATCAAATGTCAGCGCAGAAAGAGCATCCACGCGCGCCTAACAGCGAAAAGTGAACCATATACTTACGCTGGGGGCTGCGCTGGGGGCTGCTCCGAAGATTAGTTGCCGGGTCCGGCAAGGTGGTCTCGGTGGGTTCGTCCTCGACGATGACCACCTCCTCTCTCCTCGCCGGGACCTTGGCTCTCTTCGCCGCTCTCTGGGCTAGAGTCCTGAAAAGGAATAAGTCCGGAGTAAAGCAAATGAGGTACAAGACAAAACAACAAGAATTGAAGAAATGCAAGTACAACAAGAATCTTACTCTTCTTCTTCCTCGTCGGACCTGAGCGCAGAGAAGTCGAAGTCCGGCTCACGTCCGGCGCGAGGAGGCGGAGGAGTAGGCTCCCTTGGCCGCTTGGCGGGAGCACTGGCGGTGGTCCGAGATGACCCCGCTCCGGCTGCCGCCGCGGCGTGAGCAGCGGCAGGAGCAGAAGCGGTGGTCCGGGAGGACCCCACTCCAGCTGCCGCAGCTGCACGAGGTGCTCCCGTGGCAACGGTGCTTGCCGCGGTGGAGTGTGTCGCACGGCGCGGCGGCTGTCGACCCGTCTGCCGCTCCGCTACGTCCCCGGCCTTGCGGAGACGCCTTCTTGGTGGAGCTGGGGGCTCGGCTTGCGGCGAGCTATCTGAAGATGAGGAGGAAGAGGAGTCGATCTCCAACGAGCCGCTCGTATCCTCGGCGGGCTCGCTCGACTCGACGTCATGCCCGGCAAGCTCTTCCTCGCCGGCAAACTCCTCTCACTCGGCAAGGCTTGTCGCCTCCGCTGCCTCTGCCTCCTCCACGGTGAATCCAAACTCGCCCACGGCAGCGGCCGCCGCCGCCTCTTCCAGCCTAGTGGCGATGCGCTTCATCTCCGCATCGGTGGTGTCGCGAGTGAGGCCCTTCATTTCGTCGGAGCGGATCGGCACTTCTTCCAAACCGTCAAAGAACTCCTGCACGGCGTCGTCTGCAGGCTCTTGCCAAGTTGGATCAATCCCATGCGAGTCGCACAGCGACATCATCGCGCGGATGCGGCTGAGCGAGGAGTTGTTGCATAGCAGAACGACACCATTCGGCAACCTGAACACTTCGGGATGTTGATGGTCGTACTTGAACAGTTCCCGAAGCATTGCGTCACGTTCCATAACAGTGAAGTTGAAGTTGAGGCCGGGCGCAGCCTCATGATGTCCGCCGCATTCTCGAACTCCCAGGCGGGTCTCCTCCTCTCCTGCTGGGGGGCGATGCGGCGGCGAAGGAAATCTGCGCCAACCGCACCTACAGTGAGCCCGGCAAGGCTGAGGCGTTGGATCCGGGTGACGGCAATCTTCAGCCTGTCATCTTCCGGGGCCACGTTGCTCCAATCGCTGCCGCGCACTACTGGGGTTTGGCGCCGGGCGGTAAACGGCTGCGGGTTCTCCTCAACAATCCAGCACCAGTCTGCTCTCCATTCCTCCCACTTGCTGCGGAGCTCTCCCTCCAGATAAGCTTCCTTCTTATGGGCTCTCGAGATCCAGGCGATTCCGCCGGATAAAGGCTCTCCTCTCTCAACTCGGGGCATAAAGAAGTGGCGGAAAAGGGCTACATTTGGATAGACTCCGACAAAGTTTTCGCAGAGATGTGCGAAAACGGCGATGGTCAGAACGGCATCGGGGGTGAAGTCAAGGAGGCGGAACCCGTAGGTGTTCATGATATCACAGAAAAATTCAGAAAAAGGCGGGCAGAGCCCGCAGTAGAAGAATTCGGAGGCATTTTCCAAGCGACGGCTGGAAGTACCTTGGTGCGCGGATGCGCCCGCGTCTCCCCCGACCAGAAGAGGTAGTAATACTCCCTCAACTCCTTCGCGGCGAGCTTGGGGGGGGGGGGGGGG
>LR738711.1:564013244-564074326 GCA_902687465.1 Secale cereale | reverse complement strand
GGGGGGGGGAGATTGCCCGCTCCTTTCGCAGCGCGGCGAGCCACTGCGCCTCGGCCGACTTCATGGCCTTCCCCTTTTCGGCTTTCGGAGCCATGGCGGAAGTGGTGAGGGAGGTCGATGGCGTTGGTGGTGCTGGTGGCGATGGGGGGTGGAGCGCTGTTCTCTTTCAGCTTCGGGAAGAAGGGGAGCGGCGGAGGTTTTTGAGGATTGGAGTAGCAACTGGCGGATGGACGAACAGCCCCTGTTTCCCCTGCTTATAAGGAGGGAGGGGGCGGACGTTCCGCCTTTCCGAATAAAGAAACCACCCACGATCTCTCCCACGACGCCGCAATCAACGCGTGCCGTTCGGGGAGGGCGCGGTGGATACGGAGTGAGATATGGCGTGACCCAGGCCGCCCGTGCCCATGCCCTGTTTTGGGCCTGGCCCAACAGCTCTCGGCACCGTGTATGGCCCAGGCCCGGGGGCTCCTGTCGGTGTACTAGAGTAGGGGTATCCTAGTATCCCGAACTTGTGCATGGGCAGTCGCAGCACCCCGTGGCAAGGCTTGCTGGGTGACCGCTAAGATCCTCCGTGGTTCCTTTGGAGCCATTCAAGAACAAAGTATTCAAGCCAAGGAGACAAGGCCCCGGCAAGAGGAGCTTGCCGGGAAGGCCAACCAAGGCATCTCAAGGAACTTGCCGCGACGCGCCACGCGTCCCGGCAAGGCCCGGTGAGCGGCAAGCTCCCGGACGAGACAAGGCAACGACCGCGGCAAGGCGCTTGCCACGGCAAGCTACCACTCTGTACCCGCGCTCCAGCACATCCACCAACGTGTCGCTCTGGGACCCTTCTAGGCGTACGTGGCGGGAGGCTGTGCAGCCAGCGGTGCGCGGTGGCGAGCGGTGCTGACAAGATCGCCATCGTGGCGAGCGGTGGCGTCCTTGACGGTCCCTTTTTGCACTGTTTGGGCGACGCAGATGGGCATTTAATGCCCTTGTCCCCTGCCGTCAGGGTTAGGTACGATACACTGTAAAAGTAGTTGTACCAACCGCAACACCTTTCCATTTTTTTACCCTTGCCTGCGTTGCCACCTGTCGGTGACCCCTTGAGCATATAAAAGGAGGCCCATGCGCAACGTAGAAGGGGGTTCGAAGCCAGAGGAACTCTCACGCTCAGTCTCGTTAGCTGCTGGTGTGTACTGTAGCACTCGGCGCTCCCGAGCAAGAACTCAATACAAACCACAAAGCAGGAGTAGGGTTTTACGCATCCGTGCGGCGCGAACCTGGGTAAACTGCTCGTGTGCTTCGCCTCGATCTGCTCTTCGTGCGATCTCCGCCCCCGCCGAACCGAAAGGGGCTCGGTCCGCCGGACCCCATAGGTGCTCGTGGATCAGTTTCCCCGACATCGTTGAATGTGCTTGTACTCAAATATTCCAAGAGTAAGTTGGCAATCATAAATTACGAGCGAATATTGGACAATAGCCGCATAACATCGAGCGAGTATGGGTTTATGGGGCTCAACTCAAAAATTGAAACCAACCAATGAAGTACAATATGGTGAGCGGTTAGAGCAAGTACACAAGGAATGATGTAGGCGGGTTGTACGACTTTAAATAGTACTAGTACTTCCTCCGTCTAGGTGTATAAGTCACCTTATGAAAACCAAATAATCCCAAAACACTTAAGAGCGGTATATTAATTCCCACCTCATTTCTTGTTTCTTGACATAAATAAAGGAATCAACCAATAAGAGATATGGGGTGTGTATGCTTTCAATGATTTGAGACTAGCAAATGTGACATGTAGTGGTCAGTAAATTGCATGTAATGCTATTAATTAGCAGATAAGCATTAAGTTCTCTTGCTTTTCACCCCCTTGGTAACGGTGCACAATCTAAGATGACTTATACATCTAGACGGAGGGAGTACCAAAATTTCAGTTTTTTGTTTTATAAGTCACATTTTTATTAATTCCCATCACATGTTCAGATTACAAGATGCATTAAATCTTTGCTTGCAAGAATTAAGATAAAAATCACCTATACATGTAAAGCTTCTTGGTCCTTTTTTGGCAACACATACATGCGTTGCAATTAATGCATTGGTAAATACAATATTTTGAGGAAAACGAGTGTATTAATTGAGTACTTTTCCTATGGTTAGTGAGATTTGTTAATTGAGCCCTATAAACCGTAAAGGAGGGAGAAGAGAAGCGAGCGACATTTTGTGAGAGAGGAAAGCGGTGATATACGTACCCTGGAGTACTAGCAAAATGTTATTTGGTTCTCTTCGTATTTTGTTTCACATTTTGACCATCAATTTAACTAACAAAATGTTAATGCATGTCACCAAAAATTATATCTTTGGATTCGTACTTGAACATATTTTCCAATGGTATAATTTTTTATGACATGCATTGACACAATGTTAGTTAAATTGACGGTCATACTTTGACACTAATAACGAAGGGGACTAATAAACAATGATGGATGTACTACTGCATATTTACACGTAATTGTTATACTTGCCGGCAATAAACTTGGCTATAGATAATGCGGCAATATACTAGTAGCCAGCACCCAACGGTCGACTTAACTAACCGTGCTCTTACTAGTAACAATAAATGGTCATAATTAATAAAATGAACTTACCGGAGACACACACACTAACTACTTCTAAAAAAACAAGACCATCCAGGACTAGCCCATGGAGGCATATTTTTATAGAAGAAACTCTAAGCACCATGGGCATACGAACTACTTCTCACATGCGGCCGCCCATCATGATTGGATCTCTACCAAGCTAGCATCAGCGTCGCGGTAACTACCGCCATGATCCTGATAGGTGGAGGCATCAAGGCATGCTTGCCAGACGTGGTTGTTCTCCTTCCCGGCCCATCAACGGCGGCCCACCTTGCCTGGATCTCCGCAGAGCTCTCCTCAGCAGCGCGTGCGGCCTCTTCTTTCTTGCGGCGATAGAAATCTCTTTTTTGAGTACTTTCTGCCTTTTCTGCTCATTCTGTGCGGGCTTGGACACCACTTGCTCCACTGCCCATTTGGTCATGGCAGCTTCAAAGTCCGCCCATGTGGGTGTGCGGCTGCGGGCGGCGATGAACTCAGCGTGGCGGGAAGCTGATGTCTACTACGCAACTTTATTCTTGTAGACAAGTGTTGGGCCTCCAAGCGTAGATTTTTGCAAGACAATAGCAATTTTCCCTCAAGTGGATGACCTAAGGTTTATCAATCTGTAGGAGGTCTAGGATGAAGATGGTCTCTCTCAAACAACCATGCAACCAAATAATAAAAAGTCTCTTGTGTCCCCAACACACCAAATACAATTGGAAATTATATGGGTGCACTAGTTCGGCGAAGAGATGGTGATACAAGTGTAATATGGATAGTAGATATGAGTTTTTGTAGTGCGAACAATAAAAAACAGCAAGGTAGCAAGTAACAAAAGTGAGCACAAACGGTATTGGAATGCTTAGAAACAAGGCCTAAGGTCCGTACTTTCGCTAGTGCAATCTCTCAACAGTGCTACTATAATTGGATCATATAACCACCCCTCAACGTGCGATGAAGAATCACTCCAAAGTTCCTATCTAGCGGAGAACATAAGAAGAAATTTTTGGTGGGGTACGAAACCACCTCAAAGTTATTCTTTCCGATCAATCTTTCCAAGAGTTTGTACTAAAGTAACACAAAGTTACCCTTTCCGATCGATCTATCCAAGATTTCCTACTAGAATAACACAAGGTTACCTTTTCCTATCGATCTTTGAAGAGTTTGTACAAAGATAACACAAAGTTATCCTTCCCGATCAATCTATCAAGAGTTCGTACTAAGATCACACCAAAACAGATTCAGATTTGTAATACTCAATCCAACACAAAGAACCTCGAAGAGTGCCCCAAGATTTATACCGGAGAAACAAAGACAAGAATGTGCATCAACCCCTATGCATAGATTACTCCCATATCACCGCGGGAATCCGCAAGTTGAGTGCCAAAACATATATCAAGTGGATCAGTAAGATACCCCATTGTTGCCACGAGTATTCAACTGCAAGACATATATCAAGTGTTCTTAAATCCATAAAAGTATTCAATCCAAAGAAATCTCAGAGGGAAAACTCAATTCATCACGAGATAGAGAGGGGAAAACACAATATGATCCAACTATATTAACAAAGCCCCCTCTACATCAAGATCGTTCCATCAAGAACATGAGAGAGAGATACAACACATAGCTACTAGTACATACCCCCAGCCCCGAGGGTGGACTACTCCCTCCTCATCATGGTGGCCACCGGGATGATGAAGATGGCCACCGGTGATGATTTCCCCCTCCGGCGGAGTGCCGGAAAGGGCTCTAGATTGGATCTCGTGGAGTACAGAGCCTTGTGGCGGTGGAACTTCTGATCTAGGTCTACCCCAAAGGGTTTCGGAATATTTGGGAATTTATAGGGTAAAGAGGCGGTGCGGGAGGCCACCGAGGTGGGCACAACCCACCTCGGCGCGCCAGGAGAGCCTGGCACACCCTGGTGGGTTGTGCCCCCCTCGGGGCACCCCCAGGTGCAGCTTGAGCCCATTGGGTGTCTTCTGGCCCATAAAAAATCTCCAAAAAATTTCGTGGTGTTTGGACTCCGTTTGATATTGATTTCCTGCGATGTAAAAAACATGCAGAAAACAACAACTGGCACTTGGCACTATGTCAATAGGTTAGTCCCAAAAAATGATATAAAAAGATAATAAAATGATTGTAAAACATCCAAGAATGATAATATAACAACATGGAATAATAAAAAATTATAGATATGTTGGGGACGTATCAGCATCCCCAAGCTTAATTCCTGCTCGTCCTCGAGTAGGTAAATGATAAAAACAGAAGTTTTGATGTGGAATGCTGCCTATCATGTCATATCATATTTTTTCTTTATAGCATTGACAATTGGACTTTTATATGGTTCAAAGCAATAGTCTAGTTTTGACATGAGATTTAAATACTCAAGCATATCAATGAGAAATCATGTCTTTCAAAATATGAAATGCTAAAGAACATTATCCCTACAAAATCATATAGTCTTGTCATGCTCTATCTTCCCAGCTCAAAGTATAAACCATGTACTACCCCGGTGTCAGCCAAGCAATTTGTTCATACTTTTTAACATGCTTCAACATTTTCAACTCTCACGCAATACATGAGTGCAAGCCATGGATATAGCAATATAGGTGGAATAGAATGTGGTGGTAGTAGACAAACGAAGGGAAGAAAGTCTCACATCAATTAGACAAAATAATGGACTATGGACATGTCCATCAATCAATATCAATGTGAGGAGTAGGGATTGCCATGCAACGAATGCACTAAGAGCAATAAGGGTACGAAAGCTCAATATGAAACTAAGTGGGTATGCATCAAACTCTACTATAGAAAATTCCCACTAGTGTATGAAAGTGACAACATAGGAGACTCTCTATATGAAAAACATGGTTCTACTTTGAAGCACAAGTGTGGTGCTTGCATTACCCTTCTCTTTTTTCTTCCATTCATCATTTGTTTTCTTTCTTTTCCCCCTTTTTTCTTCTTTTTGTTTCTTTTTTTCTTTTAGTCCGGAGTCTCATCCCGACTTGTGGGGGAATCATAGTCTCCATCATCCTATCATCATTGGGACATGCTTTAATAATTGATAGTGATGATAATCACACTTCTATTTACTTATAACTCAAAAGAAATAAAAATTACAACTCGATACCTATAACATAGTATCACTCTATATGATGAAAAATGAATGCTCAAGCCAACTAAATGATGGAAGTGCATGGCAATATAACTCGGAATGGCTATGGAAATGTCATAATAAGTAGGTAAGGTGGCTGTTTTGAGGAAGGTATAATAAAGTTTATGCACCGACGAAAATTGCGCGGCACGAGAGAGGCTAGCAATTATGAAAGGGTGACAGTGTGTATAATCCATGGACTCACATTAGTCATAAAGAACTCATATACTTATTGCAAAAGTTTATTAGCCCCTCTAAGCAAAGTAATACTATGCATGCTCCTAGGCGGGAGGTTAGTAGGAGTTAACCATCGCGCGCCCCCGACCTTCACACAAAGATAGGACAATCAAGGATAACTTGTGCTCCAACTTCCCGGCATAACGAGAGACTATACGTGCATGCTTCGGGAATCACAAACCTTAACAACAATATTCTTACTAAAGCATAATTACTCATTAACATGACTCACATATCATATCATCATGTCTCAAAACTATTACAAGGAATCATGTTTATTTTGTCCAATGATCTTCATGAAAGTTTTTATCATATGCTTGTTGGATATCTATCACTTTGGGACTAACTTTCATGAGTTTCTTTTGATAAGCTCAAACAAATATAAGTGGAGAACATGAGCATAATTTAAGTGAAGAAAGAGAGAATTGCTTCAAAAATAATAAATCACACCATGCTCAAAAATATATAAGTGAAGCACTAGAGCAAAGGTGCTAGGAAAGAGCTTCTTTGACGGGATGTGAATGCTGCTTATCTATCTTTTCTGGCAACTATTTGGGGGCACTATTTTATTTAAAAACTTTCAGATCTAAGTATTTTATTAAAATAGCAAGAAAACAGAATAAAATGATATTTCAAGAATAGCGCATCTCATGTGAAGAAGCAAAAACTTAGGATCAACCGATACTAACCGATAATTGTTGATGAAGAAAGGTGGGATGCCTATCGGGGCATCCCCAAGCTTAGATACTCGAGACTTCTTGAATTATTATCTTGGGGTGCACTGGTCATCCCCAAGCTTGATCTTTTGTGTCTCCTTAATTCTTCTCATATCACGGTTTCCCTAAATCTCAAAAGCTTCATCCACACAAAACTCAACAAGAACTCGTGAGATAAGTTAGTATAAATCAATGCAAAACCTTATCATCCTCTACTGTAGCAATCATTAAAATTGTTATTAAACATTGCATACTAAATGTCTCTGCATATTTAATACTCCTATCGTCAAATAGAATCATTAAACAAGCAAACATGTGCAAATAATGCAAACATAACAACAATCTGCCAAAACAGTACAGTCTGTAAAGAGTTGAATTCTTCTCATACTTCCCGAGCTCTAAAAATTCAGAAAAATTACCACATTACAGAGAACTTATTCATTCTAACTTTGTAAAAATTTCAAGATTTTATCATGTTCTGATTATCCAGAAGAATTCAGACAATGATAGAAAACTTTCTATTTTCAAACAGCAGCATATAGTCTTGCAAAATAAGCATGGTAAAGGATATCCTTGACACTTTTATTGAAATAAAAGGTGCAAAACATTATTATAAATACCAGCAAGCAAATAATAACGAAATAATATGACGCTCCGAGCAAAACTCATATCATGTGACGAATGAAAACATAGCTCCAAGTGAGGTTACCGATAATGTTGGAGACGAAAGAGGGGATGCTTTCTCGGGCATCCCCAAGCTTAGTTGCTTTTGTATTACTTGAATATTACCTTGGGGTGCCTTGGGCATCCCCAAGCTTAGGGTATTTTCACTTCTTATTCTCCTCATATCAATATCTCACCCATTACTTGAAAACTTCAATCACACCAAACTTAACAAAACTTCGTGAGATGGGTTAGTATGATAAAACAAATCATTCACTTTGGGTACTGTAAAATACAAGATTCATAAATGTTCTCACACAATGCTTACTGTAGCATATCATTTATAAAATTTATATATATCAATATAAGCCATAGAAACTAGAAAACAAGCAAACTATGCATTGAAAACAGAATCTGTCAAAAACAGAACAGTGTGTAATGATCTGAACATTCACCATACTTCTGCAACTCTAAAAATCTTGAAAAAAATAGTATCACGCGAATTTTTTTATATTAATCTTCTGCAAAAAGAATCAACTCAAAAGCACTCTTCTGTTAAAAATGAGAAATTTTCTCATGAGCGCAAAAGTTTCTTTTTTTCAGCAAGATCAAATCTACTATCACCCAACATGATCCTAAGGCTTTGCTTGGCACTTTATTGAAACAATAGCTATAAAACATGATTACTACAGTAGCATAATCATGTGAACAGACAAAAATAGTAGGTATAAGTGTTGGGTTGTCTCCCAACAAGCGCTTTTCTTTAATGCCTTTTAGCTAGGCATGATGATTTCAATGATGCTCACATAAAAGATAAAGATTGAAACACAAAGAGAGCATCATGAATCACATGGCAAGCACATTTAAGTCTAACCCACTTCCTATGCATAGGGATTTTGTGAGCAAACAATTTATGGGAATAAGAATCAACTAGCATAGGAAGGCAAAACAAGTAAAATTTCAAAAATTTCAACACATAGAGAGGAAACTTGATACTATTGAAATACATACAAGCATATGTTCCTCTCTCATAGTAATTTTCAGTAGCATCATGAATGAAACTCCCACCTCTCCACCGCCACCTTAACCCTAGCCACCACCACCACCGGCGATCTCCACATCTCTCCGTGGATTTTGTCATCTGATCGGCTCATCATCTCCGACGCTCCTTCCTCTCTCTTTTGGTTATCATCTTCCTCATGGCGGTCCATGCAGCGATCTCCCTGGGATTGGATTTCTCCCCGGGGATGAAGTTAGCGTCCGAGATCCAACGCGTTTTCAGGATATCGGTGCATCTCACGTTGGACACAGGCCATTTTACTATGGTGGCCTCCTTTGCGCGGCATACTTTCCGGCTGGATGAGGAGAACGTGGGGCTCGCTCTAGAGGCGTCCATTGGAGGATATTGCTCACGTCTCAAGGTATCGCTCCTCCACCATGGCGTTTTCTCCTTCAACGTTTCTTGCAAGGATGTGGGGTTTTTCATTCTGCACCAGAGGAGTTTTGTTTGTGATCAATTCAAGTGTTTCTTCCACCTCTGGGGTAATGGTGGCCCAGATTGGAAGATAGAATTTCGTCTTTGGCAATCTGAATGCCAAGAAGAATGGGTTTTAGTTAGTCCATCTAAGAGAAGAGCTAGACTTGGTTTACAGGCCATGCAACATGCTCCGGCCAAATCTTCTCTTCGAGCACGCATGGACAAAGTTATGCCTAGCAAGCGTGCTACGTTTGCTATGTTCATGCAATATCCCGCACGCAAGGGTTATAGCTATGGCCCATCCGCTGCTGAAGTGGCCACCCTCCGCGAAGCTGGTTATCATGTATCGTCACATGAGGACGTGAATGCGGAGGCTTCTTCTCCGGTGATGACCTCACTGCTGGTCAAGCTCCTAATTCAGTTTGGAACAGTTCCACCTTCCCCGGAGGGTTTATATCCTTCCCGTTTAAACCCAGGATCTTCGGGTACTCGTTTGATTTTTTCCCTGGACGGTTTGGATTCTCCGCCTAAGTTGGGCTCGTGGGGCCAGCCCATTGAACTTGCTGATGATGACAATAGCAGCCCTTCGCCCCTAGCTTCCAAAACTCCATCTCCTCGGGATATTATCAATGATCTGCAATGTTTTGACGAGATGATTGAAGATATGGCTGCAAAATACTGGGATTGTCAGAACTATTTGGCTATGCGTCACACGTCAAAGACATGCACGAATCCGGTCTGATGCCGTAATTGTTTCGTTCGGGACACGTTAAAAAAAATTGCCTAGGCCTGCCGCCTGACTTGTCCGTCTGGGTGCCTAAAATCCCATCACCGGGTTTTGGGAAGCGGGACCGAAAAGAGGACCTTTCCTCCCCCGTCTCTCCAGTTTCCCAAGACCAAACGACTCCGGAGAAAACCCCATCCTCTGCTCCTCCGCCGCAAACATCTCAGCCCCCGCAACCATCACCGCCTTCACGCCCTGCCTCGCATTGCCAAGCTTCCTCTAGCTCTGGTCCGGCCACTCCCTCGCAGCCTCCAATGGCGATGCATGCGATTGACCCGCATCGCTTCATCCCTGCGGGTTTCGACATTGAAGATGGTGGAGCGGACCGTCTGCCCCGCACCTTCTACACGCCGGCCGCCCCACCACCCCGGGCGCATGAGCAGTATATGGTGGCCATTGTGGATCCTATCCCACCTCAAGAGTTGGTGGGAGTTCGCCGTCAGTAGGTTCTGGATTTCTTAATTCAAGTGATGCATGTCCCGGTTATCTCTGCCCAGACTTGGTTTCAAGGTGTGGGTCTGTTCGAGATGGAAGATCCAGTTGTTCGGGGATCGTTTACTCTGCACCCACCGTTTCCGTTAGGGGTTGATGATGAAGGCAATGAGTTTTTTGTCCATTTTATTCCCCACAACCCGGGAGAGGGCTTCCGTGCCATTCATGGCCAACGGACGGGATGGTTGATGTTTATTGGGATCCCGTTGGACTATAGGAACACTCAATGCATTGCGGAGATGGTTGGTACTTTTGGACAGTTCCACTACTGGAATAGCACTGACAGGCGCACGGTTCGAGCTTTGGTCTGTGCATCTTTCCCAGACAATGCTTTAGTCCCTCGATCGGTGACCTTCAGGGAGTTTGCCAATTGGGGTGAAGTCATGGTGTCATGGTCTGCTGGCTGTTATATCTTATCCGGCAAATTTGCTGGCGCCATGATCACGGCGGATGAAGACCCTATGCCGTTGAATGGGAATCCGCACCCGTTGCCTAGAGCTGAGGTGCCGCAGCCGTTCTGCGCAATGCCGCCATACCCTGCTCTTGGCTGGAATGCAGTCCCTCCGGGCTAGAACCAGGGTCAGAATGTCATGGCTGGGCGGGCTGATAATGTGCAACAAGAGAAGGGATGGGGCCCATCGGAAGAACAGGCGCAACCTATGCAGCAGGCGGAAGAAGTTCAACCAGCCCAGGATCAGAATTCCATGATCCCGAATCCCTCTCTGGATTCCTCTGACGATGAGAATATGATTGAAGTCCAGCAGCCTCTTCCGATAGTGTAGTTGGACCCAATTCAGCTTGGTATGGTCAAGGTTTTCTATGGGCCAGTTCTTCCGCTAACAATGATCTAGGAGCGATCTTTCAAGTCCTTGTTGCCTGTCTTTGCCACCAGAGATATTCACCCTTGCCTACCTGGGTTTGCTGTGTCAATGAGGCAAGTTTCCTTTGGCTCGGAGGATCTGCAGAAGAAATTCTTGCTTTGGAATGCCGAACAAGACCGTACAGAACCTGGTAACTCTTCGGTGGTTATTGAAGAGCTGCCCTCAGATGATCAATCATGTTTCAGTCCCCAGGCTCCTTCTGCTCCTTCGCAAGACGCTCCTACTGTTCCTTCGCAAGACGCTCCTCAGGACTTTCAGTTCATGGCTGCCACTCCAACACCACTAGGCAAGCGGCCGCGTCGATCTGTTCGCTCCAGGCGCTCTGTCACGCTTGTTGAGCCAGTTCAAGACTTCAGTTGCAGGAGAATGACGCACAGCGCCGCCAAGCGATCGGGCATGAAGCCGGCCTCGGCTATCCCGCTGAAGCCCACACCTCTCCGTCGCCCGAAGGCAAAGAAGCTTCACCTCGAGGATGATTGTAGCCAGCTCCCTCTACCAGACCCGACGCCTATACCAACATTGCAGGCTATTGGAGTGGCGCTGGGTATTGCCCCGGAGGATCTTTCGGTTGAGAAGCTTATGGCTTCTCCATGTGCTATTGAAGACAAAAATGGCCCCCATGATGATTGACACCCACTGAAGTTTGATAGAGAGTCGGGCACTTTTATTTGTGTGTCTATTTTACCATAGTACTATGTGTCTATGCGCATGTCTGAACTTGTTGGTTACCTTCGTGGGAACTACTTTTATTACCTGGTCCATGCTGTTAAGCAGCTGGATTTGCTATTACTTCGCAGTCCTATTATCTTATGGATAATCGCAGTTATCATAATTGGAATGTGCTTTGCTAGAACGTACGAGGACTGAATTCTGAGGCTAGGCAGCGGGATTTACGTGATAAAATTGAAGAGAGCCACTGCTCTATTATTTGTCTTCAGGAAACTAAATGCGAGATTTTTGATATCCGAAAGATTAGATCATTTCGTCCTAGAAGGTTCGATCAATTCGCGTTCTCACCTTCTGTTGGAGCTTCGGGTGGGATACTAGTCGTTTGGAACTCGTCGATTTTTCATGGCCAGCTTATTGACATACAGAGATATAGTGTCGTGGTCTCTTTCCAATCCCTGCACAATTATGAAAAATGGACCTTAGTCTCAGTATATGGGCCATGCGAGGGTCTGCCTAGAGACGATTTCGTTAACTGGCTATATCATTTAGTTATCCTTCCAGATGAAAATTGGCTACTGTTGGGGGATTTCAATTTTATCAGGTCTTTGGACAATAGAAACCTACCAGGTGGTGACCCCAATGATATTTTTCTTTTCAATGAAATAATTGGTCATCTTGGTCTTCTAGAGCTACCTTTGAAGGGCCGTAGCTACACCTGGTCCAACATGCAGCAGCAACCCTTACTTGAGCAACTTGACTGGTTCTTCACTATAGCAGATTGGATCTCTCATTATCCAAACATTGTGGTTAACCCTCTAGCTAAAACTTCCTCGGGTCATGTGCCGTGTGTGGTGTCCATTGACACTACCATTCCTGCAATGAAGACTTTCCGGTTTGAAAACTACTGGATTGAAATGCCGAGGTTCATGGATTGTGTAACCAAGTCTTGGAATGCTCTGGATCTTTCTGATCTATCGGCTTCTGCAGTCCTCACAAAGAAGTTTAAACGGCTGCGATACGATTTGAGATCTTGGAGCAAACACTTATCATACCTCAAAAAGCTTACTGTCAATTGCTCAAAGGTCATTCTGCACTTTGACCAGCTAGAGGAAGTGAGACCCTTCACCAGGCCAGAGCTCAACTTCAGACAAATTGTGAAACTCCACTATGAGAAGCTGTTGAAAATCCACTATATCTACCGGAAACTAAGATGCACCATTCGGTACATAAAAGTTGGCGAGGAGAATTCAAAATTCTTTCATGCAATGGCTTCGGAGCGCATGAGAAGGAATTCCATCTCGAGTCTAATGGCCAACTCCATGGTTGCTCCTGTGACGGGTCATGATCAGATGGCGGGAATTCTCTGGGCCTCATTCAAATCCAGAATGGGCCAGTCACAAGGGATCAATATGGGCTGATCTCAGCCGTTTAATTCAACCCATTTCAGGACTGGAAGAGCTGTCCATACCTTTTTCTGATGATGAAATTAAAGTGGTCTTGAAATAATTGCCGGTGGATCGGGCGCCTGGCCCGGATGGTTTTAATTGGATGTTTGTTAAGCGATGTTGGCCTATAATTGAACAGGACTTTCTGCGACTGATTCGGGATTTTTATGAAGGGAAGCTGTCGTTGGAAAATATTAATGGCTCTCTCATTACACTTATACCCAAGATTGCTTCTCCGGTTGGGCCTGATGATTTTAGGCCAATATCCCTCACCAACACTTGTCTTAAATTTTTAACTAAGTTGTTGGCCAATAGGTTGCAGAAGGTTATTCTCAAGTGTATCCACAAAAATCAGTATGGATTCCTTAAGGGAAGGTCAATTCAAGATTGTCTGGCCTGGAGCTTTGAATATATTCATCAATGCAAACAATCCAAGCATCCTGTGATCATCCTTAAGTTGGATTTTGCTAAGGCCTTTGACACAGTTGAGCATGAGGTTATTATTCAAATGCTCCAGCATAAGGGGTTTGATGCCAAATGGATTTCTTTGATGAAACAACTGCTGTCCACGGGTTCCTCGTGTGTGCTGTTGAATGGTATCCCTGGAAAGCAATTTAAGTGCAAGTGTGGCATCAGACGGGTGACCCCCTATCACCTTTGTTGTTTGTCCTTGCAGCTGACTTGTTACAGTCTGTGGTTAACCAAATGCTAGAGCATGGCACTCTCTCTTTGCCTATTCAAACACATGACAGAGATTTTCCCATCATCCAATATGCAGATGATACGATTCTGTTCCTTGCGGCTAAAGATAATGAACTTGTTGCACTGAAGAACATGCTGCTGACCTTTCAACAATCCACAGGGTTGAAGGTCAACTTTGCCAAATCCTCAATGATCCCTTTGAATATGAGTGATGAGGAGGCTTCAAGGCTTGCCGCTATTCTGGGTTGCAAAATTGGCAAGCTCCCATTTACTTATCTTGGTTTGCCCTTGGGAACCACAAGGCCAAGAATCATTGATCTAATGCCCTTGGTTGACAGCCTTGAGCGGCGATTAACATCAAGTTCTTCCATGTTGAATCAAGGCTCTCGTCTGCAATTACTTACCTCTGTTCTCACTTCTATGCCCATATATTTTCTGTGCAGCCTCAGCATTCCACCAGGGATTATCAAGCAGCTTGACAGAATCTTCAGGCAATGTCTTTGGAGGGGCAACAGTGATGCCCCCTAACAATCACTTGCTGCATGGGAGCTCGTTTGCAGGCCAAAGGACAAAGGGGGCTTAGGAGTTTTTAAACCTGAACATCCAGAACAAAGGGCTACTTATCATACATCTCCACAAATTCTATAACAAGGTTGACATTCCCTGGGTGACCTTAATTTGGAGCAGTTACTATGATCATGGTGTTCCACATGCAACAGCTGCAGCTGGATCTTTTTGGTGGCGGGATATTTTGAAACTCCATGAGGCTTACATACCTATTGCTTCGGTGCACATCAACATGGGTGACTCTACTTTGTTCTGGACGGACTCTTGGCACATTGGGGGCTCTACGCGGCCACTATGCTGGAGATTGCCAAGGTTATATTCCTTTGTCAATAATGATAGGATACCCATTCAGGAATTCCTCCAATCCCAGGATCTATTCTCCATGTTTCATTTGCCAATTTCTCATGAAGCTGCTGAGGAGCTACACATTTTGGAAGGTTGGATCATGCAGTTACAAAGAGACCCTCTTATACCTGGTTTGGATATGGCCGGGCAAATCTAAGGAGTACACTGCCAAGAGCTTTTATACGGTCATGCATTCACACCTACCGACAATACATCCTTGCAAATGGTTGTGGCAGAGTAGGTGCACCATGAAGATCAAGGTTTTTGGGTGGCTGCTTTTCTTTGAGAGATTAAACACAAAAGACATGTTGGTTAGAAGGCACTGGCGCTCTACTCAAGATGACAATCTTTGCCTCATCTACAGCGAGCTAGTGTATGAAGATAGATTGCACCTGTTTTTTAACTGCGTCTTCAGCTGTAGAGTCTGGAATTATCTGGGTATTGATTGGTCGGGAAGCTCTGATATTCGGCAATGTATCATGCATGCAAGGTCCAGCTTCAGACACCCTTTCTTCTTTGAGGTCATGCTAACTGCTGCTTGGAATATTTGGATCTTGAGAAATGGCAGAACCTTCAGAGCTGAGAGAGCCACCTTCAGTGCTTGGAAGTGCAAATTCATCCATGATATATCTCTACTTGCTCATAGGGTGAAGGACTGTATAAAACCAAAACTTCTGGCATGGGTTAATTCTTTGTTGTAAAGGAGGTAGGGATAATTAGCCTTAGGTAGTTCTTTACACCTTTTTCCTATATAGTTTGTGTGATTGTCTGTACAGTTCTCTTTTATTTTAATAAAGGGCTGTGGGGCTTGGCCTCACAGTAAATATTCAAAAAAAAATTCAACAATATAACCATCACATAAAGCATTCTTTTCATGATGCAAAGGCATATAAATTTTGCTACTCTCCACATTAGCAAATTTATTCTCATGAATAGTGGTGGGAGCAAACTCAACAAAATAAATATCATGATATTGAAAATTAAAGTCACGATGACAAGTTTCATGGTTATCATTGTTCAATATAGCATACATGTCATCACCATAATCATCATAGATATCAACTTTGTTATCATAGTTAATTGAAACATCCTCCAAAGTAGTGGATTCATCAATAAATAAAGTCATGACCTCTCCAAATCCACTATTGTCAATATAATCATCATAAATAGGAGACATGATACCATTATAACAAATTTCCACATCAAATTTTGGGTGGCTAAAAATATCATCTTCATCAAACATAGCATCCCCAAGCTTTTAGCTTTGCATATCATTAGCATCATGGATATTCAAAGCATTCATACTAAAATCATTGCAATCATGCTCATCATTCAAATATTTTGTGCCAAACATTTTATTGACTTCTTCTTGTAACAATTGTGCACAATTTTCCGATCCATCATTTTCAAGAAAGATATTATAAAGATGATCAATAATATGATGCAACATCAATTCCATTTATTTAGTTTTCTTTTACAAAACCAAACTACTGATAAAACATGAAACTAAAAGATTCGATGGCAAATTCTAAAGATATACATTCAAGCACTCACCTACCCGGCAATGGCGCCAGAAAAGAGCTTGATGTCTACTACGTAACTTAACTCTTGTAGACACGTGTTGGGCCTCCAAGCGTAGATTGTTGTAAGAGAATAGCAATTTTCCCTCAAGTGGATGACCTAAGGTTTATCAATCTGTAGGAGGTCTAGGATGAAGATGGTCTCTCTCAAACAACCCTGCAACAAAATAATAAAAAGTCTCTTGTGTCCCCAACACACCAAATACAATGGGGAATTGTATGGGTGCACTAGTTCGGCGAAGAGATGGTGTTACAAGTGTAACATGGAGAGTAGATATGAGTTTTTGTAGTGCGAACAATAAAAAACAGCAAGGTAGCAAGTAACAAAAGTGAGCACGGTATTGCAATGCTTAGAAACAAGGCCTAGGGTCCGTACTTTCGCTAGTGCAATCTCTCAACAGTGCTACTATAATTGGATCATATAACCACCCCTCAACGTGCGATGAAGAATCACTCCAAAGTTCCTATCTAGCGGAGAACATAGAAGAAATTGTTGGTGGGTTACGAAACCACCTCAAAGTTATTCTTTCCGATCAATCTTTCGAAGAGTTCGTACTAAAGCAACACAAAGTTACCCTTTCCGATCGATCTATCCAAGAGTTCGTACTAGAATAACACAAGGTTATCTTTTCCGATCGATCTTTCAAGAGTTCGTACAAAGATAACACAAAGTTATCCATCCCGATCGATCTATCAAGATTTTGTACTAGATAACACCAAAACATATTCAGATTTGTAATACTCAATCCAACACAAAGAACCTCGAAGAGTGCCCCAAGATTTCTACCGGAGAACAAAGACAAGAACGTGCATCAACCCCTATGCATAGATTACCCAAATATCATCGCGGGAATCCGCAAGTTGAGTGCCAAAATATATATCAAGTGGATCAATATGATACCCCATTGTCACCACGAGTATTCAATTGCAAGACATATATCAAGTGTTCCCAAATCCATAAAAGTATTCAATCCAAAGAAATCTCAAAGGTAAAACTCAATTCATCACGAGAAAGAGAGGATAAAACACCATACGATCCAACTATATTAACAAAGCCACCGATACATCAAGATCGTTCCATCAAGAACACGAGAGAGAGAGAGAGATACAACACATAGCTACTAGTACATACCCTCAACCCCGAGGGTGGACTACTCCCTCCTCATTATGGTGGCCACCGGGATGATGAATATGGCCACCGGTGATGGTTTCCCCCTCCAGTGGAGTGCTGGAAAGGGCTCTAATTTGGATCTCGTGGAGTGCAGAGCCTTGCGGCGGCGGAACTTCTGATCTAGGTCTACCCCGAAGGGTTTCACAATATTTGGGAATTTATAGGGTAAAGAGGCAGTACGGGAGGCCACCGAGGTTGGCATAACCCACCTGGGCGTGCCAGGGGGGCCTGGCGCGCCCTGGTCAGTTGTGCCCCCCTCCGTGAACCCCCCAGGTGCAGCTTCAGCCCATTGGGTGTCTTCTGGTCTGCCGGTCAAAGCACTACCTACTGTAATATCTCTATTCTTTTAGATTTAGAATGCTATTGGCATATCTCTAACATGTGGGAGCGAGTGTGAGTGAACCGACCTCAATCGACAGTAAAATCGCCTGTTGAGCGCACTTTGAGAGATACGAGGAGTGAGAAGCAATACAGACTGGTGGATTACTAGAGCTAGGTGTCGCCTGGAGGCCAAGAAATATGGTGATAGCGTGCAGTGGGCATGTACGTATGATGTAACTACACATGGATTGTCGTGTTTTCTACCCCTCTGATCTAAATGAGTACTAGAAGATTTGGTTGATTTTATATGACTACCCCCATCCTGGTTTATTGGTCCCCATTGTATTTTGTGCCTAGTTTTGACCATAAGTTTAACTAACAAAATGTTCATGCATGTCATAAAAAATATATCATCGGAAACTATGATCAAATATGAATCCAATCATATTTTTTAACATGTATTAATATTTTATTAGTTAAATATTGGTCAAATTTTGGCACAAATTACAAAGGGGACCAACAAATCAGGACGGAGCTAGTACTAAAAGATTTGGCAACTAAAGCGTCCATTGCACTAGTGCAACATGACGTGCTAAGCACATTAAAAAGTTTAGCAACTAAAGCCTCCAATGCATAGGTGCTTAAGTTGTTGTAGCTAAGTATCCTTAATTTAATGATTTAGCAACTAAAGTTCTTCATGCATTGGTGGGCTTCTTTTGTTTAAGTGTTTTGCCTAGGTTTGCTTGCTTGGCATTGTTCTTCTTGGGGTCACAACACTCATCTCTCTCATCTTAATTACCGTGCCACATCAGATTTTTTGCCTGCATGGCACCATTAGAACATGTACAAGGTGGAGTATTGGGAGGGACGTAGACGCTCCACCGCGCGGTTCCTTGGTCCTTCTCAGTCGTCGGACATCGTTCTTCCTCCTTTTGCGGACACATGGGACATCTAGCATCCAGGTCGTGTCATGCAATAAAATGGCTAGTCTCATGTTTAAAACATGTTGTACTAGTAGATGTAGATGTACTTGTAGATGTAGATATAGATGTAGTGTAGACATAGATGCAGATGTAGATGTACATGTAGAGAAGTAGAGATAAGTGAGACTCACCAACGGTCACCAACGTAGGCCGAGTACATGCACAAATCACCCGCAAAAAAGGAGTACGTGCACAAAGAGAAGAATTGCATGCACGGGCGCACATACTCTTTGCCTCCTTCACTAACACACACGCGCGGGTACATGGTGGAGCTCATTTCTGGATGAAGAGGCAACTCACGTGAGAATTTGACGCGTGTAGTAGTTATTCACTAGTGGATGGTCAAGAATCATGTGTTATCGAACCAAAGTTTGACCATGACATAGTGGCGTGCTTTTTTATTTTTTCTTCAATGGCACATACACAAATTTTTTCTTCAATGCCACGTGAATCATGCACGTACTCAATGGCAGAGCATGGGATGGGATGGTAGCCAGGGACATGGTCGGCCCTCTTTGGAGATGACTACACTACTACTTTGATGTATGTTTTAAAAAACTACTATTTTTATGTGTCCTATCAACTCGCAAAACAATGAGAAGCTTGCTTACTACACCCTATACATAGCTCACACTATTGTACTACAATAGTACTAGCAGTTGGAGTATGGGAGTACCTGATATTTCCCCATCCGGAGCGATCTGAAGCTAGCTTCTTGATACGTCTCCAACGTATCTATAATTTTTGATTGTTCCATGCTATTATATTATCAATCTTGGATGTTTTATATGCATTTATATGCTATTTTATATGATTTTAGGGACTAACCTATTAACCCAGAGCCCAGTGCCAGTTTCTGTTTTTTCCTTGTTTTTTGAATCTCGTAGAAAAGGAATATCAAACAGTGTCCAAATGGAGCGAAACTTTACGAGGATTTTTCTTGGACCAGAAGACACCAGAAGGACTTGGAGTACACGTCAAGGGAGCTGCGAGGCAGGCACAAGGGCGGAGGGTGCGCCCTGGGGGCTAGGGCGCGCCCCCACCCTTGTGGGCCCCTCGAGCATCCCCTGACCTAATTCTTCCTCCTATGTATTCTCATATATTCCGAAAACATTAGAACATCCATCAAAACAAATTTTCTACCGCCATAACCTTCTATTCTCGCGAGATCCCATCTGGAGGCCTTTTCCGGTACTCTTTCGGAGGGGGTTTGACCACGGACGACATCTACATCAACACCACTGCCCTTCCGATGAAGTGTTAGTAGTTTACCACAAACCTATGGGTCCATAGCTAGTAGCTAGATGGCTTCTTCTCTCTCTTTGATCCTCAATACCATGTTCTCCTCGGTGTTCTTGGAGATCTATCTGATGTAATCTTATTTTGTGGTGTGTTTGTCATGATCCAATGAATAGTGGGTTTATGATCAGATTATCTATGAATAATATTTGAGTCTCTTCTGAATTCTTATATGCATGATTTAATATCTTAGTAATTCTCTTCAAACTATCGGTTTGGTTTGGCCAACTAGACTGGTTTTTCTTGCAATGTGAGAAGTGCTTTGCTTTGGGTTAAATCTTGCGGTGCTCAATCCCAGTGACAGTAGGGGACATGACACGTATTGTATTGTTGCCATCGAGGATAAGAAGATGGGCTTTTCATCTTATTTCCTAAGTTAATTTCGCTACATCATGTCATCTTGCTTAAGGCGTTACTCTGTTCTTATGAACTTAATACTCTAGATGCAGAATCGTTTCGATCGATGTGTGGAGTAATATTAGTAGATGCAGGCAGGAGTCCGTCTACTTGATATGTATGTGATGCCTATATTCATGATCATTGCCTTAGATGTCGTCATAATTATTCGCTCTTCTATCAATTGCTTGACAATAATTTGTTCACCCACCATAATATTTGCTATCATGAGAGAAGCCTCTGGTGAAACCTATAGCCCCCGGGTCTATTTTACATCTTATAAGTTAACTATCTACCATTTTGCAATCTTTTACTTTTCAATCTATAAACCAAAAACCCAAAAATATTTACTTTACTAGCTCATCTATCTCTATCGGATCTCACTTTTACAAATAACTGTGAAGGGATTGACAACCCCTTTATAGCGTTGGGTGCATGTTTATTGATTGTTTGTGCATGTATTTGGAGATTTGTGCGTAATCTCCTACTGGATTGATACATTGGTTCTCAAACTGAGGGAAATACTAACTCTACTTTGCTGCATCACCCTTTCCTCTTCAAGGGAAAACCAACGCAAGCTGAAGAGGTAGCAGGAAGAATTTCTGGCGCCGTTGCCGGGGAGATCTACGCCAAGTCAAGAACAAGAAAGTACCCTTCATTAAACTCTCATCACTTGCATTTACATTATTGCCATTCGCCTCTCACTTTCCTCTCCCCCACTTCTAAAACGATCTTCGAAAAGATTTGCCTTTTCTTCGCCCTTCTTCCGTTCGTCTTGCCCGTACGCTTTTGTGGTGCTACTCCACCTACCTCGTTTTCATGGCTAGTTCTCCCATAATTATTAGCACTCCTGACAATGAAGTTCTCAATTTTAAACAAAGGGCGAGGGAAAATTTAAAAGATGCTTGGTATAGAATTTGCAATGCTCAAAATAGATCTACCATAAAGCAATCTACTGCCATTCTTCTCCATAATTTTTATGTGGGAGTTACTCCTTGGAATATATTTGTTCTAGATACCATTACCAGAGGGAATTTCTTAGGGAGTCACATTTTTTATTCTTATAATGCCATGATAGATTTGTTAGGGCCACCACCTCTTTTGGTTATTGGAACTACTTTAACTTTCGAACATGTCATGCAAAGACTTGATACTAATGAAAGCAAAATGGCTTCTATTGAGGTAATTGACAATTTAGATAAAAAGGTTCATAATCAAATTACTCAATATGGATCTAAGGTAGGGGTTACTATAAAGAATCTTAAGGAAAAAGAACCCATTGTCAATGCAAAAATAGATCAAGGATCTATTAGGATTGGCAAACTAGAAAATATTATTACTAATTTGGGTTCTGCTTTTTCCTCCATTGAAAATACTCCAAGTCCTCCTCCTAAGGTCACCAAATTTATTTATGTTCCCAAGAATAAAGGTGAATCGTCTAGTCAAGAAGATCTCTAATCATTAAGCATTCACTGTAATCTTTTTAATATGATTAAGGGACCAATTACAACAGGTGATTCTTGAGTTCTTGCCTAGGAGTATGATTATTGATAAAACCATAGAATCTCCTAAGGAAAATAGAGGTATGATTAAAGAATTGCATACCAAAGATGACAATACCGAGATCTATTTGCGTTTTATGCCTAGCTAAGGGCGTTAAACAATAGCGCTTGTTGATAGGCAACCCAATTTTATTTTTGATTTTTACTTTTTGGTTCTGTTTTTCAAGTTTTACACATTATTACTCCTGTAGTCATTGTGTTTTGGTGTTTTAATTAGTGTTTGAGCCAAGTAAGACCTTTGGGATGGCTTATGGTGATCATTGACTTGATTTTGCTGAAAAACAGAAACTTTTGCGCCCAGTGCAGAAAATTCAATAATTCACTAGAACGTCGAAACCTTCTGAAATTTTTATAAAAAAGTGATATACAAATTCTCCACGTCGTCCTAATTTTTCACAATTTTTAGAGTTACAGAAGTATGCAAAGTTTTTAGATTGCTACACACTGTTTTGTTTTTGACAGATTCTGTTTTCTATGTGTTGTTTGCTTATTTTGATGCATCTATGGCTAGTATCGGGGGGTATGAACAATGAATAAGTTGGAATACAATAGATATTACACCAATATAAAATTACAATAAGATCACAATAGTACCTTGAGTGGTTATTTGCTTTGTTTTACTAACGGAGCTCACGAGATTTCTGTTGAGTTTTGTGTTATGAAGTTTTCAAGTTTTGGGTAAGGATTTGATGGACTATGGAATAAAGAATGGAAAAAGCCTAAGCTTGGGGATGCCCAAGGCAACCCAAGGTAAAATTAAAGGACAGCCAAGAGCCTAAGCTTGGGGATGCCCCGGTGTCGGTGCAACAAACCCTGGGTCTGTTGCCCTGACTGTGCACATGCATGGGAACAAGAATGAAGCACCAGCCCAAGTCAGAGTACAAGAAGCCAAGAGGTTAGAAGGACCAACATGCAGATCAGAAGGACCAAGACCAAACTAGAGAAGCAAGATATCGCCAAAAGAAAGGCCTCCCTTGCCGAGCAGGCGAGCCCGTCAAGGGGCAAGGCCATCCTAGAAGAAGAGAACCAAGGCGTCCCGACAGAGCCTGCTGGGACTCGCGGAGGCTAAACCACCTCACAACCACTCCTCCACGACTCACGTTGTTAATCAGTGCAGTGTCAAGCTGCAGAGTGATGAAGGTGGCAGCCATTCGCCACATGGTAGCCTCTCCCTACAGGAAAAACCCATAGATGACACCCGTCCCGCGACGTGTGAAGTGAACAAGCGCGGAGCTGGCAAGATAGCCCGGTAAGCCTTGTCGGGCAACCAGTGATGTGACGTTGAGCGATGCATTTAATGCGCCCTGTCAGCCCGCAGAGTTAGGTATGATAGCACTGTTGCTATCTTATCACTGCATAATGACTACTTTGCCATTGTGGTAACCCCTTGATCTATAAAAGGAGGCCCATGGCAATAGTAGACAGGGTAAGATGGTTGGATCGCTCACACCCCCATACGAGTGTAGTCGTTGCCGCCCTGAGGCAACTTCTGCCGGGCAAGTGTACTATGCTCCACCACCTCATTTTCCACCATCAATCCACCAAAGCATGAGTAGGGTCTTACGCCACCACGGCAACCCGAACCTGGGTAAAACTGCCCGCCTGATCTCTGCCGTGCTGCCCCACGCTCGTCTGCTCCTTGTGCAATGTGACGTCCCCTTGCTAAACCAGCAAGGGGCCACCAGGTACCATAGGTGGACGTGGTTTCCCTCGACATCTTTGGCGCGCCAGGTAGGGGGCCTCGCTTGCACGAACCTAAAGGCGTGTGTAGTGCGTCATCTTCATCGCCATCTTCATCTTCAACGATGCCATCGACCATGGTGCCCAAGAAGAAACACGTTCCTTCGGCGCATCCATCCACCTCGAAGGCTCCGCCGACCGCGGCGTCTAGCACTGCGGGAGGTGCAGAGGCACGCGAGGACGCAGACGCTGCTGGGGACGTGGTCGGAGCAGGCTGCACCATCACCACTTCCCCCACGGCCGACGCGAGAGCACGAGGCACCGGAGGAGAGCAGCATCATCAACACCCCGACGACCATGCTCCCCAAGGACCAGGTGGAGAGGTTACTCCATCTGTGCCCCTCTCACCCACCGACGAGCACAGCCGCATTAACGGTGCTCGTACCGGGGCGAATCGTGCCCTGCGTCCGTTCCCACCACAGGTGCGGTCGTAGCACGTGCGCCTCCCCCAGGATGAGTCGACCAAGCCGCTGCGCTCAATGGAGCTGATGTCCCTCGTGCACATTCACCCCACCACCCAACCATCTAGGTGGTCACCCCGCAGCTGTAGGGGCACAATGCTGCCGCCGCTGGCACCGTCAGGATCCGAGCGACGGTACAATTGACTTCATCATTACACATACCAAGTACAACCTCGGAGCCCATGGCACGGGTTCAGTTGCTGCTAAGGTTTCCGCCAGCGGCCGAGTAGATGGACAAATGGCGTGCCACCATCCAAAGTCTGATCCGTTTCACCGAAGCTGGGGGCTCACGGCGAGCTGACCCGCCGCGACCTCCCTAAGCGACAGCAACGGCTCGTGTTGTTGACCATACGGAGGGAGCCGTCCCCACGGTGCAATCCCCGCCATGCCACCCAGTGCGAGCCCAAAAGAATCAAGACCCCGACGACGTCTCGATGGCCTCTTCTGACCCTCGATCACGTCCAGGCCAACGATGAGCCCCGAAGGATAGGTGGTGTGGGGACTCCAACTTAAGAGTCGAGATCACCGAATGCACGTGTACAGTGATCCTAGAGATCAATGCTCACTGAACACACAGAAGCTGAATAACAAGAGTCTTACATCCATACATACCGTCTTACACAAATTATGGCCATACCCATGCCATCCGCCTTAACCCTACAGGCATTCTGACTGGGATAGCGTCCTAGTTCGCATGTTCGTCTCCAAAGAACTCTTCTTCATATTCCTGTTCCTCCATGCCTGGCCAATTAAATAACCAGTGGCAAGCCAATGAGTACTTTGAATGTACTCGCAAGCAACCCATGATTTGGTTCAAAGTAACAATGCAATTGTACAACAATGAGCAATCTAGCTACGAGCTAGAATAAATATTCTACCATCAAGTATATGCATCAATGACTTCACGTAACCTCGAGAACAGGTTACCGATATCAACATGAACAGAATTCTACTCACGAGTCAAGTCACCACTTTGACTCATCACACACACATACTTTCACCTATGTAGTAAAATTCTGGACATAGTTTAAGTAGCACCACCCAACTGTCCATGACAGTGGACACGGCTATTCGAATAGTTTTATACTCTGCAGAGGTTGCGCACTTTACCCTCAAGATCCGGGAAGCTTTCGTGTCACCCACGATCCCGCAGTACCTCAAGTACTCGGGGGAAGCACCCGGTCATTATCTTTCCTTAGACGACACTAACATAGAGTCCACTCGTTGGTGCACAACCCTCGAGTACAAACAATAGATCATGGAACTTGCCCTATTTTCAATGTCACGCGTACACGAAGGGACCAACGGTGTGTCCGGTGCCCTGTGAAAACAGTCATGGTCGTCTATCCAAGCACGACCCCATCCCGGGATAGACCTCAAGTCTTCCCGTCACTAGTAATGTGGGCACCATGCTAGTATCGGCCTAAGTAATCAACAACGCCCCGTCCCATAAGGGTTAGAGTGGTTGCACATATTTTGTTGGGACGGTAGTCACACATAAATCTAATCCATCATTTCACCCATGCACAAGATCTTTACCGGCACATCACTTCTTCCTCAAGTGATGACCTAACTCAATATCACCCTCGGGCATTAGGGGCACCCGATGGGGTTCATGAAAATAATGCAACCTCGAAGGTTTCATGGCACACATGCATCACTAAGCATCACTACTAACCATTTGCATTGCATCTAGCACATAGCAAGATCAAGAGTAAAGCATTCATCATATGGTGGTTTTAAACTAGGTTACCACCGTAACTCTTATCATCATGCATTCGGGAACAAACGGGTTCCGAAGAACACAAGTGTATCATGGTCAAAGGGCTTCTTGCCTGGATTGGCTTGGTCTTCAAATTCTTCAAATCCTTCCCCACCTTCTTCTTCAGCAACCTCGTCAAATACGGTATCTAATCGTCGCAAAATAACAACGGGGCATGCCTCATGTCGCTCCCACCCCTCCCACCCGTGACCTAGGCTCTCCGGCGATCTCCCACCCATGCCAGTGATTCCTAGATCTCTTCCACTCATCTGCTTCGGCGTGCTCTGATCTACACATCTATACCCATCTCCTATGGGTTCCTCTCGTGGATCAACGCTGGGTTTTGACTTTTCGGAGGGCTCGAACTTTGCATCTAGGGTTTTCAACTCTTGTGGGCAAACCATCCATCCCATGGATGACACGCACCACTTTGTTATGGTGGTGTCTTTCAGCAGACATATCTTTCGTCTTGATGAGGACTCAGTGGCGGCTGCATTGGAATCAGCCCTTGGAGGTTCTGCCATTGATCTCATGGTTTCTCATATCAAGGACAAGGTATTTTCGTTTTGTGTTTCCTGCAAGAAAGTTGGCCTCTATATTCTGCAGCTACGTTCTTTTGCATGCATGCATTTCAAATGCTTTTTTCATCTCTGGGGGCATGGCGGCCCTAACTGGCGTCGGGAATTTGAAATCTGGAAAAAAGAGTGTGACGCAGAATGGATCATTGTTAGTCCCTCTAAAAAGCGTGCTACTCTTGGTCTTCTTGCTATGCATAAAACCCCCGCTAAGTCATCCCTACGATCGGGTTCTTCTTCGGGGAGAAAGATTTCTTTTGCCACATTTCAGCAATACCCAGCTTGTCGGGGTTATAGGTATCCTGCTACACAAATATGCGTTGATACTGTTGCTGAGGCAGGTTATGACATTAATTCACGTGAATGTGTCATTATCACCTCGCCGCCGGCGAACAATCTTCAGTGGACGGTGGCTACGCCACCTATCTCTTTTGGAACTATCAACGTTCCGGCTAAAATCACGGCCGTCTTTTCAGGATCGGATCAAACTGCATCTGATAAGGATTTACTTGCTCCCCAAGTTTTTGCAACCCCCTCACTGGATACACCTCCCATGGAAGCCCAACTTGCTCCCTCGGCCCAGCAGGAGGTTTTGGATTTGGGCGCCCAGATAGCCCATGATTCTATTGAGGCCCTTTTGGACTCCAGTGCCGCTGCTCTTTTGGAAAACAATACTCAGGTTTCCTTGGACAATAATCTCCCTGATACGAATTCTGCTACGGATGATGATTTCATTGATGATATGGTCTTTCAAGTTTGGAAGTGGAGGAATTGTCTCTCGATGAAACACGCAACGGCCTCGTGCACTAATCAAATACGTTGTCGTAATTGTTTCCGTCTGGGTCACAGGGCAAAAGGCTGTTCTGGCTCTGCACCTTCTCCTACCTACAAGTGGGTCCCACGAGTCAATATAGAGCCTCAAATCCGGTCTAAGGATATTTTATCGCCTGCCGCTTCGATTTCCCTCCCAGCCGCCCTCCCTGGGTCTTTGTCCAGTCCCATCGCGCCTACCACACCCTCGCCTCCACCATTGCCATCCGAGCCGCCGCCCATTACTCCACCGCAGCCTTCATCACTGCCGCTGCACACACCTCCTCCTCCAACAACCACTGCTCCACCACCTCCACCACCTGCCATGGCTAACTTCGAGCTTGGCCCGGTGGACTTCCTGCCGCCGGGTTTCGACATCATCGACGGGGGCCCCTTGAGACTCCCACGCGCCTTCTTCTCACCGGCAGTGGCTCCCGACCGGCAAAACAAAGCTTATGCCATTGCCATTGTCGAGCCTGCACCCCTTCAAGCTGAGGTTCCTCTCTTCCGCAACTTGGTCAGTAATTTTGTTGTCAACAATCTTGGGCGCGCAGTGCTAGATGCCCAACCTTGGATTCAGGGGGTTGGGCTTTTCCGTTTCCGCAGCGCAGTTGCTCGGCAGACTTTAGTGGATCATCCGCCTTTCGATCTTGGCAATGATCGATTTGTCCGTTTCATACCCCATGATGAGGGTATTAATTACCGTGCTGTCCAAGGATTTCACCGGGGTTGGATTATGTTAGTTGGGATTCCGCTGGACTACAAAAGAACTGCTTACATTGCGGACGCCATTGGTTCGTTCGGCCGCTTCCATTACTGGCATCAGGAGACCCCGTCCTTGCTCGCACTTTGGCGTATGTGTCCTTCCCCGCACCTTCTTTAGTGCCGCGGGATGTGGTCTATCGGGAATTCTCTGATTTTGGAGGCGCCAGAATCTCATGGACTACCCCAGTCTACATATTGTCTGCGGATTTTGCTGATGTTTTACCTGCTGATGAAGACCCAATGCCAGTCAATGGTAACCCTCACCCCCTTCCGGGTCAGATGGTGTTTTAGAATCACAACTGGGCTATGCTTGAATTCCCTGAGCTCGGTTGGAATGACGTGCCGCCACCAGCTAATGAGCAGCACCATGGCTTCCAGCATCAGCCTGTTGATAACCTGGATCAAGTGCAGGAAAACCAGCTTGAGGAGGAGCCATCCCAGGAGTCTATGATCCTGCAGTTGTCAGAGGATTCAATCAACAATGAAGATCATGCTGCTGACGTTGTGGTGTTTCAACCGCCTTTGGTGCAGCCTCCCCTTCATATTGGTATGGTTCTGACAATTTTTGGGCCTGAGATGCCCCTAGTTCTTCAGTGGCAGCGCAGCTTCGAGCGGTTGATGCCTTTCATGTGGGTCTCTGAGATCCCCATGGCTGTTCCTTGCCATGATTTTCAGCCCATTATCTTTCCTCTTAATATCTGGGACTTCAACTGCACTGCTTCAGGCTTTCAGATTTCTCTGAAGACGGACAGTTCTCCCTGTATGGCACGCCCTGAGAAGCGGCATGTGGCTAGGGCTTTATGTTTTGATGATATCTCCGATCCTTTGTCTGAAACTTTTCAGTTCACAGCCAAGATGCCTAGGAAGAGGGGACGCAAGGCGGCGACGCCTGTGGTGGTTTCTGAAGTTCGTCGCAGTGCCCGTATCTCTGCTCTAAAGGGAGGTTTTCGGCAGGCATCTTTGCATGAGGACCAGCGCCTCCACTCCTCTGCCCCGAAGAAACATAAGACCAAGGCGTCTGCGCATGACCAGCAGCTTCCACCTCTCAGCTCGATTGAGGACCTGCAGCGCATCGGCGCTCGTCTACAAATTGCCCCGGAGAAGCTCACCAAGGAAAAGCTTGCAGCGGATCCTTCTCAAGCTACCAGCAGCAAGAGTTCCAATGATCTGTGATGACTTCCGAGGTCTGGGTTTATGGCGTACCCCCCAAATCGTCATCTATCTTAGTTTCGGTTTTCTTTTGTTGAACTTTATGGCTCGGCTATGTACTATGCTTGGTTATGGATCACTGCGTGATACATTTTGTTTCTGCTCTCCACCTAGTTATTATGAATCCGAATCTCTGTAGAGCTTGGAAGGTCCTTTGTTGGAATGTACGGGGTCTCAACTCTGAAGCGCGTCAACTTGCTGTCAAGCAAAAGATCGATGAAAGTGGTTGTTCGGTTATTTGTCTCCAGGAAACCAAGTGCATGCACATTGATCAACGATTTCTTCGAAAGTTCTGCCCACGACGTTTCGACAATTTTGTCTATATTCCTTCTGAAGGGGCTTCTGGTGGTATTGTGGTAGTTTGGAATTCTTCTTTTTTTATTGGCAAGCTGCTTGTTGCAAAACCATTTGGTATTGTGATTGAGTTCCGCTCCACGCACACGTCCAAAATTTGGACTCTTGTGACCGTTTATGGACCGTGTCAGGGTCCTGCCCGCGACGATTTTGTCCAATGGCTTTACAACCTCAATATCAATGCTGATGATAAGTGGCTATTACTGGGGGACTTTAACTTCATGCGATCGTTAGAGAATCGCAACCTTCCGGGGGGCAATGTCAATGATATGTTCTTGTTTAATGAAATTATTGGGCACCTCGGCCTCATTGAATTACCGATCAAAGGCAGACAATTCACCTGGTCTAACATGCAGGCACAACCGCTGTTGGAACAATTGGATTGGTTCTTTACCTCAGTAGCATGGACCTATGATCATCCCAATACTTTGGTTTATCCTCTTGCACGTACCACCTCTGATCATGTGCCTTGCGTTGTCTCTATTGCTACATGTATACCCAAGGCCAAAGTTTTCCGTTTCGAGAACTATTGGATTGACCTACCTGGCTTCTTTGATTGTGTCTCTGCCATGTGGAACCGTGATTTTAGACAGGTAAATGTTACTTCCAGGATATCGGCCAAATTTAAAGCTCTCCGTTATGCTCTTAAACAATGGCATCTCAGTCTGGCTAAAGTGAAGGCACTTATTACTGACTGCAACAAGGTTATTTTATTTTTGGATAATCTTGAGGAGCTTAGGCCTTTGAGTTGGCCTGAGACAAACTTTTGGTGTATTGTTATGTCCCATCTCGAGGACATTTTGCACATGCAGTACATTTATTGGAAGCAACGTTGCACCATCAGATCCATTAAAGTTGGGGAAGAGAATTCTAAATTCTTCCATGCAATGGCAACTGAGAGATATCGCAAGAACACGGTTTCCTCTCTCAAAAACGCTACGGGAGACGTGATCACTGATCATCAACAGCTTGCTGGTATGTTCTGGTCTGACTTCAAACAACGTATGGGCCATGCTAAAGGAATACAAATGGATTTTGATCTTGCCTCACTCATTGCTAAGGTGGATGGGCTTGAGGCTTTGTCCCAACCTTTTTCAGATAAAGAAGTTGAGGATGTTATTAAGCATATGCCTGTTGATCGTGCTCCGGGGCCAGATGGATTCACGGGGCTGTTTCTGAAGAAGTGTTGGCCCTTTCTGAAAGCTGATTTTTTGTCGCTTGTCAGGGCTTTTTATGAGGGTTCATGTGATCTGGAATGTTTGAATTCCTCTCTAATTACTCTCATTCCCAAGAAATTAAGCCCAGAGGTGGTTGGGGATTTTCGGCCAATATCTTTGACGAACACTTGCTTAAAGTTTATCACGAAACTCTTAGCAAACAGACTACAACAGGTGATACTTCACTGTATTCATAAAAACCAGTATGGTTTTCTTCGCTGTCGTTCAATTCAGGACTGCTTAGCTTGGTGCTTCAAGTATATTCATCAGTGCAAAGCCTCTAAAAGGCCAATCGTCCTTCTCAAGCTTGACTTCACAAAAGCTTTTGATAGTCTTGAGCATGATACAATTCTCCAGATGTTGCACTATAAGGGTTTTGATGAACGCTGGTCTGGCTGGGTAGACACACTGTTATCATCTGGCTCTTCCTCTGTGCTTCTTAATGGGGTCTCTGGTCAGCATTTTAAATGTCGCACTGGTGTTTGTCAAGGTCATCCCCTCTCCCCTTTATTGTTTGCCATTGCGGTGGATCTTCTTCAATCAGTGGTGAATGATATGTGTGCCCGCAATGTCCTCCAAATGCCGATTCCAACTGGCTCAAAGGACTATCCAATAGTTCAGTATGCAGATGACACGCTGATTATCCTTCCGGCTGCTGATGATCAGATCATTGCTCTCAAACAGATGCTTGAAAAGTTTGCTCGAGCCACCGGATTACGAGTCAACTTCAGGAAATCATCCTTGATCCCCCTGAACTTGTCTGCTGAGGAAGGCTCTCGCATTGCTGCACTCTTGGGTTGTGAGGTGGGATCTTTGCCTTTCACCTATCTAGGTCTTCCTATGGGCACTTCTAGACCTACCGTGGCTGATCTATTGCCCCTAGTGGATCGTCTGGAGAGGCGCCTTTCTACTTCGTCCTGTTTGCTGAATCAGGGCAGTCGCTTGCAGCTGCTATAGTCCGTGCTGGCTTCCATGCCAATATATTTATTGTGTTCTTTATCTCTCCCAAAGGGCATTCTTAAACAATTAGAGAGGATTATGCATCAATGTCTCTGGAGGGGCAACTCTGAGACTCCACGTCAATCTCTAGCTGCATGGGATCTCATATGCCGACCCAAGAAGGATGGCGGCCTCGGAGTTACACATCTTGGCATTCAGAATGAGGCCTTGCTCATGAAACATATCTACAAGTTTTTCAACAAGCTTGATATACCTTGGGTTCAATTGCTCTGGGATTCTTATTATGGTTCATCACCACCTCAAGCCACTCGCAGCTGTGGTTCTTTCTGGTGGCAGGATATTCTCAATCTCTATGATAAGTTCTGCACTCTCGCTGTCCCGCAAGTTCATGCAGGGGACACTGTGCTGTTTTGGGTCGACATGTGGCACATTGACAGTAGAGTTATATCGCTCCGGACCAGATTACCACACCTCTACTCATTTGTGCTCAATGACCTCATCACTGTCAAGGATTTTTTCGATGCACCATCTGAGGCTCAGAACTTTCATCTTCCTTTGTCTATTGAGGCCTTTCATGAGCTTCAACAACTACAGTCTCTGTTGGCTCCTCTGCAACTTGATCCATCCACAAAAGATATCTGGCAATGGCCCTCCAAATCAGGCACCTTCCAGTCCAAATTATACTATGATTTCACCTTCTCTCATATAGTGGTGGATCCAATCTTCAAATGGATCTGGAAATGCTCCTGCACACTAAAGATCAAGGTCTTTGGGTGGTTGCTCTTGATGGATCGACTTAACACAAGGGATATGATGCAACGAAGGCATTGGCATGTAGATGACGCTAACTGTGTTTTATGTCTTCTACCCCATCTTGAGGACCGGGGGCATCTCTTCTTTGCCTGTAACTTTAGCCAGCGAGTTTGGAATTATCTTGGAATATCCTGGACATCAGATGGTCACCACTCCACATACTCCATGGCTTTAGCAGCTCGTCAGGAATTTGGTCAACCTTTCTTCACTGAGGTAGTTTTCACTGCCTCTTGGAATATTTGGACTCAAAGGAAAGGCAAAATTTTCAAAAATGAGCAGCCCAGCTTCAGAGCCTGGAAACGAAATTTTGTATATGATATTTCTTTACTTGCTCATAGAATCAAATGTAAATATAGAGATAAGCTTCTATCTTGGATAGCCTCCCTCCAGTAGCTTAGTTGTAAGTAAACTCTCTCCTTCTTCCTTGTATGTATTTGCTTTCTTAGTAACTTCACCCTTTTTGGGTTATTTTATTAATAAAACACTGTGAGGCTGTTGCCTTGTAGTACATAGTCAAAAAAATAACAACGGGAAAATAAGATCACAATAAAAACAGAAAAATCAAAGTGCTCAGAAAAATGTCAACTTATTTTTGTTAAATACTAGAGGGAAAACTAAGATGGCAAAAATTCTTAGTTTGAGTTTTGGAGTGGCAGAATGGAGTCTAAGAATATTTGAACAGAAGTTTTATTGTTCAAATATGAATTTAAAGTTGAACAGAACAGAAAAGGTTCATGGGTATGTGTGAAAGTGACACCATGAAATAGGTTTGATTTTTACAAGTTTTTAGGAGTTGGAATTAATTAATTTGGACAAATATTTATTTCTATGAATTTATTTTAAATAATCACAGAAAAGAAAAAGAGAAAAAGGCCCTGTGCCAGTGGGCCAAAACGGCCACAGTGCACGGCCCAGGGCGAATAGCCCACCGCACGGGCGCCAGCGCGCGCGCGCCAGGTTTTTAAACCTGACGGGCGGGGCCCGGCAGTTAGTGACAGAGAGGGGAGCGAGAGGGAGGTGAGGATGACAGGCGGGGCCCGCCTGTCATCTTCAACCTTGCGGCCAGAGAGACGGCGAGCTCACCGGCGGCGATAGGGTGCACGGCGGGGCAAGCTACGGGCAGGAATGGACCCAGCGGAGAGTCGCCGTTCTGGTGGTGGTGGTGCGGCTCGCCGGAGGGGGCTGGTTTTCCGGCGGCGAGGACTCGCGGCGGAGGAGCGTCGGGAGGGTCCTGGCTGGCTCGCTCCGGGTTGCAATAGCAGTGGGAGAAGGAGGGGAACGAGTTAGTGAGGTCTGGTGGCTCCAGATCGAGCAAGAGTTGGGGCGGAGGGAGGCTGTACCACGAGATCTCCGATCGCCCGGGGCGGCCGAGCTCCGGTCGATCCCGAGCACAGAGGCTCTCTAAGGGCGAGTGGGTGGGGCTGGTGTGCTTCTAGGGGTGTGGGGAGGAGATGGGTGCTACTGGAGAGGCCCGGGGCATGCTTATATAGCCGGGCCCCGGTCCACCGTGGACTCGTGCGCCGGCGAGGTTACGGGCGAGGCCAGAGGCCTTGCAGGCACTTGTGCTCGAGTCGGGGAGGTTCGTGGATGAGGTCTACGCCTAGGAGAGGGAAGAGGAGGAGCGGGTAATACTCCAGAGAGCCCGCGTGTGTGAGGCGAGAGGTTGGAGCTCGCGGGCGGCCAGCGCGCATGCGAGGGCGGCCATTGGAGGGAGAAGGAGGAGGGGGATAGCGCCGGGGAGAGTCGCGGACGCCGAGGCGCATCGGTTGGCGCGAGGGGGGAGCACGAGGTGGTCGGAGGCGAGGGATTGGGCGAGGCTACAGTGCGGATGCGCACTGTAGCGCGCTCTGGAGCGCGACTTCTGCATGCCACGGCATGCCGTTGGCTCACTGGGCGAGTCCACCGTGTCTGGGGGGTCCAGCACGAAGTAAATAAACCAACTGTGGCATTGGATGCTCTGGATGCTCAGTGAGGGAGGAGTGAAGCTGGTAAATGGGTATAAATTGGCTCTCCAGCAAGGTAACTTAGGGTTTGCACCCCTCAATCATGGAGCTGTGGACATGGGGAAGTTACTGGGGGTAGAATGTAACTAGGTGAAGCTGTGGTAGAAAGTTGAAGCAAAAGTAAATAGTAAAAGAGGTCAAGATGATGGTTTTGGTAAAATGGCAGAAGGTGTTTGATCATGTTTTAGACAAGCAAATGATCTCCACTGGCTATGACACTTAACAGTATTAAATGTCATATGGAAATAGGGTGTTTCACCAAATTTGGGCTCATTTGAAGAAACTAGCCAATGTAACTTTGGTGAACCCTTGAAATCAACAGAAATGGCTTCATCATGTTTAAGTCAAGCTAATCATCTCCCTTTGATGCACCACTTGGTGTAGTTTCATCATTTGGGGTATTGATCATGCCCACAAAGTGTGAAGCTCCAGGTAAAAAGTTGGTAATGTAAAGTTGTTCAAATTTGAATTGGAACAGAAATGGTTTTGGGGTATTCTGATCAAGTTACCCTATTCCAAAGCTTGTGCCATTTGGTCGAGATGCCTTATTAGGCCTTTCTAGCATGTGCACCAAGTTTGAGAGCATTTGGATAAGTTTGGCAATGTAAAGTTGCTCAACCTTCAGATATGGACATAATGGTTTTAGAAGGTTTTGATGATGTTTTCTTGCTTCCCAAGGCATGGGGCTTGGCAAGATCATCAAATATGTCATATATGACATGATAGAATTTCCCTGGAATTTTTAGAGAATATTTCCTTTGTAAATATTTCAAAAGCTTGAAATATCCAGAAAGGGTTTCAGAGGGATTAGCCCATTATTTTGAACATGACCAAGTGTTGAAACTCTTATATATGGACAAATATGTCCTATGAGTCTCCCCGAATTTTGGCAAATATTTTTGAAATACATAAATAATTTTTCCCTATTAAAGACCTTTTCTGGCCTTAAGAAAAAGCTTTTACATAAAATAGGAAAATAACTTTTAAAATTATACTTTTGTGGTTTCTAGGAGTCCTATGACTACTAGGTCTCAAATATACTTTTTGAAATAATTTTCTCACCCTAAATCAAGCACTTGCAGTGCAAACCTCAATTCAGGGGTTTTTGGAATACTAAATTTTAAAAATACATTTAGGCCAAATTAATTTTATAAGAAAATACTATACTTCTATAAACACTTGGTATGATCATTGGGCAGAAGTTTTGGGGTATGGAGATGAATTCCACAAGAGGTAATAGTTGACTTTAATGAGCACATGAAAAACATAGGAAGAAAAACTCAATTCCAAATAAAAGCCAAATGATGCCAAAAAAAATTGCTAGTCCAAATTTTCATGCCTCATTGATGCAAATAACATGTTACAAAATGCAGGGTGTGACAGACCTACCCCCCTTACAAGAATCTCGTCCCCGAGATTCCTAAACTAGGTCTTAAAAGAGATCGGGATACTCGGATCTAAGATAGTCTTCACGTTCCCAGGTTGCCTCTGCTTCCGTGTGGTTGCTCCACTGGACCTTGAAGTACTTGATGGTGCGGCTTCGCGTCCGTCGTTCTGCTTCATCCAGAATGCGAATGGGCTTCTCGCGGTAGGTCAAATCAGGCTGCAGATCAATGGCTTGGTGATCAACATCCTTGTAGAGATCAGGCTTGTTCGGAACTTGGAGACATTTCCAGAGTTGTGACACGTGGAATACCTTGTGCACATCGGATAGCTCAGGTGGCAGTTCCAACTGGTAAACCACTTCTCCTCGTCGTGCGGTGATCTCAAAGGGTCCAATGAACCTTGGTGCGAGCTTCCCCTTGACGTGGAAACGCTTGGTTCCCTTTAGAGGAGTTACTCGCAGGTACACGTGGTCCCCGACACGGAAACTCATGTCCCGACGGCGAGTGTCAGCATAGCTCTTCTGCCTTGACTTGGCTGCCTTCAAGCGCTCTCTGACTAGTTGGACTTGCTCTTCTGCTTCGCGGAGAATATCCGGTCCAAAGACTAGCCCTTCTCCAGTCTCTGACCAGTTGAGGGGTGTGCGACACCTGCGTCCGTACAATGCCTCAAATGGTGCCATCTGAAGGCTCGACTGGTAATTATTGTTATAGGAGAACTCGGCAAAAGGGAGACAATCTTCCCACATGGATCCATATGCCAAGATACAGGCTCGGAGCATGTCTTCGAGAATTTGATTTACTCGTTCTGTTTGACCTCCGATCTGTGGGTGGAAAGCCGTGCTGAAAGATAACTTGGTTCCCAAGGCTTCTTGGAACTTCTTCCAGTACCTTGAGGTGAACTGGGTTCCTCGATCTGACACAATCTCCTTGGGAACACCGTGAAGGCTTACGATTCTGTCGATGTAGAGAGCTGCCAGCCGGTTGCCATCGTAAGTGGTCTTGACAGGAATGAAATGGGCCACCTTGGTCAAATGGTCGACTATGACCAGATGGAGTCACGTCCTCTATTTGACCTTGGTAATCCAGTGATGAAGTCCATTCCGACTTTATCCCACTTCCACTCAGGAACCTTGAGTGGTTGAAGCAATCCAGCGGGTCGCTGATATTCAGCCTTGACCTTTTGGCACACATCACACTTTGCAACATAGGTTGCAATCTCTCTTTTCATCCCGTGCCACCAGAATCTTTCCTTCAAGTCTTGATACATCTTGGTTCCTCCAGGGTGAATGGAATACGGAGTGTCGTGGGCTTCTTGCAGGATCAGGTTCTTCAGCTCCATCTTGTTTGGTACGCAGATGCGGCCTTTGTACCAAACAATCCCGTGCTCGTCCTCGGAGAATCCTGGGGCCTTGCCTAGCTTTATCTTCTTCTTGATGCCTTCAATGCTTGCGTGCCCACCTTGCGCCTTCTTGACTTCACCCATCAGGGTCGGTCTGACTTCCAAATGATCCAGAAATCCAGGGGTGACTAATTCCAAACTGAATTGGTCGAGCTCCTTAAACAGGGCTGGCTGCCTCTTTCGAATAATGGCATTCAAGGAGCAAGCCTTCCTGCTTAAGGCATCGCCACCACGTTAGCCTTCCCGGGGTGATATTGAACACTGAGGTCATAGTCTTTGATGAGTTCCAACCATCTTCGCTGCCTCATGTTTAATTCTTTCTGGGTGAATATGTACTTCAGACTTTTGTGGTCTGTGTATATCTTACACCGTTTCCCTAGGAGGTAATGCCGCCATGTCTTCAAGGCATGAACCACTGCCGCTAACTCAAGATCGTGAGTAGCGTAGTTCTCTTCATGAGGTCGTAGCTGCCTGGATAGGTATGCTATGACTCGGCATTCTTGCATCAGGACGCTTCCCAATCCGGTTCGAGCGGCATCACAATATATCACGAACTCCTTGTGAATATCAGGTGTTGCCAGAACTGGGGCGGTGGTCAATCTCTTCTTGAGCTCTTGGAAGCTCTCTTCGCATTTTGGCGTCCACTCGAACTTCTTGTCCTTCTTGAGGAGCTGAGTCATTGGCCGGGCAATGCTAGAGAATCCTTCCACGAATTTGCGGTAATAGCCCGCAAGTCCGAGGAAGCTTCTGACTTCCTTGACGGTCGTTGGAGATTGCCAGTGGGTCACAGCTTCGATCTTCGTGGGATCGACTGACAATCCTTCTTCGGTCAAAACATGACCTAAGAATCCAACTTTATGCAGCCAGAACTCACACTTGCTGAATTTGGCATATAGTTGGTGCTCCCGAAGCTTGTCTAGGACCATCCTCAAATGTTGCTCGTGTTCTTCCTCCGTCTTCGAGAAGACAAGAATGTCATCGATGAAGACAACAACAAACTTGTCCAAATATTCCATGAAGACTTTATTCATGAGATACATGAAATAAGCTGGGGCATTGGTTAACCCAAAGGACATGGCCGTGCACTCGTACATGCCATATCTGGTCACGAATGCCGTCTTCGGAATATCTTGGGGTCTGATCTTCAGCTGGTTGTACCCAGATCTGAGGTCGATCTTGGAGAACACCTTAGCTCCGCTGAGCTGATCAAACAGATCTTCAATCTTGGGAAGTGGATACTTGTTCTTGATTGTAACTTCATTGAGGGAGCGATAGTCAATGCATACGCGGATGGTACCATCCCTCTTTGCCACAAACAGAACAGGTGATCCCCATGGGGGGCACTTGGGCGGATAAATCCCTTCCTCAGCTGCTCTACCAGTTGCTTCTTCAACTCGGCTAATTCTTCCGTCCCCATTCTATAAGGCTTCTTATAGATGGGTCCTGCTCCGGGCACGAGCTCGATGATGAACTCAATGTCACGGTCAGGAGGCATTCTCGGTAGTTCGTCCGGAAAGACATCAGGATACTCGCATACCACCGGTACTTGCTCTAGCCCAACTTCAGATAGACAGTTGACTTGATCGGCCTGAGCGGAAGAGGAGTTGGGAGCAAACTTGACTTCGACTCCTTGGTCATTGGTCGCAGTGACAGTCCGATTGGCACAGTCTAACAAGCCTTGGTGCTTACTGAGCCAATCCATCCCTAAGATCATATCCAAGCCTTGTGATCTTAGGATGATAAGGTCTGCTAGGAAGTCTACGCCGTTAATGGTAATACTGACTCCCTTACAGCCTATCTTGGCTCTCATCTCTGCTCCGAGGGTTTGTACCACCATGGGGTTATTCAAGGGTGTAGGGGTCATGCCACTTTTTAATGCAAATCTTTGAGTGACAAATGAATGCGTGGCTCCAGAATCAAACAAGACAGTTGCAGGTGCTGAGTTGACAAGGAACGTACCCAGCACGACGTCCGGGTCTTCCTGTGCTTCTTCAGCAGTGACGTGATTCACACGCCCCTTCCCATGGTTAGGCGGGTTGCGAGGAGCTGGGTTTCTTGGTGGCATCCCGCGGCCTTGTCCTGGGTTCTGCGCATTGGGGCGCGGGGCATCAGGCTTCTTGTTGGGGCACACCCTTGAGATGTGTCCTGACTGACCACATCCAAAGCAAGTGACTTGGTTTGGATTATTGATCTTGTTGCCACCACTGTTATTGGGGTTGAAGGCTGGCCTTGGGTTTGCATACTGCTGAGGCTGATAGTTGGTGCGAGGTGCAGGAGCTCTTAGTTGCTGATAGGTTGGCTTGGCCGGCGCTGACTGCCACGGGCGAGGCTTCTGGTTGCTGGAACATCCCTTGCTGACCATCTTGCGCTTGCAAGTGTCTTCCAGAGCACGCCGCTTGTCTTCAAGCATGAGTGCTTTGTTCACCAGGTCAGGGAAGGTTGGGCAGTCGCACACGACAAGCGAGTACTGCAGAGTCTGATTGAGGCCTTCCATGAAGCGCTCCCTTTTTGCAGCATCAGTGCTGACATCTTCAAGGGCATACCTTGATAGAATACTGAACTTCTGCATGTACTCCTTGACAGTGCCACTTCCTTTCTTCAGGGCTCGGAATTCACGCTTTTTGATAGCCATGATCCCAGAAGGAATGTGGGCTTTGCGGAATTCTGCCTTGAAGTTGTCCCAAGTGATGTCTTGTCCAACATGCATGACCTTGAATCCATCCCACCAAGCTCTAGCAGTCCCCCCGAGGCAGTGGGCTGCATAAGCCACCTTCTCGCGGTCTTCGGTGCATCCGACTAGTTCCAGCAAGTCCTCAATGGTGCGGACCCAGACGTCTGCATCCAGGGGTTCAGCAGTCTCAATGAAAGTTGGCGGCGCATGCTTTTTGAACTCTGCCAACGTGGAACGTCCATTGCCATTCCCCGTCGGTTGCTGGTTGTTGGTGACAGCTTAAGCAATCAACTGAAGGGCTGCAGTGTTGGCTTGGTGTTCCTCTCGGAAAGCTTGGAGAAGCTGAGCCATGTCCATGTTCGGAGGAGGAGGTGGTGGTGGTGTTTGGTCGTTGGTTTGGTCGTGGCCGGCCTCTGACTAAGCGGATGCTCCGGCTTCAGGGTGCTGGGTAGAGGTACCAGTACGAGTTACAATAGGCATCCTGTTGGAGCGGTAAAAGGTCTCATGACTTGGAAGAGGGAAAGCAATATAGATGGGTGCCTAGTAAGGGGGTGGGTGTGACACTAATCGAATCATGCAAGGGCCGAAAGGGCCAAACACATTCATTAAAATCCAAATGGGTGATGCAGTCGTTTACATATTCCCGAAGGAAGAATACAACATGCATTCAAACACAACAAAAGTGAACACTAGATGGTTTCATATGAACCATACAAGGACTTGACTGCGCATGGGGGTTACACGACCTATCCTACCGTAGAGGTCACGGACTGGCATATCCGAGTAGCGAATATTGCCTAAGCGGCGGAATGCTCGGTCGCGTATTCTAGCTCTTCTGGGTTTTCCTCCTTGTCTTCATCTGTCTGGGCCCCCTTGTCACTTGAGGGTGTGGGGGAGTGGAGGATTTGGATATGACGGTGCTTCGTCGGTGGTGCAGGGAAAATCTTGTGATATTCCCTTGCCGTCATACAGCGTCGCCGAGGTGGTTCTTCATCCTTGGAAGATACATCTCCTGAGGGCCTTCCGCCTCGGTACACGATAGCGGATTGTCCTGGAGGCGCACCTTCCTTCTTGATCCTATCTGTCTTCTCTTGTGCTCGACGAAGAAGTGCCTTGGTCTTGTAAAGTTCTTCACGGAGCTTCGTTGATTCCGAGGCCAAATCTTGTGCCAAGCTGTCGGCACATAGACTGAAGTAGGTCTGGAATCGAAGCGGGAGTCCTTCCTTCAATGGAGGGGCTAGTGCGCTGCTTTCATCTTCACCTTCCTTCCGGTATGGCAAGAAGCGGGTTGTCATCTTGGCTGCCATCTCCGGAAGAAGCTCACGGAGGCGGGTTAGTGCCTTGAGTGTAGCAGCCTCGACAGCGAGAGGTAGTGTTGCCATCTGGGGTCCCTCAAAGAACCAACTTGTGGGAGGATCGTTTGCCTTCACGATCACTTCCACATGGTACTCCACCTCAGTGTCGCTAACCCAATGCTCAAGGTAGGTGAGGATGGGTGCTCGGTGGAACTGGCACTCCCGGAGGCTATCCTCGAGAAGCAAGGGAAACCCAGTGGTCAGGTGCTCTTCAGGTACAGCGGCCATCTACAAAAGTGGAATAGGAGAGGTTAATAAGCTGATGATATCTCAGGTTGGTAAGGTTTTGAAAAGAAGAGAGGTTCAGAAGGTTTTTGAAGAGGGGTCTCATCTAACTAACGCCCATGCTAACTAAGTCTTCCTACAGTCAGGATGGCTCTGATACCAGCTCTGTGGGGACCCCAACTTAAGAGTCGAGATCACTGAATGTACGTGTACAGTGATCCCAAAGATCAATGCTCACTAAACACACAGAAGCTGAATAACAAGAGTCTTACATCCATACATATCGTCTTACACAAATTATGGCCATTATGGACAAGTCTTACATAAATAAAGCCTCACGGGATGAATAGCAAATAACTCAAATAGCGGAAGTCTTCGATGATAAGTAGAACCCATGCCATCTGCCTTAACCCTACAGGCATTCTGACTGGGATAGCGTCCTAGTTCGCATGTTCGTCTCCAAAGAACTCTTCTTCATATTCCTGTTCCTCCATGCCTAGCCAATTAAATAACCAGTGGCAAGCCAATGAGTACTTTGAATGTACTCGCAAGCAACCCATGATTTGGTTCAAAGTAACAATACAATTGTACAACAATGAGCAATCTAGCTACGAGCTAGAATAAATATTCTACCATCAAGTATATGCATCAATGACTTCACGTAACCTTGAGAACAGGTTACCGATATCAACATGAACAGAATTCTACTCACGAGTCAAGTCACCACTTTGACTCATCACACACACATACTTTCACCGATGTAGTAAAATTCTGGACATAGTTTAAGTAGCACCACCCAACTATCCATGACCGTGGACACGGCTATTCGAATAGTTTTACACTCTGCAGAGGTTGCGCACTTTACCCACAAGATCCGGGAAGCTTTCGTGTCACCCACGATCCCGCAGTACCTCAAGTACTCGGGGGAAGCACCCGGTCATTATCTTTCCTTAGACGACACTAACATAGAGTCCACTCGTTGGTGCACAGCCCTCGAGTACAAACAATAGATCATGGGACATGCCCTATTTTCAATGTCACGCGTACACGAAGGGACCAACGGTGTGTCCGGTGCCCTGTGAAAACAGTCATGGTCGTCTATCCAAGCACGACCCCGTCCTGGGATAGACCTCAAGTCTTCCCGTCACTAGTAATGCGGGCACCATGCTAGTATCGGCCTAAGTAATCAATAACGCCCCGTCCCATAAGGGGTAGAGTGGTTGCACATATTTGGTTGGGACGGTAGTCACACATAAATCTAATCCATCATTTCACCCATGCACCAGATCTTTACCGGCACATCACTTCTTCCTCACGTGATGACCTAACTCAATATCACCCTCGGGCATTAGGGGCACCCGATGGGGTTCATGAAAAGAATACAACCTCGAAGGTTTCATGGCACACATGCATCACTAAGCATCACTACTAACCATTTGCATTGCATCTAGCACATAGCAAGATCAAGAGTAAAGCATGCATCATATGGTGGTTTTAAACTAGGTTACCACCGTAACTCTTATCATCATGCATTTGGGAACAAACGGGTTCCGAAGAACACAAGTGTATCATGGTCAAAGGGCTGCTTGCCTGGATTGGCTTGGTCTTCAAAGTCTTCAAATCCTTCCCCACCTTCTTCTTCAGCATCCTCGTCAAATACGGTATCTAATCGTCGCAAAATAACAACGGGAAAATAAGATGACAATAAAAACAAAAAAAAATCAAAGTGCTCAGAAAAATGTCAACTTATTTTTGTTAAATACTAGAGGGAAAACTAAGATGGCAAAAATTATTAGTTTGAGTTTTGGAGTGGCAGAATGGAGTCTAAGAATATTTGAACAGAAGTTTTATTGTTCAAATATGAATTTAAATTTGAACAGAACAGAAAAGGTTCATGGGTATGTGTGAAAGTTACACCATTAAATAGGTTGGATTGTTACAAGTTTTTAGGAGTTGGAATTAATTCATTTGGAAAAATATTTATTTCTGTGAAATTATTTGAAATAATCACAGAAAAGAAAAAGAGAAAAAGGCCCTGTGCCACTGGGCCAGAACGGCCACAGTGCACGGCCCAGGGCGAATAGCCCACCGCACGGGCGCCAGCGCGCGCGCGCGCCAGGTTTTTAAACCTGACGGGCGGGGCCCGGCGGTCAGTGACAGAGAGGGGAGCGAGAGGGAGGTGAGGATGACAAGCGGGGCCCGCCTGTCATCTTCAACCTTGCGGCCAGAGAGACGGCGAGCTCACCGGCGGCGATAGGGTGCACGTCAGGCCAAGCTACGGGCAGGAATGGACCCAGCGGAGAGTCGCCGTTCTGGTGGTGGTGGTGCGGCTCGCCGGAGTGGCCTGGTTTGCCGGCGGCGAGGACTCGCGGAGGAGGAGCGTCGGGAGGGTCCTGGCTGGCTCGCTCCGGGCTGCAATAGGAGTGGGAGAAGGAGGGGAACGAGTCAGTGAGGTCTGGTGGCTCCAGATCGAGCAAGAGTTGGGGCGGAGGGAGGCTGTACCGCGAGATCTCCGGTCGCCCGAGGCGGCGGAGCTCCGGTCGATCCCGAGCACAGAGGCTCTCTGAGGGCGAGTGGGTGGTGCTGGTGTGCTTCTGGGGGTGTGGGGAGGAGACGGGTGCTGCTGGAGAGGCCCGGGGCATGCTTATATAGCCGGGCCCTGGACCACCGTGGACTCGTGCGCCGGCGAGGTTATGGGCGAGGCCAGAGGCCGTGCAGGCACTTGTGCTCGAGTCGGGGAGGTTCGTGGATGAGGTCTACGCCTAGGAGAGGGAAGAGGAGGAGCGGGGAATGCTCTAGAGAGCCCGCGCGTGTGAGGCCAGAGGTTGGAGCTCGTGAGCGGCCAGCGCGCGTGCGAGGGTGGCCATTGGAGGGAGAAGGAGGAGGGGGACAGCGCCGGGGAGAGTCGTGGACGCCGAGGCGCATCGGTTGGCGCGAGGGGGGAGCACGAGGTAGTCGGAGGCGAGGGATTGGGCCAGGCTACAGTGCGGGTGCGCACTGTAGCGCGCTCTGGAGCGCGACTTCTGCATGCCATGGCATGCCGTTGGCTTACTGGGCGAGTCCGCCGTGTCTGGGGGGTCCAACACGAAGTAAATAAACCAGCTGTGGCCTTGGATGCTCAGGATGCTCAGTGAGGGAGGAGTGAAGCTGGTAAATGGGTAGAATTTGGCTCTCCAGCAAGGTAACTTAGGGTTTTCACCCCTCAATCATGGAGCTGTTGACATGGGGAAGTTACTGGGGGTAGAATGTAACTAGGTGAAGCTGTGGTAGAAAGTTGAAGCAAAAGTAAATAGTAAAAGAGGTCAAGATGATGGTTTTGGTAAAATGGCAGAAGGTGTTTGATCATGTTTTAGACAAGCAAATGATCTCCATTGGTTATGACACTTAACAGGATTAAATGTCATATGGAAATAGGGTGTTTCACCAAATTTGGGCTCATTTGAAGAATCTAGCCAATGTAACTTTGGTGAACCCTAGAAATCAACAGAAATGGCTTCATCATGTTTAAGTCAAGCTAATCATCTCCCTTTGATGCACCACTTGGTTTAGTTTCATCATTTGGGGTATTGATCATGCCCACAAAGTTTGAAGCTCCAGGTAAAAAGTTGGTAATGTAAAGTTGTTCAAATTTGAATTTGAACAGAAATGGTTTTGGGGTGTTCTGATCAAGTTACCCTATTCCAAAGCTTGTGCCATTTGGTCTAGATGCCTTATTAGGCCTTTATAGCATGTGCACCAAGTTTGAGAGCATTTGGATAAGTTTGGCAATGTAAAGTTGCTCAACCTTCAGATATGGACAGAATGGTTTTAGAAGGTTTTGATGATGTTTTCTTGCTTCCCAAGGCATGGGGCTTGGCAAGATCATCAAATATGTCATATATGACATGATAGAATTTCCCTGAAATTTTTAGAGAATATTTCCTTTGTAAATATTTCAAAAGCTTGAAATATCCAGAAAGGGTTTCAGAGGGATTAGCCCATTATTTTGAACATGACCAAGTGTTGAAACTCTTATATATGGACAATATATGTCCTATGAGTCTCCCTGAATTTTGGCAAATATTTTTGAAATACTTAAATAATTTTTCCCTATTAAAGACCATTTCTGGACTTAAGAAAAAGCTTTTAAATAAAATAGGAAAATAACTTTTAAAATTATACTTTTGTGGTTTCTAGGAGTCCTATGACTACTAGGTCTCAAATATACTTTTTGAAATAATTTTCTCACCCTAAATCAAGCACTTGCAGTGCAAACCTCAATTCAGGGGTTTTTGGAATGCTAAATTTTAAAAATACATTTTGGCCAAATTAATTTTATAAGAAAATACTATACTGCTATAAACACTTGGTATGATCATTGGGCAGAAGTTTTGGGGTATGGAGATGAATTCCACAAGAGGTAATAGTTGACTTTAATGAGCACATGAAAAACATAGGAAGAAAAACTCAATTCCAAATAAAAGCCAAATGATGCCAAAAAAATTTGCTAGTCCAAATTTTCATGCCTCATTGATGCAAATAACATGTTACAAAATGTAGGGCGTGATAGGTGAAGAGGAGACGCGTGCGTCGTTGTCGAGCAACGCCGCGACAACCTCTGTCGGATCGACCGGTGCGACGGCCCAGACGTTGACGAGCCCACTCTTGGTATTGGCGGGTGCCTACCTTTCGAGGTTGGCTGCCCTGCCTTTACTCGTGAGCTGTGGCAAGTCCTTAGGCCGTCTGTTCGCATCTTCAAGCCAGAGATACCTGAGAAGTACGACGGGAGGCCGAACCCGGCAGAGTTCCTGAGCATGTACACCATCACTGTTCAGGCTGCTGGGTGAAGAAATGAGAAGGTGTTTGTCAACTACTTTCCTTTGGCCCTCTAGTCCAATGTAAGGTCTTGGCTGATGCACCTACCAGAGAACTCCATTTCATCATGGGCTGACCTATGCCATGAATTCATTGGCGCCTTCACGGGTGGCTACCAAGAACCCGGCAGGCCCAGGGACTTGCAGCTTCTCCAACAAAAGGAAGGAGAAACCCTCTATAAGTATTTATAAAGATTCAACAAAGTTCAAAAAAATATCCCAAATATTCACCCGGCAGCCGTAATAGCCGCCTTCCAGTCCAGTGTGCACAACCACCGGATTCGTTCTAAGATGAATGTGCAGTTTCCCAAGACTGTAAAGGAGCTCTACACGCTGGTGGATAAGTGTGCTCGGATGGAGGAGGGAAGGAAGTTGCCCAGAGAGGAAGATTGTATCAATGTTGGTTCAGAGGATGATGATGAATCAACCAGTCAGAAGAAGAGCAAGAAGCTCAGTAAAAAGTGGAGAGATAAGGCAGTGATGACTTTCGAAGGATCAGGTATGCCTAGTACCGGCAAGAAGGCCAAAGCTGAGGCCCCCGGCAAGGAAGCTGTCGTGTGCACTAACTACCGGGAAACCGCTGCTGCCGAGAAAGCCGAGAAAGGTGATGGGCCATATTGCAAGATTCATCGGACCAAGGGCCACGACCTTCATGAGTGTCATCAGGTTGAGCAGCTTGTCAAGAGACAGATAGCAGAGTGTGAGAAGCGTGATAAGGAAAAGGTTCACAATGTTGCTGGTGGTAAGGGTTGAGGTGGTGAAGTAAATCGTCCCGGCAAACCCCTTCGGAACCAAGGGAATCCCACCAGAGGTTGAGAAAAGAGAGCCTGTGATGATGAGAGTGATGGAGGGGATGAAGAGGAAACCAGTGAGCAAGAGTTTTAGAAGGCCTACTGACGTCCTGTGCATTGACGGAGTTGCGTCTCTGCATGCCTCTCACCTTCAACTCAAGCGGTGGGTGCGAGAAGTCAATGCCGTGGAGCCAGCGCCAGAGGCCCGTAAGCTGCTCAAATGGTCTTGTATGCCCATTATCTTTGACAAGGTGGATCGTCCTAGCCGTACCACTTCGGTGGATCATCCCAGCAGGAGTCATCCTAAGGGAATGATCATGTTGCCTGTAAAGTTTGGGGGAGAACTGAACTACCGAACTGAGAGGATTGTCTTTGATGTTGTTGATCTCCCCCTTCCGTACAACGGGATTCTTGGACTGCCGGCTCTAGCTAAGTTCATGGCGGCATCCCACTATGCCTACAACACCTTGAAGATGCCTGGGCCACTGGGAGTTATCACTATCCCATCAGATGAGAAGGATGCAATCATCTGTGTGGACAAGATGTATCGGGACGCGGCCGCGGCAGTGGCAGCGGCAGCATCAGTTCCCACCAAGGAAAGTAAAGGAAAGAAGAGGGATTGTAGGACCTCTGGCAAAGAGTCCGGGAAGCATGCCCCCACCGAGTGCACGGCACCCGCTGACGACGTGCCGGAGTGTTCCAACAGCAAGAGATCCGCTGCACCCCAGGTTAAGGAGGTCCCGGCAGGGCTGGCTGGTGTTGATAGTACTTTCACTATCAATGCCATCCTCGATGACAAATAGGGAGAGTGCGCTCATTGCCTTCCTGTGGGCGAATATCGATGTGTTTGCCTGGCAACCATCTGATATCCCCAGTGTTCCCAGGGAGGTAATCGAGCACCACCTTGCTGTCTGCCCACAGGCCTAACCTGTCAAGCAGAAAGTTCGGAAGCAGGCCTTGGAGAGGCAGCAGTTCATTGCTGAAGAGATCAAGAAACTTGAGGCAGCTGGTTTGGTTAGAGGAGTGCAACATCCAACGTGGTTAGCAAATCGAGTGATAGTCCAGAAGGCTAACGGGAAGTGGATGCTTTGCATAGATTTCACAAATCTCAACAAGGCTTGCCCGTAGGACCCGTTTCCCTTGCCACATATTGATCAGATTGTGGATTCCACTTCAGGTTGTGATTTACTCTCCTTTTGGGATGCATACTCTAGGTATCACCAAATCTTCATGTCCAAGGAAGATGAAGAGAAGACGTCGTTCATCACCCCATGTGGTACGTACTGCTTTGTCCGCATGACATTCGGATTAAAGAGTGCTGTGTCCACTTTTGCAAGGGCGGTCCAGATTGGTTTTGAGCCACAACTGCACAAAAATATAGAAGCCTATATGGATGATATTGTGGTCAAGACAAGGGATAGGGCCACCCTTATTCAGGATTTAGAGGAGACATTCGCTAACCTGCGCAAGATCAATGTGAAGCTCAACCCAGAGAAGTGTGTATCTGGTGTTCCCTCCGGCAAACTACTTGGGTTCTTTGTATCCCATGACGGGATCGAAGCCAACACCGACAGGATCAAGGGTATCGGACAGATCCAAGCACCGAGGACAATTAAGATGTGAGGCGTCTAACAGGATGCGTTGCCATGCTAAGTAGATTCATCTCCAAATCTGCCGAGCGCGCCCTGCCGTTCTTCAAAATTTTGAAGAAGGCAGGACCCATGAAGTGGACCCTGGAAGCGGGTGCATCTTCGCAAAAGTTGAAGGCCTATTTGTCCGCTGTGCCTACCTTGGTCGCTCCCAGACCCCAGGAACCGTTGTTGCGGTACTTAGCGGCAACCAACCAAGTGGTCAGTGCAGCCTTAGTAGCACAACGAGAAATGGATGAGGCAGAGAGTGAGCAGAGGCCGGTAGAGTCATAGAAGGACCAGGACAGCAGTGAGCACAGTAGTGAGAGCGACCCCAAGGATGCGGTAAGGAAAAGAGTGGTGTAACGCCCAGTGTACTTCATCAGCTCCCTATTATAGGGGGCTAGATCGAGGTACTCTGGCATGTAGAATGTAATGCCCAGGATGGGACTATATCTCCTACGTGTCGAGGCACGACTTAGAGACATAACCCCATGCTGGAATGATCGCAAGTCTGGTATCTTTGCACAACTCATGTAAAAGAGGGATGGAAAACATAAACATAGTTGGCTTACACTCGCCACGTCACACAAATAGAATACATTTCTCAATCATCATACAATAAAACATCACAGCCCTATAAGGGTAAAATCTAAATGACAAGATACCAAACATAACTTAAAACCACAGGTCGGATCGAATCCTAGTAGAAGTCTCCACTACTGATCATCAGGATAACGAACATAGTATCGACTACGCTCCTCGTCGTACTCCCAGTCTAGCTCGGTGCCATCACCTGGATAGCTCACCACTGGACCTGCATCTGGTGTGGCGAAGTAACTGTGAGCCACAGAGGACTCAGCAATCCCGTTCCCGGGTAACAAGACTATTTAAACCTTGGGAGAGGATAAGGCTGAAGAAAAGAATAAGTGTCTGCAGCAGCAACTAGCACTAGCTTACGTGAAAGAGTGCGAGAAGAGAAGTGCCTCGGTCGAGAGATGATCACAAAGTGATCCTAGCTAAAGCTCAACAAACATAACCCCACCGTGTTCAACTCCCGAATCCCTATTCGGAAATTGACAGTCACGGTACACACGCTGGTAGTGTATTAGAACAACGTGTCAAGTTATCTACAACCGGATATTAACAAGCTCCCATCTGCCACATAACCGCGGGCACGGCTTTCGAAAGTTCATAACCCTGCAGGGGTGTTCCAACTTGGCCCATTACAAGCCCACGATCCGCGGAGTCGCAACTCCAAAGTGGGAAGACCCGAGTATTCTCGGAATCCCGTGCTCAAGATAATCTGAACTAAGGTAAGGCTAATCCAGCAAATCCTCCCGGCGTGTCGACACCCTGATAGTAGCCGCGCGTATCTAAGTCTCAGGACACGACCGGATGGGAGAAGCTACGGGTTTTTACCAAACCTCGAGTTCCCTCGAGGTGGCCCCGCAGGCTCCCCGTTTCGGACCAACACTCATGTGGAGCACTGGCCCGGGGTTGTAGAATTAAGAAAGAGGGTTAATTACTCCCTATGCAAGTTATTTAGTTATTAGGCAAATAGTAAATGTTGGGACTTGCTGGAAAAGACTTAGCACTTAGCGGTTTATCGAGGGGGTCCCATACACCCCAACCGTGTAAGGAACGCATAATCAAGGAACATAACACCGGTTTATACGGTTCCTAACGGCATGAGTGGAACAAATCACCAAGCAAAAGGCTTAGCCTTCCACCCTTGCCAATATATAGATGATTTCATTTTAAGCATTTATATAGTGTGATATAACCCAACAAAACTTCAACATGAAGCAAGCATCTTCAACTTCACCTGCAACTAGCAACGCTATAAGAAGGGCTGAGCGAAGCGTACTTAGGCAAGCAACGGTTTGCATAGGTAGGGTGGTTAAACATGGTAATGGTTACAAGTAGGAGGCTGACATGAAAGAAATGGGCATCGAGGCAAAACTATAGAGCGGAACTACTAGCAATAGGCAAAGATAGTAATGTTATCGGGGGTTCGGTCATCTTGCCTGAAGAGTAGTCGTTCGGATCGTAAGAAGGGTCCTCGTGCTCAACCTCGTTGGTAACCTCGTGCTCGTACTCGTACTCGGTCTCAGCTTCCGGCTCTAAACAATACAATCACACAAGGCACGAATCAACAAGATGCAACGCGCACTCAAAATGATGGATGCATGATGGATGCACTACGAGAGCACACGGAGCACGGATAATAGCCCTCAAGCAAAACAACTCAAAACATGATAACAACAGGAGATTATGATTCTACACGAAAAATCAATCAAGTTTCATATAAGACTCGCTGAAATCGGAGGTACGGGCTAAAAGTTATGCCCGAAACAAGAAATAGGTGAAAGCTGAAAATTACAGCAACATAGCAACTTCGGAGCACTAGAAAAATAAGCTACAACACTCAAACACCATGGCAAAGAGCATGAACATAAACTAGACATATCCTACAGCAAATAAGTCCAAAGGTGCACCCCCAAAGGAGCCACGGATCAACAGCAACAAGCTTGGACATATTGAACTTGACAATAAAATTCTGACAGCAGAATTTTATTGAAACTTTGGAGCAAAAGTTAAACATGCTACAGCCACTTAAATAAGCATGTGAGAAAATGAATGGAAAGCCAACAATATATACTACAAGGAACCATCAAGATCCACCCCAAACCTATCATGGTTTGTCCTAGAGCAGCAAGCAAACATGGCATCGGAACATTACAGATTTCAGACTTAGTGAAAATCCACTAAGTGTTAAAACAGTAGTTTCATCATGGCATCTAAAAGAGCAAGTTTAAGTCACCTCGAAACTAAACATGGCAAGTGGTAAGCACCACATCAAAGTACACATGATGGTGATTCCGAAACATACAAGCATGCATCATGGAGATAAACACAACGATAGCAATGAGCTCAACAAGATGGCATTTCATAACAAGTGAAACAACATCACAGCCACATGGCACTTTGCAATGAAGATATACATGGCAAGAATAAATCTATCATGCAACCTAACACAAGCAATATGTAGAGCATGGCAAGACGAACACGTGGACATGTCATTTGCATCATTCGGACAAACGAGCTAAAAGATATCACTATGCAAAGATGGCATCAAAACAACACATAACAGCAGTTTAAATCGGGATGCACTCTTGCAACAGAAAAATAAGCCTCTAGATGATCTCTAACATGCATGGCACAATGGAATGAATCGTAGTGCTAGTCACCACGAACGTCTGGACACCTCATTCACTCAAATCGGAGCATCATGCAAAAAGATATCACCATTTGAAAAATGCATCAGGGAACAAAATACCGGGGACTTAGGATTTTTGAAACAACCTCAGATATGAGAAATGGGGCTCGGGCCAACAGATCTGGCCCGGTGGAGGCGAGGACGGGCCGGCGCGGCGGCTCGGGGCGGCCCGTCTGGCTGCTGGCGACTGGAGGGCCTGGGAGAGGCGGCCCAACGCCTGGAGGCTCGGATGGGCCCAACGGCGGCCTGCGGGGCGAGGGAGACGGTGGCCTGGCGAGGAGAACTGGCCCGCTGAGTGCCTCGGCCCCAGCCGAGCGCGGGATGGTGGCTGGAGGCGAGGCCCAGGTGCGGCGGCGCGGCTGGCCCGGAGTGGAGGAGAGCGGACGGCTCGGGGCGAGGGAGGTGGCGGGGCCGCTGGCGCCTGCGCGGCCTGGCGACGCGGGCTCACTGTGGGAGGGAGGCGCGGCCCAGGAGGCGGCCAGCGCTGCGGAGGCTGGGCCCTCGAAGCTGCAGAACGGGGCGGCCGGAGGAGGCCCTCGAAGCTGCAGAATGGGGCGGCCGGAGGAGGCCCTCGACGGGAGGAGGCGCTGGCCTGCTGCGATGCGGGAGCCGGCTCGGTCGAGGTCTTTGACCCGATCGAGATCTGGATCGGGGTTCGTTGCGGGCAGAGAAGGAGAAACCGGCGGCGGTGGTTGGCGCCGGCCGGCGTGGTGAGGGCGGCGGTGTGCGCCGGCGGTGGCCGGAGGTGAGGGGCGCCGGGGTGAGGCGAGGAGAGGGCGGAGTTGAGGTGGCACGAGGATCCCGGCGAGATGGCGAGGTGGTGGTGTGAATCCGGCGAGGTGGTGGTGTGAATCCGGCGAGGTGGCGCGAATTCCGGCGAAAATTCCGGCGAGGTGGCTGGTGGCTGGAGGTGGAAGGAGAGGTAGGAGATGGACTAGGGTTTCCTTGTTTTGAGGCACAAATTTGGGGGAAGTGGACAAATATATAGGCACAAGGAGCTAGGGTTGCCCAAATGGAGTGCGGTTTTCGGCCACCGGATCAGATTTGGATGGCCTATATGATAGAAGTGGCTAGGAGTGGTTGGTGGGCTGTTGGTGGGGTGTCTTGGGCCTCAAAGTGGAGGCACTTTGAGCCCACACGAATAACTGTTGGCGTAGCAAACGGACTCGAAACACGACGAGATTTGACAGGCGGGTTACACACACCAAAACAACAACACACGACAAGTCTCGCGCCAAACCGGTAATGTTACACGGCCAAACACCAAAGTAGGCCTACGGGACGCCACGGACACGTGAGGGAGCTCCGGAACACGAAACGGGCAACAAGAAGGAACGCGTGGAACCGGATGCAACCGACAACACAAATGAAATGCGATGCACATGACTACATGAAATGAATGAAAGCCACACATGCACACAACAAAACGACGAAAACCCAAAAGACAAAGAACCCGAAAAGGAATTGATGAAGCCGGAGATATATTATATGCCCAAAAGGGAAAGTATTACATCCGGGGCATTACATAGAAGTTGATCTTTGGTCTCATCATGGCCTCAAGGAAATCGCACCACTGCTTCCGAGCCCATGAGATCACGGTTGTCACTCCATTCCCATTGCAAAGGATACTCCGAAACAGTAAGGCTACCGGTAGAATAGTGGAGTGGGCTTTGGAGTTATCCAACTTTGGTTTGAAGTTTGAGAGCACATCAACTATTCAGAGCAGGGCATTGGTAGAGTTTATTGTAGAATGGATGCCAACCACTGATGAGGAAATATGTGAGACAATTATCCTCGGCAAGGAATCACCCGAGGAATGGATTACGTATTTTGATGGTGCCTTTTCCTCCAAGGTGAAGGAGCTGGCGTGCTTCTCGTCGCCCCCTCTGGGGAGCACTTGAAGTACGTCATCCAAATGCATTTTGCCCGAGAAGAGGCAACCAACAATATAGCTGAGTATGAAGGGCTCCTTGTCGGGCTGAGGATTGCACTAGAATTGGGAATTAAGAAACTGATCGTTCGAGGAGATTCACAGCTTGTGGTGATACAAGTCAACAAGGATTACCAAAGTCCATTGATGGAGGCATACGTCGAGGAAGTGAGGAGATTGGAGGAGCACTTTGAAGGATTGCAAACAGAGCACGTACCCCGTGCGGAAAACTGCATAGCTGATCATCTGTCAAAGTGTGATGTGCAGAAGCTTCCTGTGGAACCAGGAACTTTTGTTCTCCGTCTCACTCAATCCTTCGTATCACCAGCAACAATGGCCCGGAAAAGAAGAAAGTTGGACAACGGTAAGCCTCTCCCGTTTGAGCTGTCCGCTCCTGGCAGAGACCCTACCGGAAACAACTCATCGCAGCCTACCGGACCAGCTCCTCCAGCCGGGTCCATGGACCCCGCGAACGAGGCATGTGCTCCAATAGCAGAGGAGGTGTTGCTAGTCCTCGTTGCCAAGCCCCAGACTCCAACTTGGGAAAGCACATTGTCCACTTCCTCCAAATCAGAGAACTTCCCGGTGACCGAGATGAAGCTGAAAAAGTAGCCCGAAGGGCCAGTTTGTACCACTTTGTTGATGACACTCTGTACAGAAGGAGGCACAATGGTGTGAAATTGAAGTGTGTCTGCTGGGAAGAAGGAAAGGAACTGCTGGCTGAAATACACAAAGGCATGTGCGACTCCCACATTGGATCAAGGGCATTATTTGGGAAAGCATTCCAACAAGGACTCTGTTGGCCCACATCCCTCCAAGATGCAGTCGAGCTAGTCACGAAATGTGTAGCCTACCAGTTCCATTCCAAGAAAACCCACCTACCTCCCCAAGCTCTTCAAACAATCCCTCTATCTTGGACATTTTTGGTCTGGGGGCTCAATATCCACGGCCCCTTCCCCTGAGCAATCAGGGGCTTCGAATTCTTGTTCCTTCCATCGACAAGTTTACTAAGTGCCTGGAAGTGACTGCCGTGAGAAAGGTGACTACTCAATCAGCTATCAAGTTCTTGAAAGATCTGGTGTGTAGTTTTGGAGTTCCGACAAGGATCATTACTGACAACGGCACCCAGTTCACGAGCCACGCCTTCATGCAATATGTTCATGACCTCGGATGCAAGATCTCATTTGCCTTTGTGGCACACCCTCGGAGCAATGGACAAGCTGAGAGGGCGAACACTGAAGTGCTACATGGAATCAAGACAAGAACTTTTGATACGCTGCAAAAGCACGGCAAGCGGTGGGTCGAGGACCTGCCGGTAGTTCTCTGGTCCCTCAGAACGACACCAAACCGAGCTACCGAGCAGACTCCCTTCTCCCTGGTCTACGAGGCAGAAGCAGTTATCCCCACAGAACTCATTTACAGGTTGCCTCGAGTGCTTGCCTACGATGAAGTAGCCCAAGTTCAGCACCGGCGTGACGACGTTGTCGTGGTGGACGTACGACAGATGCCAAGGGATGGCTAAAGATAGGAGGAGGCTCGAGGGCACTGGTGGGCTCTAGAGGCGAGGTTGGCATGAGCGAGCACGGGACGCAAGACATACCCAGGTTCGGAGCTCTCCGGAGAGATAACACCCCTAATCCTGCCGAGTATGGTTGATGTTTATCAGTACAGAGTCGCTCCTTGAGCTGTATGGAGGAAGGAGGAAGACAGGCCAAGGCTTGGTATGCTTCTCCTTGAGATGTGTGTCTATCCTGTTCTCTCTAGTGCGCATTGCCCGTATGCATGAGGGATCCTGGGGGGTTTTATAGCACAACCCCCAGTGATACAATGGAAATTTTACAAGGCCGTGGGGCCGGGTTGTCATCGTCCGAGAAGCCGGCGCTGGGACCCGCCAGGTACAGGGCTCGCCGAGTTATCCAGGTGCGGGGCCTGCCGGGTACGGGGGCTCTGTGTGCCGTCTTGTCGATCGTCAGGGAGTGGCCGGGTTGAGTCGGGTACAGTGGTGTTCCATCATGTCACCGTCTGCCGGTGTCATGGGTGGTGATGATTGCACTATTGCCACGCCTCGGCTGACCAGGGGCATGGGCAAGGTACTGTTGCCTCGGTCATCGGTAGGTGGCATCTCATCCCATCATACAGCCAGGATGGGATGAGAGCTGACCCGTGGCTGGATTGGGGAACACGCCACAGGCTGGCCTGCCTTGTTTGAGGAAGTCTTGGCATGCCGGGTCCGGATCCCTTGAGAAGGCCGTTGGGGCCGGATCGTTGGAGCCGGCCAGAATGGAGTGTTTTGGACGGATCATGGGTCTTGCCCTGGTCGAGCGACCCGGCCAAGCGAGAGCCGGATTGCGGGGCGATGCTGGCCCCATTGTTTTTGAAAAGGATCTCGCTTCCGTTGCCTGCCTGGGGTTCATCCCCCCGACAGTAGTCCCCGAATCTGTGAAGGTCCGCCGTCTTCGGGTGAAAGGGCCTTCGCAGTTTCCTTTCCTTGGAGACAAACTTGTGGCCGTCGGGTCCAGCAACACCCACTATGTGCCGGCTTCCGGAAGCCAGATTGCTGCATCCCGGCAGCGGCGGGAAACCGAGGAGTCCGCCGAATTTTGAGCGATCTTTGGGTTTCTGCGCAGCCACCACGTGGTGCCCAGAAGCCGGAGAGGCCTGACAGGCCACGCGCACGACGGGACAGGGCGATGCGCTAGGGCCCGTGGCCGCGTGGTCTCGGCCCATGTGCTCAGATTTATTGCAGCGTCCGCAAACCGGTTGCCCTTCGAGGGGAAGTTATTGTGCACCTACATGCGCATGTATTGCGGAGAAGTGGGAGAGGCGAGCGCAAACGATCCCACTCCCACACGTTCGAACCGTGGTTTATAAATCGGGCCGAGGGGGCGGCAGAAATCATTCTCGCCCGCGCCCCTACCTTTCCTTGCCTCATCTGCTTCTTGCGAGCGCCGCGCGCTGCGACGGCCGTCGTTTCGAGAAGATGCCATCTTCTTTCCTTCTCTTCCACACTCTTGCCGATGACGCTGCCATCAGGCTCGTGGATGGGCTCGACCATCACCAATGACGACATCGCCAACCTCCGCACCACCAAGCGCTTGCCGCCGGAGACAGAGGTTGCCGTGCGCCTGTCGGGGATCGAGCAGGATCCATGCCCCGAGGGCGTGGAGCGCGTGGTTTTCTTCCCGCACTTCAAGCGTGGGTTCGGGCTGCCCGTGAGTGATTTCTTCTGCGAGTTTCTGGATTTCTTCGGGCTCTAGCCCCACCATCTCGGGGCCGGCGCCATCATGCAGCTCTCAGGCTTCGTCACGCTCTACGAGGCATATCTCGGGGTGGAGCCCACCATCGACTTCTTCGCGCGCCTCTACAACTTGAAGCAGCAGGGGACGAAAGCCAGGGAGATGTCTGAGTGCGAGGCCGGCATCATCTACAGGCGACCGGGGGATGAGCGCCCGAAGGTGCCGCTGGAGGATTCTGCCAAGAAGTGGCAAAATTCTTTCTTCTATGTCCGCAATCTGGGCGCGGACCGCATCAACCTGTTGTCGTTCATCAATTCGCCACTGTCGGCGAAGCAAAACTGGGCGTACTACCCCAAGCGCCTGTCGCAGGCGGTGCTCAATCTGTGCGAGCGGGTGTTGGTGATGAAGGAGCGGCAAGGACTCTCCGGCAATGACCTCATTACTGCCTTCATCACCCGACGAGTGCTGCCGCTGCAGCGGCGTGTCCTCCTCATCGGTGAGATGATCTGCCTCGAGGACCCCGACCGCATGTCGAACATGTGGCTGAGGGCGGCCCAGATCGCGCGCCGGGTTAGCGACATTTCCATGGCCAACCTGCCAGATGATTGGCACTACGGGAAGGCCCCGTACAGTCACGCGAACCCGGCACCGATGGTGAGTCCCTGGTCTCCATACTTTGTTGCCGCACATCTTCTTATCCGTCCGGCCGTGACGCGGGAGGTGCTTCTGAATGCCATCCGGCATCCTTACGACCAGGCGGGGACGCAGGTGGTGCGTGTTGCCTCGGAGGAGATTGAGGCCCACAGCGGAGGGGAGGGAGCGGCCGCCGAGGCGGGTGCGGGGCATCGAGCAGGTGAGCCTATCTTTCTTCCTTGAGTCGCCGTTCACGGGATGGCGCCGGAGGCGCTGACGCGAGCTGTTGACGCAGCGGCGCCGGGCAGACGAGGTGGCGGCATGGCCGGAGCCGGGTCGTCTCGGGGGGCGCTGGCGGCGAGCCGGCCTCACGGGAAGGGTGGCGTCACGCCACGGGCCCTGACCGTGAAGCGTGCGGCGGGCGCGGCTGGGGGCGTGAAGCCGGCCGCTAAGAGGAGGCGCGTCGCCCCGTAGATGAGGCGTGCCGTGCCGGTGCTGCTGGGGTGAGTTTCTCTCTGGCTCGAGCCGAGTGGCCGAGTGGCTCCGTTGAGCTCTTCTGTGCTTACTTGTCTTGATTTTTCAGGTCGCCGACCTCGTTGGCGCTGGCGGCAGTGGAGGCCGCGTCCCCCGAGGGTGCCGGGTTCCGGAGGAGCCGGTCCGGCACCTTCGATCGGGGCAAGGAGGAGGGGCGAGCAGATCCAGACCTTGGTCTGGACCCGTTCGATACTGAAGGCCGGGCCTGGCTAGACCGGAATCAGGCCGAGGCCGAGCTGGAGGCGGCGTCGACCAGGTCTTGGTCCAGTGCCGCGGAGGCGTGGGTGCGAGCCGGCGAGGAGCCTGCGTGGCCGGAGATGCCGGCCGGAACGACGATGGCGGTGATGGCTTTCATGTCGTCGTTGGAGGAGGAGCACGGCCAAGGCGGCTGTGCGGATGTGATGGACCTCGACCGGAAGGTCATGGTCATCGGGGACGGCACCCCGCCGTAGGTCGACGTGGTCGAGCAGGCGGGGACCGATGGAGACAGCGGTGACGGTGTCTTGGAGAGGACAGCGGCAGCGGGGCAGGCAGCGAGCGGTGACCATGCCCTGGTGCTCCAGTCCGGGGTTCGCCATGCCATTGGGCCGCAACCGCCGCGGTATGGGGACAAGGTTTTCTTTGGGCCTCCGACCCAGGAGGAGGCGGCAATGGCCACCGTGACCCGGCGCTTGCAAGGGCGGGCGGACCGGGTCCAGGCCTTTGCCTAGGCTGAGCTGGAGCAGGCGCGGGAGCTGGAGGACGCCGTGCTCGTAAGTCATACTTTCTTCTTTTTTGTTGCTTGTTTCTTCTTAGTGGGGGCACGCCAGCGCACCCACTAGGTGTAGTTCTCGAGATTTGGGCCAACTGCGCAGCAGTTGGGTCGAATCTTCAAATTGCTGTCTTTTGCGCTGATCGTTGCTTATTGTAGCAACTGGACTCCTATCGGGTCAGCGTTTACAGCCAGCTCCTTGAGGCGCACGAGCGGCTCAAGGAGCAGCTCGCCGCCAAGGAGGAGGAGCTCCGCGTCATGGCAGGTACTTTCCTTGCTTTTTTCCCTTCCTTTATTGCGAATCTTCGAGGTGGTGCTTTGTTCTTGAGTCGTTCTTCCACAGCCGAGGTAGAGCGGGTGAGGGTGGAGGCGACGGGAGCTCGGCAGGCGTTTGATGAAGTCGGCCAGCTGCAGAAGCAGCTGGTGGGCGACAGGAGTCGTCTCGAGGCCGAGGTGGAGTGCCATCGAGGGGAAGCCGCCAAGGTCGTGGAGACGCAACAGGCCCTTGCCGAGGCGGACCAGCAGCGTGGCAAGCTGGCCGACGACAAGGGTCAGCTCCAGGCCGAGGTGGAGTGCCTGAAGGGGCTGGTGGCCACGGTGGAGGAGGCCCAATAGGGGGGAACCCGACGCCGCGTGGGGGCCTAGAAGGTGGCCGAGGACAAGGGTGCCGAGCTGAAGGCGGCCAATGCCAAGGTCGCACAACAGGAGGAGGCGGTCAAGGATCGCGACCGTGCCATCGACCGGGAGCGGCGCGATACGTTGCTTGAAGTGCAGCACCTGGAAGAGTCCTTCTCCTGTAAGTGCTTTCCTTGGGTCTTTTGCCGGGCTGGGGTTCTGGCTTCTCTTTTCATAGCGACGTCCTTCTGATTCTCTTCTCGACAGGGGCCTTCCCTGTGACTCAGGAGCTGGCGGAGGAGGTGGTCCGCTTTCAGCGCGATCCAGAGGGCATATTCTGTTCCAGGACTAACACGCATGTGGCCTGGACCTTCCCGGAGCTCATGGCCGCCTCCGAGGCTTGGGTGCGAGTCTTGGGCGGGCAGATGGCGCGGCTCTCTGAGGCCAGCATCGTGATGACGGCGTCCCTCTGGCAGGGCTCTGCTGCTCGGACCAGCTTCTCGCGGCTGGCGCGGTGGCTGGAGGCGGGGCTTGATCGGCTCCATGACTGGTGCCTTTCGATCGCCCGTGCTGGTGCTGAGATGGCGCTTAGGTTCGCGATGACTTGGCTTCTGGACCTAACACTGGAGGCGCTGATGGGCCAGCAAGCCGGCTCGGAGAGCCAGCTGTAGGCGGAGGCCGGCCGGATCACTGCCCGGGCCAGCTACATCGCTGGGTTCGCCTTCCAGGACGAGTTCCGGCCGGAGCGGATGGAAGACGGTGGAGTCGTGCCTGCCGACGACTTCGGGCTGCTCCTGAACGATCTGGTCGGTAGCTCCAAGGAGACGGGCGTCTACCGCGATACGGGCGTCGACGATGGAGACACCGCCACCTCGGTGGGCCTGACGGGTGCCGAGGAGGATGCCTGAGGCCGCTTGCTTTGAATCTTTGTAGAAATATCAATTAGGCAGCACGTCCACCCCACCCACTGGGTGTATTGAATTCTGGCCTTTGGCCTCTTTGAATTAAACTTGTAGTCTATAAATTTCGTGAATGTTTGTGCTCTTGTTTTTGTCTGTCGAGCCGTTTTCCTGTGTTC
>LR738711.1:563792747-564006728 GCA_902687465.1 Secale cereale | reverse complement strand
GGGGGGGGCACCAGGGCTCCAGGCGCCCTGGCGGCGCCCCCCCCCCTGGGACGGGCCGGGGGGGGCGCCTGGGCCCCCCGAGGCTCCGCTGATGCCCCCTTTGGCATATATTTAAAGCGTCTCCCGAAACCCTCGAGACGGGAACTCTTTTTCGCGATCTCATCTCTGTTCCACCGCCGCCGCCGCTTCCAAGATCGGGAGCACCAGGAGAACTCTTCCCGGCACCCTGCCGGAGGCGAGGATCACCACCGGGAGCTTCTCCACCACCATGGACGCCTCCCGGATGAGTTGTGAGTAGTCTCCCTTGGACCATGGGTCCATGACCAGTAGCTATGTGATGTTCTCCTCCCGTTCTTGTGCTTCACTAATTAGTCCTCGTGAGCTGCCCTACATGATCGAGGCACATATGTAATCCTTATGCTGTTGCTATGATGAGTTTGCTGGGATCCGATGGATTATGAGATTATGTTCAGATTGTGCTTGAGTAATATATTTGATCTACCTCTTTTATGTTTATGTTCGTAAGTAATTCTTGCATGTTCTCCGTTGTTATTTATTGCTTTGGCCAAGTAATAGGTAGTGACTCCAAGAGGGAACGTTATGCTCGATTGTGGGTTCATGCCCCTCGATGACTAGTTTGAGTGACAGAAACTTGAGTCTAGGGGATGTGCTGTTGCCACACGAGGAAAACAACGGTGCTTGTGCCCGCGGGTGCAAGGACTGTTTACTTTACGCAAGGTTCTTTTAATGCAATTGTCTGTTGCTTTGAGTTTACACTATGGGTGGGACTCGCAACTTAATACCAGCGAGATGTTCTGGATAGATATCTCAAGGTGGATGATTAGTAGTAGATGCAGATGGATTTCGGTCTACTTACCTCGGCGTACCGCCCATGCTTTGAACCTCAACCTTTCTTGCAATGTAGTCAGCATTGGTTTGCGCACATGGTCCTGTCAATTGCCCAGCTGTAATTCGTTTACCTCACATAGCTGTTTTATCGTCTTTTGGGAGAGAGACATCACTAGTGAACATCATGAGACTCCGGTCCATATTACTATCATTGATCACATCCACTATTAACTTTCCGCTTTTACTTACTATTGCAATTATACCTATCATTACTATCACTTGCGTTTGATCCTTTGTAAACTACAAGGCCGGAGGGATTGACAACCTCTCTGTACTCGTTGGGAGCAAAGTTATTTGTATCTGTGTGCAGGTCCACGTTGATTGCTAATATATGGCGCCGTTAGCAGTTGACACCTTCTTGTTGAAACTGGGAGTCTCAGGGAAAACGATCCTTGGTATTGCCAAGGGAAAACTTCTGCTACACTGCATCTCAAACCTTCCACTTGGGGTAACCAACGAGGGGTGAGAAGCCACCTAGCAGCTACCGGGTGAGCAGATGAGTGGCTCGACGAGCCACGGCTTTATGCCGGACAGGATGAGGTCGTTCGCTCGCTCGACCTGGCCGTTGGACTGTGGGTGTGCAATGGAAGCCAGGTCGAGGTGGATGCCGGAGGCAGAGCAGTACTGCGCGAGCGCTCCCTTGGAAAAGTTGGTACCGTTGTCCGTGATGATGTTGTTCGGCATGCTGTAGTGCACCGCTATGTCCTTGATGAATCGGGCGACCATTGGCCCGTCCAACTTCTTGATCGGCCTTTCCTCGATACACTTGGTGAACTTGTCCACCGCCACCAGCAAATACGTCATGCCGCCTCGGGTGGTTTTGAAGGGTCCAACCATGTCGAGTCCCCAGAATGTGAAGGGCCAGGCGATCAGGATCGTCCGGAGCACCGACGTTTGGGTGCGCTTGCTGAAGCAATGACACCCCTCGCACTTGAGGACGAGCGACTCAGCATCTTGGAGGGCCGTGGGCCAGTAGAAACCATGGCGAAAAGCCTTGGCCACCATGGACCGCGAGGCGGCATGATGCCTGCACTCGCCCTGGTGTATGTCGAGGTGGATCTCCATGCCCTTGTCTTGCTTGACGCAGTGTTGGGAAACGCCGGTGGGACTGCGCTTGACGAGCTCATTGTTGATGATGCTGTAGGCGGATGCTCAGCGCTGCACTTGCCGAGCTTCGGTCTCGTACATGTGGAGGATCCCGCTTTCCAGAAACTCCGACATGGGGTGGGCCGATGATGGCGCCGTCACCACGGCGAGAACAGCCACTACGGCTGGTTCGAGGGCGGCGGCCCCCGAGCCGGGTCCAGTAGTCCACGGGTCGGGAGCGGGAGCGGCCGGATTGAGGGTTGTAGTCCTCGGGCCGGGTTCAGCAGTTCCCGGGCCGGACTCAGTAGTCCCCGGGCCAGACTCAGCAGTCCCAGGGCCAGACTTAGCAGTCCCCGGGCCGGGTTGAGGCCTGGCCGGGTTGTCCGGGACATAGATGGACTCGGAGTCCAGAGACGGCTTGATGGACGGCTTGCGTAGGTGCTCGAGGGAGGCCCCGGACGGAATGGACTATCGAGACGAGGCAATTTTGGCGAGCGCGTCAGCCGCCTCGTTCTCCGCCCGTGGGACGTGGAGGAACTCGCAGCCCGCGAAGAATCCGGACAACTTCTGAACGAGGAAGCGGTAGATTGCCATGTTGGGGTCACGGGAGTGCCACTCGCCGAAGCACTGCTGCACCACCAGGTCCGAATCACTGTAGCACAGGATTCGCTGGGTGCCGAGTTCCTTGGCTAGCCAGAGGCCATGCACAAGGGTCTCGTACTCGGCGACGTTGTTGGCAGTGGTGAAGTGGATCTGGAGTGCGTACTTGAGTCGGTCGCCTTTCGGGGAGGACAACACAATGCCGGCCCCCCGAACCGAGACGCGTCTTCAAGCCGTCCAAGTGCACGCGCCAGTGCGTCGAGTCCGGAGGCGACGGTAGGTACTGGGTCTCGGTCCAGTCAACGAGGAAGTCGGCCAAAGCTTGGGACTTGATCGTGGTGCGGGGCTCGTAGAGGATGGTGTGGCCGGCTGTAACACCCCATATGTGATACCATCCATATATGGCAATAAAGCATTATCAATTTGATCCTTGTCCTTTCCTTGGGGGTTCATTTCATTTATGCATTCTATTCTATTGTATTGCATTGTCATTTTACTTTTCCTTATACATCCATGCATTGCTCATCATCATCATTGCATCATGACCATCGTAGCTTCCTTTTACTTGTCATTGTGTTTTTCATCCTTAGCTTGTTATGTGAGTGCATCTTGTTGTGTGTTGGTGGTAGCAAACCATGGCCATGCTAAACCCTAAACCCCCCTCCTTCTTTTGCACCACTCTTCTCCTTCCTCCATTTCTTTTCCATTCTTTAAGTAATTTTGCAAGTGACTTAGCCTCTTCAAGAAATGTTCATCTCCTCCCCACTTATTTGCTGCCTTGACTTAAGTCACCTTGCAAAGCCTTGCCCCAATTTGAATTGATTTGGTTAGGTTCAAAAATGACAGAAGTTTGAACCATATTCAAAGTTGTTTTATTTTTCTACCTCTAAAAATGCCCAAACCAATTTTATAAAACAGGGCATAAATCCAGGAGCTTGGGGATATTTTATTTTTCCCTAGATTCCTTTTCTTTTAGCCTGTGTTTTTCATTTTGTTTTTCTACCTGAAGAAAAAGAAAAGGAAAAGCTACAGCAGCAGCAGCGCACCCTAGCAACTACCTGGGCCAGTCTCCCCCTCGGCCCAGCGCCAGCAGCCCAGCTTCAGCCCGCGTGCGTCCCTCTCTCCCTTTCTCACCCGTGCCCCCACTTACCCCCACTGCTTTGCGCCCACGTGGCTAGGTCGGACCCACATGTGAGGGACCGCGGCCATCTTCTCACCCACCTTTTCTTCCTCCTCCAGCGCACGCCATGGGGACCGCGACAGTGCACGCCGTCGCGCACCGTCGTCGCCCTGACCTCCCTTTTAACCCCTCGCCTTGTCCACCAACCCCCTAGGTTTCTCCTCTTCCTCCTCCTGCCGCCTGATGAGCTGGGAGCCACCAGATCCGCTGCGCCATCGCAGTTCCGAGCGCTTCTGAGCGCACGGGCTCGTCGCCGATGAGCCCCTCGTCCTCCGCAGCCTCGCCAAGCCTATCCATCTTCTTCCTCGACGTCGACTACGTCATCTACGGCTACTTCACGGAGCTGAAGGCCTCGTTGTCGTCCTCTTCTTCTTCGACGTCGACCCTGGCCACCGCAAGCGTTTGATCATCGCCGTCGTCGACTCCGTCCACCTCTAGGCCAACCAAGCACACCTTCGTGCGTGCTTGTGGTACGTTTGCGCACATCCTCGTGCCCTTTTCCCCTTTTTTCGCGCCCTCTAGCACCTAGTTCGCCGTGCACCCGAGCTCGTCACCGTCGGGACTCGTCTCCAGTGAGTGTCCCGACCACCGTAGCCCCTCCGCTGTTATCCATCGCCTTCGCCGTGTCGAGTAGGGTCTGTTTGAGCTCTCGCCGCTCCGTTAGGGACAGTGGTGTGTCGCGCCACAGTTCGTCGCCGCCGACTCTGTTGCTTGTCGCTAGCGTCACTTTAGTCTTCGTTAGGTGCTGCAAGTTCACGTCACAGGTATGGAACTCCCCCAGGAGCACACCGCACCACTCCGCCGCCTGATTTGGTCACCGGAGCAGCTCCGATGAGCTCCTCCGACGGGCCCTGTTTCTATCTAGTTCAGGCTTCTTCAGATTACCCTTAAGGCGAGACGCACCTTCTCTGTCAGATGCACGCTCGTAGCCTAGTGGTGTGTCTCTTCGTCAGTTACCTAGCGGCCTGGGTTCGAATCACGCCGGGGGCAGTGCTTAAATCCCCCCTTTTTGCTTATTATGTGCCAGTGATAGGGCGGCCCCACCAGTCATCCACCCAGCTTGCGCACACACACACCCGCACCCACTCTGCCACCTCATCCTCCCCTGGACCCACGGGTCAGGGACTCGGGCTAGATCCAGTCTGGGTCTGTTAGCCCTTTTCCATTGTTTTTCTTTTCTGTTTTTGTTTTTGTTTTTCTTTTTCTGCATTTTCTTTTGCATATCTATATCTTTTAATTTATGCATCTAATGAAAATGAGTTATATATGAAAACTGCTTAGTTCTTCATGTTGAATATTAATATGCTGTTTGTTGCCATGTTTAAAAACATTTAAATTGTTGTTTGAATTATTTGTGTTTAAATATACTTAAACTTGTAAAAATCATAACTAAATAACCCTAACTCCAAATTTGACAAACTTTATATGTATTTGGGGTGAAAAAATGTGTAGATTAATGCGGTGCTGTTACTTTGCATGTTTGAAAACTTTAAAATATGACTTTCGCAGATCTGTCCTAATTGTATTTATATGGATATGGGAGATTCCGGAAATTGTTGTTTGTTCTTTCCGGCCCATTTAAATTGCTAGCATGATGTTGTTGGTGCTAGATGCACCCCTTGCCATGATAAACAACTTTTAAAACTTATTGGGTGCTAATAATCTACATAACCACTTGTGGTCTTATTAGTTGTACCTTTTGCTTGTGTTCCTCATGTGTGTGATCTTGGTTTCTTGCCATGATGCGTGTGCACTCAACTTGTCCCTAGGAGTTGCATCATTTTCTACCCATGTTCATATGCATCATATTCATGCATCATGTGTTTGAGCATTGCATGATGATTGATTGTTGTTTCGGTGTTTGCATTGTTGTGTTGGTTAGAGCCCGGTGACGATTCGGAGTTCGAGGTTCCTTTCGAGGCTGAGTTTGAGGAGCAAGGTTACGATACCTCCGTGGAATCAACTGGCATTACCAGTTATCACTTCTATCTTTGCCTATGCTAGTTGTCTCGTTCTTTTAGATATGCCTCGATGCCTATTCCTGTTTGCCAGCCCCCTATTGTTGCCATGAAACACTCTAACCGCATTCCTAGCAAACCGTTGTTTGGCTAAGTACGCATCGCTCAGCCCCTCTTATAGCGTTGTTAGTTGCAGGTGAAGTTTTGAAGACTGCTCCATGATGATACTTGTTATTGGGATATCACAATATATTACCTGTTAAAACTAATGCATCTATATATTGGTTATGGGTGGAAGGCTAAGCCTTCCTACTTGGTGTTTTGTTCCACTCATGCCACCTTAGGAACCGATAAACCGGTGTTATGTTCCTTGATTTTGCGTTCCTAACATGATTGGGGTTTATGGGCCCCCCTTGATAAATCTCTCTGTTTAAAGCTTTTCCAGCAAGGCCCAACTTTGGTACTCCATTTGCCGAACAACTAACATTTTCCATAGGGACTAGCTACCCCGAGGACTTAATTAACAACCCCCGGGCCAGTGCTCCTCATGACAGTTGGTCCAAACTGGAGCCACTTGCGGTGCCACCCAGTTCGCTGGGATCTTCGGTTGCTGTACGTAGTGCTCATCCGGTCGTGGCCTAAGACGAGATACGCTCGGCTACTATTAGGGTGTTGGCACGCCGGGAGGTCTTGCTGGATTAGTTTTACCTTTGTCGAAATATCTTGAGCATGGGATTCCGAGAGTACTCGGGTCTTCCCACTTTGGAGTTGCGACTCCATGGATCATGAGCTTGTGATGGGCTAAGTTGGGACACCCCTACAGGGTTTGATCTTTCGAAAGTCATGCCCGCGGTTATGTGGCAGATGGGAATTTGTTAATATCCGGTTGTAGACAACTTGACACCTTATTCATAAGAATACACTACCTGTGTGAGTAACCGTGATGGTCTCTTTCCGAAGGGCTTCGGGAAGTCAACACGGTGGGGATATGTTTGATCATGAGTAGCCAGGATAACTTCTTAAACAACTTGGTGATCATTGGCACTTGTTCTCTTCTCGCTCTAAACTCGTAAGCTAGTGCTTAGTGCTTGCTGCAACCGTTGTTTATAGCCTTTCCACACCTAAGGCTTTGGTAGTTTTGATACCCGGGAACGGAATTGCTGAGTCCTCTATGGCTCACAGATTCAACACACACCAGATGCAGGTATCGCTGAGACCAATGCAGGAGATGGTTCAGAACTTCAGTGGGAGTTCGACGAAGAGCGTGGACGTTACTATGTTTCTTATCCCGATCAGTAGTGGTTCTTACTAGGAGGATCCGGGCTTGTGTTTTGGTATCTTTCTCATTTGGATTTTCATCCATAGTCAGACCCTGATGTTCTTTGGATGATGTATGCTATTGTATTTATTGTGTGACGTGGCGAGTGTAAGCCAACTATCATTTTACAATTTCATCCCTGAATTTCACATCAGATGTGCAAAGATAACATACTTGAGATCATTATAGTATGCGCTTATGTCTTTAAGTCGTGCCTCGACACACGGGAGACATAGTCGCATACTAGGGATTACAAGTTGGTATCAAAGCCTTCTCCGACATAGGAGCCCACTGATTGATCGAATCGCTAACGGTTGAGTCTAGGCACACACATAAAATGTTTTGAGTCCTATATATATATCGGACAGTAGGATTTCTTTTTACTCCTCATCCCTTCATCGCTCTGGTGAGGACTGCTGACGTTGTTCTATCTCCTCTACTCTCAAAATTTCACAATTTTTTTCATGATCACGCGGGTATTGTTTCTATTGTTCCAATATTTTTGTGACGAGAACATTGTTCTCGATGCCTCCTGTCATTTAGTGGTTGTGGCAGTGTCCCAGGGAGTTGAGCTCTGAGGTTGTTGTCGTCACAAATGTATCGTAGCGGTTCTAGAATACCAGAGTCGGCAGACATAAAAAACTCTTCTATGCGGTTAGTGGTGAGATAACCCCGACGTCACCCAGTACTGGTGGGATAATTCGGGAGTATTGCCACAGCTAGTATAGCGGATGCGTTTCGAAGGTCCGAGGTAAACAGTTTCCGAGGATGACTGGTTATGTGTTGACGGATGGATACAGCTGGATGTAGGTTTAGAGTTGAGTGCGCGGTGCTTCCCCTGTATCCCCAACACCAGATTGCATAACCGGAAAGCTTCGGGAATTAATAGGTGGGTTTCAAGTAGCTCGTAGGTAATCTTCCAACGAGTGCATGGTATGAGGTTCGGGGTTCAACATCGAGTGAAGATGTTTCATGGGCGTTGTTCCAATTGGGAGTTGCATCTTAAAGGGTCCTTGGCTATGCTGATTCGGGGATTGCAACACCCTTTGTAACACGTACCATGGGGCATTCAACACGAACATGTGGGACGAAACTTCTATCATGTATTTGTTCCATCTATACCTTGTTGTTTTATTTTATCTTTTGTTCTCCCAAGTGGCTTCTCGACAAGATTGTTGTACCATTAAGCTGTGGAATTCATTCATTCATTTTGTTCGAATGTTCATTGTGAAGACTTATGTTGCAAATATCTAGCCATTGATTCAGCTTACCTGTTTTGCATCAATGGCTAACGGTTGTCATCATATTCAGGATGGCTCCTAAAGGTTCCCAACCCTAACCAAGAGGGCGAAGAAGAGTGTCCTCCTGACCGTCCTCCTTCCCCTCCTCCTCTGTCTGAGGCATGGAGAGCGATCATGCAAGCAACCAACCAGAACTCTCAGATGCTCATGCAAATGATGTAGAATTTCCAAGCCAACCAAGCAAATCAAGGCAATCATGGGAACCAAGGCCAAGGCAATATGTTCAATCAACCTCACTTTGCGACACTAAACCAATTCCTGGCAAACCAACCAAAGTCGTTCAGTTACTATGTGGACACGCTACATGCTGAAGATTGGATCACATATATCAAAAAGCACTTTGAATGCAGTAACGTGAGGCCTGAGAATTATGTCAAGTTTGCCACTTTCCAACTCAAAGATCAAGCTACTGATTGGTGGCAAATGTACAAAGACTCCAGAGGTGGTCGTGAGATCTTGTGGACTGACTTCTACAAAGATTTCCGCTCTCATCACATTCCAACCAGTGTCATTGAAGGCATGCATGAGCAATTCCGCAACCTGAAGCAAGGCACCATGTCCGTCTATCAATACAATGTCAAGTTCCAGAATCTTGCCCGTTCTGCAAAGCAAGACATCCCCGATGCCAAGAGCAAGATATACCAGTTCCGAGGTGGTCTGAAAGATGAACTCAACCTTGCTCTCACCTTGTTCGAGCCGGATGAATTTCACCAATTCTACAATATGGCTCTCAAGCAAGAGGCAGCTCAGCTCAAGTGTGAAGCTTCCAAAAAGAGGATTAGAGATGCTATTCACTCCTCCACTTCCTCTCAAGTGGTTGCCAAGCAGCAGAAGTTCTGGCTACCACCTCCTCGAGTGCTCCGTCCTCCAAGCAACAACAAGCACTCAGGTGGTCGTGGATTCTTGCACCCACCCAACCCGAGCAGCCAGTCCAAGCCTCAGTTCCAAGCTCCAAGATCAAGTGGTCCTTATCATCGGCCTCTTTCAGAAGTTACTTGCAACAAGTGTGTCCAGAAGGGTCACTACGCAAACAAGTGTACTCAGAAGCGCCTTCCGCCTCCTCCACCTATCAGCAATGCTATTGTCAAGCACAATCCCAAGGTTGCAAGAGTGAATCTGATGAATGCAGCGCAAGCAGAGAATTCTTCTGATGTGATAATTGGTAATCTTCTAGTTAACTCAATTCCTGCAAAAGTCTTGTTTGATTCGGGTGCACCGCTTTCTTTCGTTTCAAGACCATTTGTTGCTAAGCATGACTTGGTTACGGAGAGCATACCTAGGCCTTTAAAGATTATTTCTCCGGGATTGCAAATGACTTCCAACTCAGTTGTTCCGGACATATCTATTCATATGGGTGATTACAGTTTTCTGGTTTCACCGGTTGTCCTCGGCAACTCCGACATTGACCTTATTCTTGGGATGGATTGGCTCTCCAAGCATGATGCAAATATTGCTTGTGAAAACAAGGAAGTCAAGCTTACTCATCCTGACGAAGATGTGATTATCTTCACAACTCGAGATAACACAATCAGGCTATTCTCTCTCAATGTCAAGGGTGAGATTAATGCCATTTCCCATATTCCAGTGGTTTGTGAATATGAGGATGTATTCCCTGAAGAGGTTGCAGGCATGCCTCCCCACCGTCAAGTTGAATTCGTCATTGAACTTGAACCCGGTACCGAGCCAGCATGTCCGCGTCCGTACAAGCTTTCCCCTGATGAGTTGAAGGAGCTGACGAAACAACTCGATGAGCAAGAACGTATGGGTCTAATCAGACCAAGTACTTCTCCTTGGGGCTGTGGTGTTCTATTTGTCAAGAAGAAGTATGGCACGGAACGCCTTCGCGTTGATTACCGGCCATTGAACAAGAATACAATAAAGAATAAGTACCCGCTCCCCAATATCAATGAATTGCTCGAGCAGCTCAAAGGAGAAAAGGTGTTCTCGAAGCTCGATCTCCGGATGGGCTACCATCAAATTCGTATCCGTGAAGAGGATATTCCCAAGACCGCATTCAGAACGAGTATTGGCTCCTATGAATACACGGTCATGTCTTTCGGCCTTGCAAATGCTCCACTCACCTTCTCTCGGATTATGCACTTCATATTCAACCCCTACACTAATGAATTCGTTATCGTCTATCTGGATGATATCTTGGTATTCTCCAAGAATGAAGAAGACCATGCCAAGCAACTTCGATTGGTCCTTGATAGGCTCCGTGAGCTCCGGTTTTATGCGAAGTTCTCCAAATGTGAATTCTGGCTGGATAAAGTCCTCGATCTTGGCCATATTATCTCTGCCGAGGGCATTTCTGTGAACCCTGAGAAGGTTGAAGCTATTGTCAACTAGGAACCTCCGCAGAATGTCAAGCAACTCCGAAGCTTCTTCGGTCTCTCTAGCTATTGCAGAAGGTTCGTTGAGAACTTCTCCAAGATTGTTAAGCCTCTTTCCAACCTGTTGCAGAAGAATGTCAAGTACTCATGGACTCCTGATTGTGATGTGGCATTCAATACACTCAAAGATAAGCTCATTTCTGCTCTGGTTCTTACTCCTCCGGATGAGTCCAAGCCTTATGAAGTCTTTGTGATGCTTCATTGCAAGGTCTTGGTGGTGTTCTCATGCAAGACAAGAAGATTGTGGCATACACTTCTCGTCAGCTGAAACCAAATGAGAAGAATTACCCCACACATGATCTTGATCTAGCAGCAGTTGTTCATGCCTTGATCACATGGAGACACCTTCTGTTGGGCAGAAAAGTGGACATCTTCACCGATCACAGGAGCTTGAAGTACATCTTCACTCAGCCAAACCTTAACCTTCGCCAGACTCGTTGGGTTGAGATGATTCAAGAGTACGATCCAAGCATTGAGTATACTCATGGCAAGGCCAATGTTATTGCAGATGCCTTAAGTAGAAAGGTGTATTGCAACAGTCTCCTTCTCAAATTGTTCCATCCTGAACTTTGTGAATCATTCAGGAAGCTCAACCTCCAAGTTGTTCCGCAAGGATTTCTTACAAACCTTCAAGTTGCTCCTACCTTGGAAGATCAAATCCGTGAGGCCCAACTAAGTGATGCTATGGTGCAGAAAGTGAAACATGGTATTTCTAAGGGTACTCGCAAGTACAAGTGCTATCGCATTAATGAGAAAGACACCTTGTTCTTTGAGGACAAGATTGTGGTTCCCAAAGGTGATCTTAGGAAGCTCATAATGAACGAAGCACATGACTCACTCCTCTCGATACATCCAGGAAGTTCCAAGATGTACCATGATCTCAAGCAATCATATTGGTGGACTCGCATGAAAAGGGAGATTACCCAATTCGTGAACGAATGTGATGTCTGCCGAAGAGTGAAGGCGGAGCGTCAACGTCCAGCCGGACTCCTTCAACCTCTACCTATTCCCGACTGGAAATTCGATCACATTGAGATGGATTTCGTCACTGGTTTTCCCAAGTCCAAGAAGGGAAATAATGTTATCTTTGTGGTGATTGACAAGCTAACTAAAGTGGCTCATTTTCTTCCCGTCAAAGAATCCATCGACGCAACTCAGCTGGCAGAGCTGTACACCTCCAGAATTGTCTCTTTACATGGCATTCCTCAAGTGATCTCCTTAGACCGTGGAAGCTTGTTCACTTCCATGTTCTGGGATTCTTTTCAGTCAGCCATGGGCACAAAGATTCAGTTCAGCACTGCATTTCACCCTCAGACTAGTGGTCAAGTCGAAAGAGTGAACCAGATCCTCGATGATATGCTAAGAGCTTGCGTCACCTCCTTCGGTATGAAATGGGAAGATTGCCTTCCATTTGCCGAATTCTCCTACAAGAACTGTTTCCAAGCAAGTGCCAGCAAAGCTCCTTTTGAAATCCTCTATGGCAGAAAGTGTCGTACCCCTTTCAACTGGTCCGAGACTGGTGAATGTCAACTCCTTGGAAATGATTTGATCTCAGAACCCGAAGAAATGTTGAAAGTGCAACTAATCCCCGGGTGGTTTTGGCAATTAATAACAACATATATATCATCGAACTAATAGCTATTTGAGAATCATTTCAGAGAAGTTTAGTGATATGGGTATGGCAATGACTGAAGAAGTGGACCCCTCAAAATGCTAAGGCAAGCATTGGCAAAAGCTCAAGACTCCATTTCTGGTTTAGTGATCCAAGATCACATTGAGTCCATAGGAAAAGCCAATACTATTAAAAGGGGATGAGGTTGTGTTGATGATCTGGTTGCTCAAGTGCTTAGTGATATATCTCCTTCAACTATCAGCAACTTTCACTACAATACACACTCATAAGTAATCTCGGACCAACCGATTTTCCAAACTCAGTCACACCGAGATGAACCACCTCAGCCATAAGCCAAACCCTAGAAAAATCGGCCATTCCGAGTTTGAGATCGGTCTCACCGAAACACGGGCTGCCAAGCTTCTGTAACCGTTTGTCATCATATCGGAATAACCGAGATGATATTTTCGGTCCCACCGAAACTGGCAAGTTCCTGTCTTTGCTCAAATCGGACTAACCGAGATGGTATTTTCGGTCCCACCGAAAACCCCAACGTTCACTATATTTGAACTTTCGGTCTGACCGAGTTGTCCACTTCGGTCACATCGAGATTGCTCAATTATGTGTGTAACGGTTGGATTTTTGTGTGGAGGCTATATATACCCCTCCAACCCCTCTTCATTCGTGGAGAGAGCCATCAGAAAGAACTACCACTCCTACCTTACACTTTGTGAGAAGAGAACTACCTACCCTTGTGTTGAGATCAAGTTGCTCCACTCCCACCATATGAAACTTGATTTCTAACCTTCCCAAGTTGCTTTCCACTCAATCCTTTCTTCCACCACAGCCAAATCAGTGAGGAGAGTTGAGTGTTGGGGAGATTATCATTTGAAGCACAAGAGCAAGGAGTTCATCATCATCTACAACATCTATTACCTTTTGGAGGGTGGTGCCTCCTAGATTGGTTAGGTGTCGCTTGGGAGCCTCTGTCATCGAGATGTGGAGTTGAACCAAGAAGTTTGTAAGGGCAAGGAGATCGCCTACTTCGTGAAGATCTACCCCGAGTAAGGCTAGTCCTCCGTGGGAGTAGGCCATGATGGAATAGACAAGGTTGCTTCTTCGTGGACCCTTCGTGGGTGGAGCCCTCCGTGGACTCGCGCAGCCGTTACCCTCCGTGGGTTGAAGTCTCCATCAACGTGGATGTACGATTGCACCACCTATCGGAACCACGGGAAAAATCACCGCGTCTCCAAATTGCGTTTGCTCTTCTCCACCTCCCTTTACTACATGTGCAATTTACTTTCCGCTGCCTAAACTCTAGAATTGCATGTGTAGGGTGATGCTTGAATTGATCATAATTGAGAATCTGCCAAAAACTGTTCATGATCAAAAGGCAGAATTTTTATAATTACAAGTAGTCTAATCACCCCCCCTCTAGACATACTTTCGATCCTACAAGTGGTATCAGAGCTTTGGTCTCCATTGTATTGGTTTCCATTGCATTGGACTCCATAAGCTTGGTTTCACAACCTAGGAGAGTATGGCGTCTAGTGAGGGTAATTATCGTAGAGGTCCTTACTTTGATGGTACAAATTTTGCTAGTTGGAAGCATAAAATGAAAATGCATATTCTTGGTCATAACCCAGCCGCATGGGGCATTATTTGTGTTGGCATGCAAGGTGAATTCTTCGAAGAAGGAAAAGTTCCGGATCGCGAAGCTACACCGGAAGAGTTGCGGATGTTGCAAAACAATGCTCAAGCTTGTGACATTCTCTTCAATGCTTTGTGTCCCGAGGAGTTCAACAAAATCAGCCGTCTTGAGAATGCTAAAGAGATTTGGGATACTTTGGTCGAAATGCACGAAGGTACTGAATCTGTGCAGGAATCAAAGCTAGATATTCTTCAAGGTCAACTTGACAAGTTCAAGATGAAGGATGGTGAAGGAGTCGCTGAAATGTACTCTAGGCTTGCTCTCATCACAAATGAGATTGCCGGCTTAGGAAGCGAAGAAATGACCGACCGATTCATCATCAAGAAGATTCTAAGAGCTTTGGATGGAAAGTATGACACCGTGTGCACTTTGATCCAAATGATGCCAAACTACAAGACTCTCAAGCCAACTGAAGTCATTGGAAGAATTGTTGCTCATGAGATGACACTTAAGGATAAGGAAGAGCTTCACAACAAGTCAAGTGGTGCTTACAAAGCTACAAGTGATGCTCCCACAACCTCAAGTGACAAGTTAATTTCCAATGAAGAGATAAGCCTAATGGTTAAGAACTTCAACAAATTCTACAAGAATAGAGGCAAAGAGAGAAGCTCAAAGTCTAGATCATATGATGAAAAGAGATCTTCTAGTCGTGATCGAAACTGCTACAATTGTGGAAGAACCGGACACTTCTCAAATGAGTGTACGGCTCCCCACAAGAAAAGAGAAGAATCTCCAAGAAGAAGATCAAGAGATGAGTCACCTCGGAAAGAGAGAAGGAGTAGAGATGATCGTTATGAACGAAGACCCTCCCGGAGAAGCAAGGATTCGGAGAGGAAAGACAAGTCATCAAGGAGCTACACAAGAAGAAGACATCAATCTCATGTAGGTGAATGGGTCTCCGGCTCCGACTCCGACAATCAATCCGATGGAAGCTATCACTCCGACTCCGACTACAGTCAAGATGAAGGTGTTGCCGGTCTTGCTCTCGTATCCTCCAACTCCAACTCCTACGACTTATTTGATTCACCAAATGAGGGAATTGGAAGATGCTTCATGGCTAAAGGCCCCAAGGTATCACACCCTGAATTCATTGACTTCAATAGTGATGAGGATGACTTGCTTGGTGAAGATGAGCTCTTGCATGATAAATCTAGTGAGCTTAGTAACGATGAAAATGCTAGTAGTCTTTATAGTCGAGAAGAGTCGAATGACAATGCTATGAAGGAGATTGAGCGTCTAACTAAAGAACTAAACACGCTTAAGTTAGCTCATGAAACAACTCAAGAAGATCATAGAGAGCTCCTAAGATCTCATGAGAAGCTACGCTTCGAGAAGCTCACTCTAGAGCAAGAACATGAGTTTCTAAAAGCGATCAATGACGATCTTCGAAAGAAGAGTTCTTCATATCTTGCCAAACGACTTCTCTTGTCTAATTTCTTGCCACCTATTAAGACTAAGCATGACAAGCATAAGAAAAATTCTTCCTCTAATAGTAACAATAACAATGTTAAATCCAATATTGTTGCTTCTAGTAGTTCTCTTGATTCCACTAACAATGTTTCAAGCCAAGTTACACTTGAGCAAGAAAATAGCTTATTGAAGGAAATCATAGAGAAAGGTGTCTACAAGAGTCTTGCCGGAAGCAAGAACTTTGAGGAGATTGTTCGCAAACAAGGAAGACACCGGAAGAATCAAGGGATTGGTTTTGAGCGAAAGTTCAACGCCGAAGGTGTTGAGTGGGAAGAAGGTCAATACCCTACTCCACAGTTTGTCTCACAAAAGGAGAAGTATGATCCTACTTCTTCCAATGTGGAACAAGCTCAAGATGACCTTCCACCACAAGACCACAAGCTAAAGGCCAAGGACAAGCTTCAAGAGGAGATTGATGCATTCATTGAAGCACCTCAAGCCATGGTCAAGTGGGTTCCCAAGGACACATCAAGTTCTACTTCGTCAAGCTCAACTACAACACCAAGGATTTGTTGGAAATATGCCCTAGAGGCAATAATAAAAGAGTTATTATTATATTTCCTTGTTCATGATAATCGTTTATTATCCATGCTATAACTGTATTGATTGGAAACTCAAATACACGTGTGGATGAATAGACAGACTTTGTGTCCCTAGTGAGCCTCTACAGGACTAGCTCGTTGATCAAAGATGACCGCGGTTTCCAGGTCATAGACATGAGTTGTCATTTGATAACGGGATCACATCATTAGGAGAATGATGTGATGGACGAGACCCAAACGTTAACATAGCTTTTGATCGTGTCAGTTATCGCTATAGTTTTCTGCATGTCAAGTATAAGTTCCTATGACCATGAGATCATGTAACTCACTGACACCGTAGGAGTGCTTTGTGTGTGCCAAACGTCGCAACGTAACTGGGTGACTATAAAGGTACTCTACAGGTATCTCCGAGGGTGTCTGTTGAGTTGACATGGATCGAGACTGGGATTTGTCACTCCGTATGACGGAGAGGTATCTCCGGGCCCACTCGGTAATACGTCATCTCAATGAGCTCAAAGTGACTAAGTAGTTGGTCACGGGATTATGTATTACGGTAACGAGTAAAGAGACTTGCCGATAACGAGGTTGAACTAGGTATAGAGATACCGACGATCGAATCTCGGGCAAGTAACATACCGACGAGACAAAGAGAACTGTATACGGGATTGCCTGAATCCTTGACATCGTGGTTCATCCGATGAGATCATCGAGAAACATGTAGGAGCCAATATGGGTATCCAGATCCCGCTATTGGTTATTGACCTTGGAGTGTCTCGGTCATGTCTACATGGTTTCCGAACCCGCAGGGTCTACACACTTAACGTTCGGTGACGCTAGGGTTGTTAGTGAGAAGAGTGCATGGTTACCGAAGGTTGTTCGGAGTCCCGGATGAGATCCCGGACATGACGAGGGTCTCCGGAATGGTCCGGAGACGAAGATTGATATATAGGATGAAAGGTTTCGGAGTACCGGAAGTGTTCCGGGGAGCATCGGGAAATCGGCGGAGTACCGGGAAGGTTTTCGGGGGGTCCGGAAGGTGTTCTGGGCCTATTGGGCCACAAGGGGGGACACCACAGCCCTCAGGGGGCTGTGCGCCCCCCCTGGGCCCTCTCCCCATGCGGCTAAGGGGGTGGGACCCCCTAGGGCTGGCCGCACCCCTTGGGACTTGGGGGGCAAGGCACCTAGGGGGGAAACCCTAGGGCCTGGGCGCCTTCCCCTGCCCTGGCCGCCGCCCCCCTCCCCTTGCCCTGGCCGCCGGCCCCTAGGGGGAAACCCTAGGGCGCCCTAGCCTCTCCACCCCCCCTATATATAGTGGGGCAAAGGGAGGGCAGCAAACACAGTTCGTGCCTCGGTGCTGCCCTCCCTCTCCCGTCATATCTTCTTCTCCCGCGGTGCTTAGGCGAAGCCCTGCTGGAGTTCTTCTCCACCATCACCACCACGCCGTCGTGCTGCCGGTTCTCCATCAACCTCTCCTCCACCCCTTGCTGGATCAAGAAGGAGGAGACGTCCCCGAGCCGTACGTGTGAAGAACGCGGAGGCACCGTTGCTTCGGTGCTAGGTCTTCGGCGATCTGAATCGCGACGAGTACGACTCCATCATCCGCGTTCATAACGCTTCCGCTTAGCGATCTACAAGGGTACGTAGATCACACTCCTTCCTCGTAGTTGCATCTACTAGATTGATCTTGGTGAACGGTAGGAAAAATTTTTGTTTCCCATGCAACGTTCCCCAACAGTAACACACCCTGAATTCATTGACTTTGATAGTGATGAGGATGACTTGCTTGGTGAAGATGAGCTCTTGCATGATAAATCTAGTGAGCTTAGTAATGATGAAAATGCTAGTAGTCTTTATAGTCGAGAAGAGTCGAATGACAATGCTATGAAGGAAATTGAGCGTCTAACTAAAGAACTAAACACTCTTAAGTTAGCTCATGAAACAACTCAAGAAGATCATAGAGAGCTCCTAAGATCTCATGAGAAGCTACGCTTCGAGAAGCTCACTCTAGAGCAAGAACATGAGTTTCTAAAAGCGATCAATGACGATCTTCGAAAGAAGAGTTCTTCATATCTTGCCAAACGACTTCTCTTGTCTAATTTCTTGCCACCTATTAAGACTAAGCATGACAAGCATAAGAAAAATTCTTCCTCTAGTAGTAACAATAACCATGTTAAATCTAATATTGTTGCTTCTAGTAGTTCTCTTGATTCCACTAACAATGTTTCAAGCCAAGTTACACTTGAGCAAGAGAATAGTTTATTGAAAGGGATCATAGAGAAAGGTGTCTACAAGAGTCTTGCCGGAAGCAAGAACTTTGAGGAAATTGTTCGCAGGCAAGGAAGGCACCGGAAGAATCAAGGAATTGGTTTTGAGCGAAAGTTCAACGCCGATGGTGTTGAGTGGGAAGAAGGTCAATACCCTACTCCACAGTTTGTTTCTCAAAAGGAGAAGTATGATCCTACTTCTTCTAATGTGGAACAAGCTCAAGATGACCTTCCACCACAAGACCACAAGCTAAAAGCCAAGGACAAGCTTCAAGAGGAGATTGATGCATTCATTGAAGCACCTCAAGCCATGGTCAAGTGGGTTCCCAAGGACACGTCAAGTTCTACTTCGTCAAGCTCAACTACAACCCCAAGGATTCCCATCAAGATGATGTGGATCCCGAAGAAGAAGAACTAGAAGGTTCTTGACGGTGACTCCGCCAACATACTTCACTCACATTCATTTTGGCAACTTGTGCAATCAACTTCCACATCATGCACTAGTTCATGGAGTCACAAACCCTCTTGTTGGTAAGCCAAGGGACAAGGTAATCATTGCTTTCATGGACATCATCTATTGTGAACTTCAATCTATGTCTATGGATATCCTTGTTTGTTCCTTGTGGGACTAACCCATGTAGGTATTGAAAGTGCCCTAATCCAAAGGATAGCTCCCAACTCTTGATGATCTACATCAACATTGAGAGTCCACATCTTCAACATCTACATGAAGTCCTCTACGACAACCCAAGGTTAGTTTGACCCTTTAAAAGGGGTTCTCACATCTAGGGGAGCTTTGCTCTAAAAATTGAGCTAAAGCATCTCCAAATGATGTGAACACATCACTGCTTTATGTAAAAGTGGTAACCCCACTTGCGCTTAAACGATGAGTATGACCTATGATCAAATGTTCTCATTTGGCTCCTAAGTCAAAATACTCATATAAAGATGACCTAGTCATCGACAAATTGTGTGCTAGTAGCTAGAGTGTTGGTTGTGCATGTTTGACACATATTTCATTTGCTATCTTATTGTGTGAGCATGTTGAATGCATGATTTTATTCATTCGAGGACATCCATTTATTGTTTTGGTTGTTTTGATTTTTCTGGCCAAATGGATGGACAAGAATGCCTAAGTACCTCCCCTAGCTATCTATGCTTTCTTGTCTCAAATTCTATTCATGCTTATATCACAAACTTTGAACAAGTCTTTTTCGGACCCTCCGAGTGAGGAGCACTCGGAGCCACCGATCCGTCTAGGGCTGACTTCCAAAACCTTCTAAGTAAATTTCGGTCAGACCAACTCATTCAAACTCGGTCAAACCGAAAGCACTTAGACTGATCTAGGTTTCATCTCGGTGAAACCGAGTTCTAAATCTCGGCGTGACCGATATGCGTAACTGCATAGCAGTTATCCATCTCGGTGTCACCGAGTTTTTCAACTCGGTCCCACCGACAGCAAAGGGGTATATATACTGAGGGCAGCGCGCGTTGATTATTCCTTCAAACGTTTTCGCTCCCACGTCCCCTGCTGCCGTCGCCCTGATCTCCGGATCGTCGCCGTCGTCGCCTGTGCGCCCTCGCCGCAGGTCTCCGCCGCCGTCAACGGTCTTCTCCTCCGCGCCGTTGCCGCCGTAGAGGGACTCCACCAAGTTAGGGTGAGTCTCGATCCCTCTCGTGCTCCCCATCTGATTCATTGCACGTTTGGTTTGCCCTATATCTGGCCACGATTGAAAACTTCTTCTCCACCAGATCGGTTCTAGTTTCGAGTAAAATTCTTAGGGTTAGGTTTCCACGGAACACATCTCGGTGAAACCGGTTTTAAATTTTCGGTGTGACCGATTCGGCCTCTGGCCATTGCACTGCACCTTTCGGTCCAACCGAGTCGTGCAAATCGGTGTGACAGAAGTAGAGTCTTAGTGAAACCCTAGTGTTTCGGCAGGACCGAAACCTACTTCGGTCTGACCGAAAGTGGTGTGTAAAGCTTCTGTTATACACTTCGGATTCACCGAAACTGAAAATCGGTTTGACCGAAATGCATTCTGTGAAAACATAAAACTAAAATTTAAACTCATTTTGTTTGCAAAAACTTCTGCAGTTTCTGATAACTCTTCTACTCTGGCTATACCTTATCTATTCATAGGTTGTCAGCCATGTCAGATGCCAGTGACAGCCAGAACAGGTTAGAGTCACCTTTTGCGGACATTCCGGAAGCAGACACTAGTCCTGAGGCTAGTAGTCCAGTTGATGATGGTGAGAGGAGTACACCTAGTGGCTTGCCTCCTGCAGCCACCAGAACCAGAAAGGAGAGGAACTCCGATGATGAGGATTCTGATTTCATTGCTGAGGAAGAGGTGTCCTTCAAGCCTAAGAGAAAGGTTGTTGCCAAAGAGCAACAAGGTCAGCAGTCAAAGAAGGGCACCAGCAAGGTCAAGCAGTCAGCTGTTGCCAAGAAGCTGAACTTGGGAGAGCCAGCCCCAAGTAAAGTGAAGAAAACTTCCAATAGGAAGAGGGTTGTGTATAGTGATCCTCATGCAGATGCAGCAGCCGATGAAGAAGAAGAAGAAGAAGCACCCCAGCCTCCTCCTCAGAAGGCTAAGCTCATGGGTGATGCTATTAGGGCTGGAGCCACTTCAAAGCCCAAGAAGCCTGCTCAAGACAAGGCAGCTCCAGCAAAGCCTACTGCCAAGCCCAAGAGGACTACCAGGAACATTCCAGCATCTGAGAAGAACAAGGGTGATGTGCCACCAGCTGATTCTGATGAGGAAGAACAAGTGTTGCTGAAACTCCGTCCAAAACTGCCACTTCACAATGATGCTCATCCTCAAGCCGAGGATATGAAGGCAAGGAAAGATAGAGGTCTCAGGCTATGGAGACAAGCTGATCCATATGCCGTGAGGAGAAGGACTGCTGTAGACCCCAGATTCCACACCAGAGAGCAGCAAGACTTCTATGAGACTGTGCTGATGGACAAGAAGCCAATAGTTGCAGATACCAGATACGTTGACTGGAAATACATTGACAGTGAAGAGCACAGAGACTTCTTTCCCCATGTGCATGAGAGCTTCACTGCATGTGGAGTTGCTGAGTTTGTGGGTCAGAAGCTGACAGATTGGAACGACGAGATGATTATGCAGTTCTATGCCACAGCTCACTTCTATCCTGATGGGAAGATCACCTGGATGACTGAAGGTCAAAGGTTTTCTTCTTCTGTTGAAGAATGGGCAGAACTTCTGAATGCTCCAGTGCAACGAGAGGATGACATTGATGTCTATGGGATTCCAAAGAAGAACCATGATTCCATGAAGAACATGTACAAGGAGATCCCCGCAGCAGATTTGGAAGTGTGGAAGCTCGGCTCAGTTTACTATCTCCAGGCAGGTCTACCTACCACTAACACTATTTTGAGGCTTCTCTTGATGCCCAAGTCTGGAGATCATCGCATGATTAGAGGCTATTCTATCAACATGCTGCATATACTTGATGAGAAGGCACCTTTCAAGGTGATGGACTTAATGGTAGAGACCATTAAGAGGACTGCAGCTGACCAGAAGAGGTCATGTGGATTTGCCCCACAGATTCAGATGCTTATCAATGCCAAGTTTGGCACGGGCAAATTCTTGTTGGATAGGAAGCACTTACCCCTGCAGCCAGAGCATGAAGACAATGTTGTTGTGATGGATGAGGAGGATCCAACTTCTGTTGAAGGTCAAGCCAAGATTGAAGCTGCTAGGAAAGCCAAAGCTGATAAAGAGGCAGCAGCAGCAGCTAAACCAAAGAGCTTCGGAGAGCAGATTCTTGAAGCTACCAAAAGGATTGAACAACGCCTGGCCAGCATTGAACAATCTCAGGAGAGCCTAGAGAGGATTGTTGACGAGAAGATCCACGCTCTGGACATGAAGCTGACTGAAATTCAGGTGACCGTCAACAAGCTTGAGGCAGACATGGAGGAAGCTAAGCAGGACAGGGCAGAGCTCATACAGGATGACCTAGTCCAGGACTCTCATCGCCAGACTGCTCCGGTTCCCAGAGGATCCCGATCAGCTGCTATTCCAGTGACTGACTCCAGGACTACCACTTCAGCACCTCCTACAGCTCCAGCAGTCACTCCAGCCACAGCTCCAGTATCCACTCCTCCAGCACAGACATCAGCTGAAATCTTCGCCGATGCCGTCATATCTACTCCGACATCTACCCAGACGGGAGCCGCCAGCAGAGCCCACAGTGACGTTTAGCTCTATGCTTTTCAAACTTTTTGGTACCATTGTTGCCAAAGGGGGAGAAATTGTATAGATCATAGGGCTTCGAGAGAGAGTGCTCTTTCGTTCTTTTGCGGTTTCTTTGAGATACTTTTGGTTTTTCGATACTTTCAGTGTGCTTGATACTACGTTTGATGCTACCTTAATGAGTGCTTGGTCGTACTATGCTTTAATGTGTGCTTAATGCTTATCATATGCTATTCCTATCTTGTATGATCATTTACTCATGTCTTGGTGATTGGGTGCATGCTATTCATTCTTATCATTTTGTGCGCTCCACCAAGATGTATGTGACATGGAAGAGTGACCCATGATCCTAATCGATTGTGCATTTGCATTCAAACGCAAATTTTAAATAATGCACAAATTTAGGGGGAGCTCTTGCTTATCACATACTTCTCAAAGCGACGATATTATTCATTGATTATATCTTTTGTCGAAGCTTTGATCTATATGTTGTCATCAATTACCAAAAAGGGGGAGATTGAAAGTGCAACTAATCCCCGGGTGGTTTTGGCAATTAATAACAACATATATATCATTGAACTAATAGCTATTTGAGAATCATTTCAGAGAAGTTCGGTGATATGGGTATGGCAATGACAGAAGAAGTGGACCCCTCAAAATGCTAAGGCAAGCATTGGCAAAAGCTCAAGACTCCATTTCTGGTTTAGTGATCCAAGATCACATTGAGTCCACAGGAAAAGCCAATACTATTAAAAGGGGATGAGGTTGTGTTGATGATCTGGTTGCTCAAGTGCTTAGTGATATATCTCCTTCAACTATCAGCAACTTTCACTACAATACACACTCATAAGTAATCTCGGACCAATCGATTTTCCAAACTCAGTCACACCGAGATGAACCACCTCAGCCATAAGCCAAACCCTAGAAAAATCGGTCATTCCGAGTTTGAGATCGGTCTCACCGAAACACGGGCTGCCAAGCTTCTGTAACCGTTTGTCATCATATCGGAATAACCGAGATGATATTTTTGGTCCCACCGAAACTGGCAAGTTCCTGTCTTTGCTCAAATCGGACTAACCGAGATGGTATTTTCGGTCCCACCAAAAACCCCAACGTTCACTATATTTGAACTTTCGGTCTGACCGAGTTGTCCACTTCGGTCACACCGAGATTGCTCAATTATGTGTGTAACGGTTGGATTTTTGTGTGGAGGCTATATATACCCCTCCACCCCCTCTTCATTCGTGGAGAGAGCCATCAGAAAGAACTACCACTCCTACCTTACACTTTCTGAGAAGAGAACTACCTACCCTTGTGTTGAGATCAAGTTGCTCCACTCCCACCATATGAAACTTGATTTCTAACCTTCCCAAGTTGCTTTCCACTCAATCCTTTCTTCCACCACAGCCAAATCAGTGAGGAGAGTTGAGTGTTGGGGAGATTATCATTTGAAGCACAAGAGCAAGGAGTTCATCATCATCTACAACATCTATTACCTTTTGGAGGGTGGTGCCTCCTAGATTGGTTAGGTGTCGCTTGGGAGCCTCCGTCATCGAGATGTGGAGTTGAACCAAGAAGTTTGTAAGGGCAAGGAGATCGCCTACTTCGTGAAGATCTACCCCGAGTAAGGCTAGCCCTCCGTGGGCGTAGGCCATGATGGAATAGACAAGGTTGCTTCTTCGTGGACCCTTCGTGGGTGGAGCCCTCCGTGGACTCGCGCAGCCGTTACCCTTCGTGGGTTGAAGTCTCCATCAACGTGGATGTACGATAGCACCACCTATCGGAACCACGGGAAAAATCACCGCGTCTCCAAATTGCGTTTGCTCTTCTCCACCTCCCTTTACTACATGTGCAATTTACTTTCCGCTGCCTATACTCTAGAATTGCATGTGTAGGGTGATGCTTGAATTGATCATAATTGAGAATCTGCCAAAAACTGTTCATGATCAAAAGGCAGAATTTTTATAATTACAAGTAGTCTAATCACCCCCCCTCTAGACATACTTTCGATCCTACAAATGTGGAAAGTCATACGTGAGAATCTCAAAGCCGCGCAATCACGTCAAAAGAGCTACTATGACAGCAAGCATTGTGACCTGGCTTTCGACATTGGAGACCATGTCTATCTCCGTGGTTCTCCCATGAAGGGCACTCAGAGGTTCGGCATCAAGGGCAAGCTTGCTCCAAGATACATGGGCCTTTTCAAGATTCTTGGCAAGAGAGGCGATCTAGCCTACCAACTCGAGCTTCCCTCCAACTTTGCAAATGTGCATGATGTGTTTCACGTGTCTCAACTCCACAAGTGCTTCAAGACGCCTGAACGCGCCATTCCGTTCGAAGAGATTGATCTTCAACAAGACTTGTCTTATCGTGAGCACCCTGTTGCTATCCTTGAAGAAACTGAGCGCAAGACCCGCAACAAGTCCATCAAATTCTTGAAAGTGAAGTGGTCACACCGTACCGACTTAGAAGCTACATGGGAATGAGAAGATCATCTTCGTTCTGAGTATCCCGCCTTCTTTCAGTCCTAGATCTCGGGACGAGATCTTTTTGTAGTGGAGGAGAGTTTAACACCCCATATTTGATATCTTCTATATATGGCAATAAAGCATTATCAATTTGATCATTGTCCTTTCCTTGGGGGTTCTTTTCATTTATGCACTCTATTGTATTGCATTGTCATTTTACTTTTCCTTATGCATCCATGCATTGCTCATCATCATCATTGCATCATGACCATAATAGCTTCCTTTTACTTGTCATTGTGTTTTTCATCCTTAGCTTGTTATGTGAGTGCATCTTGTTGTGTGTTGGTGGTAGCAAACCATGGCCATGATAAACCCTAAACCCCCCTCCTTTTTTTGCACCACTCTTCTCCTTCCTCCTTTTCTTTTCCATTCTTTAAGTAATTTTGCAAGTGACTTAGCCTCTTCCAGAAATGTTCATCTCCTCCCCACTTCTTTGTTTCCTTGACTTAAGTCACCTTGCAAAGCCTTGCCCCAATTTGAATTGATTTGGTTAGTTTCAAAAATGACCAAAGTTTGAACCATATTCAAACTTGTTTTATTTTTCTACCTCTAAAAATGCCGAAACCAATTTTATAAAATAGGGCATAAATCCAGGAGCTTGGGGATATTTTATTTTTCCCCAGATTCCTTTTCTTTTAGCATGTGTTTTTCATATTGTTTTTCTGCCTGAAGAAAACGAAATGGAAAAGCTACAGCAGCAGCAGCCAGCAGCAGCGGAACCCAGCAACTACCTAGGCCAGTCTCGCCCTCGGCCCAGCGCCAGCAGCCTAGCTTCAGCCCGCGAGCGTCCCTCTCTCCCTTTCTCACCCGCGCCCCCACTTTCCCCCACTGCTTCGCGCCCACATGGCAAGGTCGGACCCACATATCAGCGACCGCGCCCATCTTCTATCACACCCCTAGTTCTGGTATGCACTAGGCTAGCTTTGGTGTTTGCATCATGTTTAAATTTCAAATGAATTTGAATTGGGGACATTTGAAACCCTCAGGAATCTTTTTGAAAATGACCCAGATAAAAATTGCTCCAAAAGTGTCCAAGAAAATGTTCATGTTTCTCTCTAAAAATATTGGTCAGAGGTAAAATTCAAACCAATATTTTTAGGACCACATAAATATTTATTTTGGGCATTGGAATTAATGCAATAATTATTTGCATTGGATATATATATGCTATATATTTTATATATGTTCAAAACTTCTGATTTTTTGAGGGGTTTTGGTTTAACTCCCTAGGTTCCTGCAAAAATTATCAGAAGCAACACAATTGATTTGGTTCAAAAACCAAATCAAAACAAATGTCAGAAAATAGAAAAAATAGAAACAAAATAGAAAAGAAACTTACCTGGAGGCCTGGGCCACTTACCTGGCGGCCCAGGACTGTGCGGCCTAGCTGGGCCGGCCTAGCCCACCAGCGCCGTCATCCTCTTGGCGACGACAGAAGGACAGGCACGCACCCACTGCCGCGCGCATGGACGCCACCTCCTCCCTGCCTGCCTGCCCCTCCCCCTCGTCGCCTGGACGTTCTGGTCGATGCCAGGCGTCCCCCCCGAACCTTTCTCGCACTCTCTCGCATCCTCTCCCCTCTCCGCCGCTCGCTCTCTCACACGCCCGAGCGCCACTGTCGCCGCCGCTCGCCCTTGCCGTGGCCAGCGGCCACCCCACGTCCAGCCGACGCGTCCACGAGCGCCGCCACTTCATCCCCATCCTCTCCGTCAAGCCACGCGTCGCCGGACGGCCCGTGGAGCAGTCACCGTCGTCGTCTTCATCATCGGCCGTCGGAGATCCCCTTCGCCGCCTCGACTGCTCCGGTTCCTCCCCGACCTCGCTGTCTGCACCGCTGCAACCGCCGTGAGCCTCTCTGTCGAACAACCTCACTGCTGTGTCATTTGCATGTCGTAGCTGTCACGTCGTCGACGTCCGAGAACCACCGTCGTCGTGCCATGTCGCCGCCGTGGCCACAGTCACTCAGAGCCGCGACCGAGCACACCACCATGCTCAGCGTGGTCCCAGGAGCCCAGAACAAGCTTCCGCTCGTCCTCCCGTCCACCGTAGCTCCATCTCCGTCGAGGCCCGAGCTCCGGCGGCTGCCCAAGTCGTCGCCGGCGTCGTTTCCGTCGACCCCGAGTCCAACCACCACCACCAATCAATGCGGACGAGCGTCCCCATCACGTAGATGCCCTCTGCTGGACATTTGGTCGCCGGAGGAGGATTCCCGACGCCCTCCGCCACGTTTGCTGCTGCTGGCGGCTTAACGCCGGCGGGTTTGATCTCACTGACCCATTTTGACCCCTGTGGGTCAATGACAGGTGGGGCCACCCTACTAACTAAACCTAGTTTGTTTAGTATAGTCACTTACATGTGGGCCCTACCCCAGCTAATTTGTAGTTAGGGTTAATGTTAGTGTTAATTAACTTTGTTAATTAACTGAGTCACTGACCAGTGGACCCCACTGTCAGGTTTGACTCTAGTCAGCCTCGTTGACCTGCTGACGTCGTGCTATTGTCATGCTGACGCAGTAATCCATTTTTGTAATTTTAAATACATCTTAAATGATTTATTTATTTCTAAAAATTGTTTTAAACTTCAAAAAATCACAGAAATTATCAGAACAATTCAATCTATCCATCTGTAACATTTTCATGCATGACAAATGAAGTTATACCTACTGAATATATGAAATAAATAAAGGTCATTTATAATGCTTAAAGTTTGGAGTTGCATTTGAACCCTTGGTTCAAATGGACTTCACCCAAATGAATGCTAGTTGCATTAGCTCAAACAAACATCACATTTTCATGCCATGCTCATGCATCATATTGTTGCATATGCTTGTGTTTTGATTGTCGACACCGTCCTTCTCGATAGGTCCTGCTCCGGAGACCATTGCAGAGTACCTGTCAGAGGAGCAGTGCCCCCCTGTTGATCTACCAGGCAAGCAAACCCCCTTGTTCATTCCGATAAAATCCCACTCTCTTGTTCCTCCTCTCTATTATTGCATTAGGGCAACAACAATTCAACTGCTACTTTATGCTGCGGTTGTTGAACCCATTCCTCTGCATGACCTGTCATTGCCATAGTAAATAGTTGAAACCCACTAGCATGTGTAGGAGTTGATTGAAGCCATGTTGTGTTCTTACCATGCCATGCCTGCTACTGCTTAGAGTGTGTCAGGTCTGTTTCATTGGAAATGAATTGGAGTGTAGTGCTATGTTCTGATGCTGAGAGTTAAGTGTGTGAACACGATTTGGTAAAGGTAGCGGTGAGAGGCCATGTAGGAGTACATGGTGGGTTGTCTCACTGGAACCATCCTTAAGAACCGAGTTTTGTGTATGTTGTCTAATGACTAGCTACTACCACACATTGGGTTCCAGTAACTCGACCCCTCTCAGCTTATTAACCAACTTGATCTCTGTCCAGGAGTCGCAACTAGTTTCTGGTGTTTGTAGGTAGTGTTATTTTTCTACCAAGTGGCACCCGGCAGGGTGGGCTTGGGACAGACTAGGCACATGTGGCCTGGTGTAATGAGTGGCACCCGGATGGTGTGCTCGGGAACCCTGTACACATCGTTTGGGGCCGTGATGGAAACCTCGGCCGGACTCCCTTGCGGATGGAACCCGAATAGGCGATAAACCTGGACTAGAGTCTTGTGTGGTTAGTCAGGTCATGGCCGACACCCTCACCAGGCTTCCGCTTGAAGGTTGCCGATATACACGACGTGTACATGGCGGTAAGTGGCGAGAGCGTGTGTGAAGAAGTACACCCCTGCAGGGTTAATATGATCTATTCGAATAGCCGGGTCCACGGTTATGGACTTCTTGGATGCTTGCATGGTACATAGACAACTTGAAGTGGATACTCTAAAATACTCAAGACAAGTGTGAGTGCTATGGATGGCCTTCTCGTAGGGAGACGGGGATGAATCCATAGTGGTGTATTGAGTGGTGTTTAGTGGACTCGTGTGCGCCACCTCAAAGAGTTACCAGCTGTCGTAGTACAGGATAGCCACTGATTCAAAGCTGGCTTGCTGCAACTAAACCCCACTTTGCCATCTTGATACAAGTGCATGTATGATAGGATCTGATGTAAGTCTTGCTGAGTACCTTGTACTCATGTTTGCTTATTTTATGTATTGCAGATGAGACTTCTGTCTCACTAGTAGTTCTGCTTGGACTTCGACAAGTAGCTTGTTACCTCAGCTACGATCTTGTACGAGTGTTGTAGATAGTCAGGCTCTTCAGCCTTTTTTCTTGTAGTTGTCTATACTCAGACATGTTTTGCTCCCGCTTGTTGCTTGTATGCTCTGAATGTTGGGTCATGAGACCCATGTTTGTAATATCTGGCTCCTCGGAGCCTAATGAATAAATACTTTGTTTCATAGAGTCTTGTTGTGATGCCATGTTGTATTTTCACATATCAAGCATATTGAGTGTATGTTATTGAAATGCTTGGTATGTGTGGGATCCGATAACCTAGTTGTTTCCTCTTTGTAGCCTCTCTTATGGGGAAATGTCTCCTAGTGCTTCTACTGAGCCTTGGTAGCTTGCTACTGCTCCGGAACACATAGGCTAGCCAGCATGTGTCCTTCTTCGTTCCTGTGTCTGTCCCATTGGGGGAAATGTCACGCGTTGTTCCTTTAAGACGTTGTAGCTTGCTACGACTTGGGTTCATACGTTGATGACCGTCACGTTCGTTGTTGGGTCATGTATGCATGTCCCTGTAAATTAGTGCCACCTTGGGTTTATAACTAGTCATGTCGGCCCGGGTTCTCTGACATATGGATGTTAGTGACTGATACGTCCAAAACGTATCTATAATTTCTGCTTGCTCCATGCCTCTTTTGGGTGATATTGCTATGTTATTTATACACTTCCATACACTTCTGGTCATATTTGGACTAACCTATTAACTCAGTGCACCCCAGTGCCAGTTTCTGTTTTCTGCTGTTTTTGTATTTCAGGTTTTCCCATTACGAGAACTGCCAGAAAAATCCCGGAAAAATTATATAAAAAATCAGCGTTCCAGAAGCTTCCCGGTAGCCAAAGTACAGCCGGAGGGGGGCCACCAGGGCTCCAGGCGCCCTGGTGGCGCGGCCCCCCTGGCCGCGCCGGGAGGGGGGGTGCCTGGGCCCCCCAGGCCTCCACTGATGCCCCCCTTTGGCATATATTTATACCATCTCCCGAAACCCTCGAGACGAAAACCCTTTTTTGTGATCTCATCTCTATTCCGCCGCCGCCGCGCTTCCAAGATCGGGGGCACCAGGAGAACTCTTCCCGGCACCCTGCCGGAGGGGAGGATCACCACCGGGAGCCTCTCCACCACCATGGACGCCTCCCGGATGAGTTGTGAGTAGTCTCCCTTGGACCATGGGTCCATGACCAATAGCTATGTGATGTTCTCCTCCCGTTCTTGTGCTTCACTAATTAGTCCTCGTGAGCTGCCCTACATGATTGAGGCACATATGTAATCCTTATGCTGTTGTTATGTTGAGTTTGCTGGGATCCGATGGATTGTGAGATTATGTTCAGATTGTGTTTGAGTAATATATTTGATTCATCTCTTTTATATTTATGTTCGTAAGTAATTCTTGCATGTTCTCCGTTGTTATTTATTGCTTTGGCCAAGTAGTAGGTAGTGACTCCAAGAGGAAACGTTATGCTTGATTGTGGGTTCATGCCCCTCGATGACTAGCTTGAGTGACAGAAACATGAGTCTAGGGGATGTGCTGTTGCCACAAGGGGGAAAACAACGGTGCTTGTGCCCGCGGGTGCAAGGATTGTTTACTTTACGCAAAGTTCTTTTAATGCAGTTGTCTGTTGCTTTGAGTTTACACTATGGGTGGGACTCGCAACTTAATACCAGCGAGATGTTCTGGATAGATATCTCAAGGTGGATGATTAGTAGTAGATGCAGATGGATTTCGGTCTACTTGCCTTGGCGTACCGCCCATGCTTTGAACCTCTACCTTTCTTGCAATATAGTCAGCATTGGTTTGCGCACATGGTCCTGTCAATTGCCCAGCTGTAATTCGTTTACCTCACATAGCTGTTTTATCGTCTTTTGGGAGAGAGACATCACTAGTGAACATCATGGGACCCTGGTCCATATTACCATCATTGATCACATCCGCTATTTACTTTCCTCTTTTATTTACTATTTGCAGCAATACCTATCACTATCATCACTTGCGTTTGATCCTTTGTAAACTACAAGGCCGGAGGGATTGACAACCTCTTTGTACTCGTTGGGAGCAAAGTTATTTGTATCTGTGTGCAGGTCCACGTTGATTGCTAATATCTGGCGCCGTTAGCAGTTGACACCTTCTTGTTGAAACTGGGAGTCTCAGGGAAATCGATCCTTGGTATCTTTGCCAAGGGAAAACTTCCGCTACACTGCATCTCAAACCTTCCACTTGGGGTAACCAATGAGGGGCGATAAGCCATCAAGCAAAGTTTTCTGGCACCGTTGCCGGGGACTCCACTCTTCAAGATAGGGGAGTTGCACGATATCTTTTACCTTTGCTTTTAAGTCTTGTTAGTTTACCTTTCAGTTTTCTTTATGTCTTTTCACTAGTTTTGCTTAATGGAAAACAACAAAAATATGAGAGAGCTTTATACGCTCTACCTTGCTTTGGGACATGATGTTTTTGAAGAGAAAATTAAAAAACCTATGGAACTTTATTATTTGCATAACAATCATGATGGTGGTGATGTTATTAGTATGCTTTCTTTGAATGTCAATATTGCTAATGACATGGAAAGCTCTAAGCTTGGGGATGACACGTTTGATGAACATGATATTTTTAGTCCCCCAACTTTTGAAGAGAAAATTTACTTTGATGATACTTTGCTTCCTATATATGATTACAATGATGAATATGATGTTTTCAGTCCACCTACTATTGGGGATAAAATTTATTATGATTATGATATGCCTCCTAAATACAATGATTACCATGATGGTTATGATTGCTTTACTCTCACTATTCCTAATAAGAAAGATTTTGCTTATATGAAGAGTAATGATACCTTTTTGCATGTGGATCATGGTAACAATGCTTTATGTGATGCTTATATTGTTGAGTTTGTTCGTGATCACACTGAAAATTATTAAGAGAAGGGAACATATGCTTATAGATATTTCAATAATATCATGTTCCCTCTCTTTATGTTGAAGGTTTTGAAGCTGCACTTGTTTTGTCTTCCTATGCTTATTGCTTTATGCTTCAATGAATTATTGTATTGCAATATTCCTATGCATAGGAAGCATGTTAGGCTTAAATGTGTTTGGTATTTGCTTCTTGATGCTCTCTTTTGTTCTTCAACTCTTATTCCTACGTGAGCATCATTAAAGTCTTAAGCCTATCTTTATGGCTATAAAGAAAGAGCTCTAGGGAGACAACCCTTGTTATCTTTGCTTTCAGTTTGTTCTTTCAGTTTTAGTGGTCTTGATGTTTGTTACTACTGTAGCATCATCATTGTATCTTTACTTTTCAGCTTTGTGCCAAGTTTAGCCTCTGATTGCAAGAAAGTTCAAAAGTTGTGACGTGCTGTCCAGGAAACAGATTCTGTCCTTGGATAGAAAAATTCGTATAAAATCACCAGATCATCTTTTTGGTCTGAATTTCTTCGACAGCGTGCTCTATACAATTGTCTTTCATGCTCTATTCTGAGTTTTTTGATTAGAGTTGCAGAAGTGCCCCGAAAAAATCATTTACTACCTGCTGTTCTGTTTTTCACAGATTCTGTCCTGTTTTGCCTTTCCCTCATTTTGCAAACCTTGAGCTTGCTTTTTCTTTGCAAAAACCTTTTGGCATTCTTGAGAAACAGTAGACCTTCATGAATATCCTTATTTCCAGCAAGGAACACTTATTTTATTAAGGGTACTAACCTCGCTAATCAGATTATGATGAGTTATGTATGAAGGGAATTTTCAAGTGTGCGAGGGAAGATGATAAAAAGATTCAGGAGTGTCAAACGCTCAAGCTTGGGGATGCCCCCATGCACCCCCAAGAAATATTCAAGGAGACTCAAGCGTCTAAGCTTGGGGATGCCCCCGTGCATCCCCTTCTCCATCAACATTATCAGTTCGTCTTTCGTTCCACTATATTTTTATCACTTCATGTGTTATGTGCTATGCTTGGAGCGTCTTGCTTTTAGTTTTCCTTTTTAGTTTTCTTTAGCTTTTCATAACGAGTCGGAACTCAGCTTTCTTTATGTGGGAGAGAAACACGCTCCACTTCTACCTAGAACATAACATATAATTTTCATGTCTATCTATGCTGTGTGTGTTCTTTGTCTTTCAATAGCTACTATCATGCTTAGCTCTTAAACTTTCATGCTTATCTTTTTAAAGAGCTTTTGTTTAGTTGGTTGCTCGAACTCTCTTTATTTATCATGATTATCTTATTAATAGAGTTTGCTTCCGTTGCATTGGTTGGTATGTCTATGATAAAGATGCTACGTGCATAATTGTGCTTAGTAATTCATGTTTTCTTATGGTTAGTCTCAAATAGCTGGGGGGTTCCCAATGTGTTATTGGAGTACCAACATGATTTGTTTGCTTATGATGTGGTATGGTTTAGTAATATCTTCCTTCAAGAATTTATTTTGATTGACTTGGCGTATGCTCGCGCATATTTAAGACTGTAAAGAAAGTCTGTCAAGCCTTGATGATCTTTTGTTTCTGAGTAGCGATATAACTTCCATGCCTGATTCAATGTTGCTTTGTCGCTCTGCATGATTATGACCGTCATTTCTCTCTTAGTTGGTCGCTCCCAGTCTTTTGCTAACCTCCACCTGTACTAAGCGGACTGACTGCTTGTGCATCCAAATTCTTTTAAACCAGTTATGCCATATGAGTCCACCATACCTTCCTACATGGTATTTCCTGCCATTCCTAACGGAGACTTGCATGTACCATCTCGAAATTATTCAAAAAAATGCATTCCTATTTTGTGCCTCTGTTTTAAGTTCATGAGGAAGTAGTAGTTAATTCATGATCTTTTTAAGTTGGACAAGCTTCACCCCGGGATTGCATGTATAATGTGCAAACCCATAATACGAGAAGGAACTGGCATTGAGTGCGCCCGGCTAAAAAATAATATAACAAACAAACCCTCCTTCACGCTTTGTTCATGAGAAATCAGAAAACTTTGTCAGTGATAAACAAAGGAGATTAAGAGGATGTGATCGTCCTCATTCGGGAGCCGTTCCTCGAAACTTGTCCATCTCAAGAAGTAATTGAGTTATCTGCTAGCATTCGTTAATGGAACATGCATAATCTAAAAAAATATTATTACCTCTGTTTTTAAAACCAAGAGCTCTGGTACATGTTTTGTCTTTGTTTCCGACTACGGGTTTTCAACCTTGCCAACAAAAGCCACGGTTCGAGAGTCTTCACCTTCTTATTAAAGCACCAACTACTGAGAGCATGATTGTCATTTTGAGTGTAATGTGCATTGTCCCAAAGTAGCATTGTCTTTTGCATGATTGTGATATCGTTTATTTTGAAATCATTGTGTCTAGTCATCACTTAAACCTTGGAGGTGCCCCTGCATTTATGTTTTGCTTCACTAAAGGGGGCAATCGAGATATCACTTTATCATATTTGCACACCATGCTCATTACAAATCTATTTGATGTTTCAATATCATATTGTAAAATTTTCAGTTCTTTGTGATTTTCTCGTGAGGCAACTTAATTACTACAGATTCATTGTCTCAGTTAGCTTTTGTCATATGACTATGAAAAAGTCCTATATGGTTAATAGCATGTCATCACAGAAATTATTCTTGTTATCATTTACCAACTCGAGGACGAGCAGGAATTAAGCTTGGGGATGTTGGTACGTCCAAAACGTATCTATAATTTCTGCTTGCTCCATGCCTCTTTTGGGTGATATTGCTATGTTATTTATACACTTCCATACACTTTTGATCATATTTGGACTAACCTATTAACTCAGTGCACCCCAGTGCCAGTTTCTGTTTTCTGCTGTTTTTATATTTCAGGTTTTCCCATTACGATAACTGCCAGAAAAATCCCAGAAAAATTATATAAAAAATCAGCGTTCCAGAAGCTTCCCAGTAGCCAAAGTATAGCCGGAGGGGGGCCACCAGGGCTCCAGGCACCCTGGTGGCGCGGTCCCCCCCTGGCCGCGCCGAGGGGGGGGGCGCCTGGGCCCCCCAGGCCTCCGCTGATGCCCCCCTTTGGCATATATATATACCGTCTCCCGAAACCCTCGAGACGAAATCCATTTTTCGCGATCTCATCTTTGTTCCGCCGCCGCCGCGCTTCCAAGATCGGGAGCACCAGGAGAACTGTTCCCGGCACCCTGCCGGAGGGGAGGATCACCACCGGGAGCCTCTCCACCACCATGGACGCCTCCCGGATGAGTTGTGAGTAGTCTCCCTTGGACCATGGGTCCATGACCAGTAGCTATGTGATGTTCTCCTCCCGTTATTGTGCTTCACTAATTAGTCCTCGTGAGCTTCCCTACATGATCGAGGCACATATGTAATCCTTATGCTGTTGCTATGTTGAGTTTGCTCGGATCCGATGGATTGTGAGATTATGTTCAGATTGTGTTTGAGTAATATGTTTGATTCACCTCTTTTATATTTATGTTCGTAAGTAATTCTTGCATGTTCTCCGTTGTTATTTATTGCTTTGGCCAAGTAGTAGGTAGTGACTCCAAGAGGGAACGTTATGCTTGATTGTGGGTTCATGCCCCACGATGACTAGCTTGAGTGACAGAAACATGAGTCTAGGTGATGTGCTGTTGCCACAAGGGGGAAAACAACGGTGCCTGTGCCCGCGGGTGCAAGGATTGTTTACTTTACGCAAAGTTCTTTTAATGCAGTTGTCTGTTGCTTTGAGTTTACACTATGGGTGGGACTCGCAACTTAATACCAGCGAGATGTTCTGGATAGATATCTCAAGGTGGATGATTAGTAGTAGATGCAGATGGATTTCGGTCTACTTGCCTTGGCGTACCGCCCATGCTTTGAACCTCTACCTTTCTTGCAATATAGTCAGCATTGGTTTGCGCACATGGTCCTGTCAATTGCCCAGTTGTAATTCGTTTACCTCACATAGCTGTTTTATCGTCTTTTGGGAGAGAGACATGACTAGTGAACATCATGGGACCCCGGTCCATATTACCATCATTGATCACATCCGCTATTTACTTTCCGCTTTTATTTACTATTTGCAGCAATACCTATCACTATTATCACTTGCGTTTGATCCTTTGTAAACTACAAGGCCGGAGGGATTGACAACCTCTCTGTACTCGTTGGGAGCAAAGTTATTTGTATCTGTGTGCAGGTCCATGTTGATTGCTAATATCTGGCGCCGTTAGCAGTTGACACCTTCTTGTTGAAACTGGGAGTCTCAGGGAAATCGATCCTTGGTATCTTTGCCAAGGGAAAACTTCCGCTACGCTGCATCTCAAACCTTCCACTTGGGGTTACCAACGAGGGGCGAGAAGCCATCAGTGACACTATCATATACGTGAGCCAAAATGCGCAAACGGTCCCGGGCTAGGTAAGGTGGCACCTATGGGGATACCGTGCGTGAGGCCGCAAAGTGATATGGTGTGTTACATGCTAGATCGGTGTGACCAAGGATCGGGGTCCCGACAGCTTTGGTATTAGAGCCTGACTGCTTGTGGGATTACCAAGCCAAACTGGTCGAGGTTGAGTCTAGAAATTCTTTAGTTATATGAGGGAATTGATTGTGGAAGGGAACGTAAGGCTCTTTTTACTCCTTATACCTTATGCCCTTCTGATCTGAGCCATCTTATCTTTCCTACGGGGTTAAGGAACTAGGCTTTCTCTTCCGTCTATCAGGATCACGTGTTACTATTCCGTAGTTCCATAGGATTGGTTGATGAGAGTCATATTCCAGTTTTCGAGTTCTTCTGGTGTAGTTTGTTTAGTACTGTCATCGAACCTTGAGTGATGTTGTTGAGTATGGTACTCCCCATCGTTGCAGGATGTCTCATTTTGAGCATTTTACTGCCGTTATGCTGCTGGATTTGTCCTAGGATTCTGAGAGATACTCATTTCTTGTCCAACTTTCTACAGCCTATGGTTGATGCTGATTCCGTCCATGGTTTCGTTTCTCAGGATATCGTCAGTTACCCGAGGTCCAGTTGCTCGTAGAAAGAACCACGGAGGTGGTAGGGATGAGGAGGATCCTCCCGACCAGCCTTCGTTGGCAGAGGTCCTGTTAGACATGGAGAGAAACAAGCGAGAGCCTAATCGCTTGTTGGCACGTATTGAGGAGAATACCACACATCAGTGCAAAGAGTCAGCAACCATCCATGACTTGATTGGTCTGAAACCACCCACCTTCCATCATCCCATTGAGCCACTCGATGCAGATGACTGGCTCCGTAGTATCACTCACAAGCCGCGTTTTGCGAACGTAGCTGAAGGTGACAAGGTCACCTATGCCGCTTATCACCTGGAAGGTCCTGCTAGTCTTTGGTGGCAGAACTATGAGACCATGATTCCAGCTGGCCAGATTCCTACCTGGAGAGATTTCACTGAGGCTTTTCGTGAGCATCACATTCCTCAAGCCCTCATCGATTGCAAGAGAGAAGAGTTCTGTAGTCTTACCCAGGCTAAGATGGTTGTTGATGCTTACAGTAGACAGTTTGAGAACCTCGCCCGCTATGCTACAGAAGAAGTGTGCACGGATGCCAAGAAGCAGGCTAGGTTCCGGAAGGGTCTCAACCCCAAGCTGCATCGTGATCTTCACTTGCATCATTGCAATACATTCCAGGCTCTTGTGAACAAGGCCATTAATGCAGAGATAGCTCAGCTCACCTACGAGGAGTCTCGTAAGCACACCCGTGATTTGGGATCTTCCTCCGGCTCTAGTTCTCAGAAACGCCGGATTTGGGTTCCGAACTCCACTCTTCCACCCAGATATTCTCCGAGGCCATCTTATGAGGTGCCTCACCCAGCTCAGTCATGTGCTACACCCAGTGTCGTGGATTTAGCACGGCAGATGTCCTAGCAAAAGGACTTAGTCGTGAGGCCATCGCTACGGGTTAGCTTAAAGGGGTTAAAGCAGACAAAGGACACATGGATTTTATACTAGTTCGGCCCCTTCGATGAAGGTAAAAGCCTACGTCTAGTTTGGGGTTATATTGCTAGGGCTTTGATGACTAGGGAGCGAATCTGCTTTGCCTGTGACTCAAGCTGTTGTTGTCTGTCTTGAACCGTCGCCGGGTCGTCCCTTTATATAAGAGGTGACGCCCGGTCTGGTTTACGGAGTCCCGAGGCCGGCTCATAAACGTGTTCGCCTCGGTCTCTACTCATTCTATCTTACATCCCAAGATACATAGTATGCCGGTTTACAAATCATGGCCCTAACAATTGGGCTATAAACCTCTTGGGCTGAAATCTCCTACTTCATGTTCGGTTGGGCCTTTGATAACATAATCTTGATAGCGTAAACCGGCCCCTCCTAGGCGGTTTATACCTAGTAGTAATATCCCTGACATTAGGCCCAGATTGATTTGAACCTGTTCATGTCAATCTCCAAAGTCTTGTACAGATTTTCCTTTCTGCAGCTTCAGTATGCTCTGTAAGCCGGCATGACGTCATCTCCCCAGGTCACTTTAAACCGTCGTGACACCATCCACGCATTTAATACTTGTACCTGTTTTTTACCTTTACTCATTAAAGCTCCGTAGATCGAGGCGACAGCACCATCCATATCCGATTTTTGGTCTCCTTGATTCCCGCGCCTGCTGTTTTACCCCTTTGGCTTATAAATAGGGCCAAAGGGCATCTCTTTTTCCCCCTTGCTTCTTCTTCCTCTGTCCTCTGACGCTCGAGCTCCGCCTCCGTCCGCCGAGGTCGGCGCCTCCGTCGAGCCTGGCCGCTGCATCAACCTGAACATGTCCAGAGAATCGCTGGTGCCCTTCCGCTTCCATTGCCTCAGGTACGTTCACTCATTTCCTTCCCGTAGATCCAGTTCTAGGGTTTCCTGCGCGCTCATAGATGAATCCTGTTCTTCGCGGTTCTTCACCATAGATAGTGCTTAGTCGTAGATCTTCAACTTTAGGTCAACCTCCGTTAGCATGACTCCGCTCCGTTATTGTAATCATCCCTTCTAATATGATTAGTGCAGACTGATTCTGCTAAAGACCTTCAATGTTTCCACTGAATATATCTTGACTTATTCTGAGTTTTCCATATGCTGTAGATCCATATCTTACCGCTACTTGTGTGAAAGTTGTTTCCCCACACTTTTAGATCTGCATCTTATCTGCCTATGTCGACGGTTTAGCTTTAGATATGTGCCTTACCTGCCTGTGTTTGGCGGTTTAACTTTTTTCCTTTCAAACGTCATAATCTGGTAGACGTCATGTTTATAGTTGTTCCGGATCAGTAGATACCATTAGGCCCCTGCTTAAACCGCCAATTAGATCACTACCTTTATCGAATATGCCGGTTTAAATCTATGTAGATTGTAAACCGGATCTTTATTGCATTTTCAGCCTTCCCCTTGAAAAAAGATGACTTCCGTGGCCAAGCAGTTTGTTGCTTGCAACTGGGTGCCCTCCCGGATCGCTGATAAGGACTTACAAAAGATGGCCTCCATTGGCGCTTTAGGTCCATAAGATGTCCTTCACTGGAGGGCTCCTGGAAAAGAGTGTCCTCCTAAGCCTAAGGAGGGAGAAATTATTGTCTTTTTCAATCACCTGGCCCGTGGTTTTAACCCTCCAGGGTCAAAGTTTTTCCGCGACGTGTTGGTAGACATTCAACTCCATCCCCAAGACATAGGTCCCAACTCCGTATCAAATATTTGCAACTTCCAAGTCTTCTCTGAAGCCTATCTGCAAGAGGAGCCATCCATGGAGCTATTCCGGGACTTCCTCCATTTGATCCGTCGGACTGAGTTTCATGATGGTCCAAATACTGAACTTGGCGGAATGAGTATTCACAAGAGGAAATATGTTAGATTTCCTCACGCTACTCTCCATAGCCATCCCAAGGAATGGAACCAAACTTGGTTCTACTGTGCTGACACTTCACTAGAAGGGGAAAATCCAATGTTGGGTTATTGCCCCCACCGTCTGTCCGAAGACCACCCATTTCCACAACGCTTAAGCGCCCAGGAGCGAGCTCGCTATGCCCCCAGCTTTCAATGCTCCGGGCGTTCGTAGCCAACGAATTAACAGGAGTTGACTTCGTCCGCTGCTGGCTCTCTTGGAGTATACTCCTGCTAAGCCGGCGCTCCGGCTTAATGTGCGAATACACTAGGGAACCCAAGGACCCTCTGCGCCATACAGAGATGGTGCTTCCAGAGAATGAAGTTACTGAATCTGCCAAAAAGATGCTGAATATACCTCTGGAAGAGTGCAGTCAGACCGGATTAGCGCCCTTCTACATGACTAATAAACCGCCGTCGGTAAGAGATTCTTCTGTCCCTTTACTTTGTTTAATCCATCCATATAGCTTGGCTTGATATGCTTTTACTCCTTTAAACAGGCTAATGGCCCTTTCTGGAAAAGGAAAGTCCAGGACAAATCGGCGAAGCCAACCTGCAAAAAGACCCTGGCTGTGAAGAAGCACAAGAAGAAACATGCTGCTGCGTCCGGTTCAAACGCGGAGGAAGATGATTCGGCCTTTGAGGTACCACCTGGCTCTTATGACTTTTTTAATCTTTCCTTTGTCTATATTTCTGTTAACAATGACTTTTCCCAGGATCCGGCTGAAGGTAGTAAAGCGGGCGATGTTGAGGTAATCTCTCTTTCCTCTGACTCAGAACCACCGCCACCCAAAGTTCGTTGGGTAGTCCAGAAGTTTCAGTTTTCTCATCCTTATGCTCAACTGGATCCAAACTTTCTTTTGAAGAAACAGCAACATGAAGCTCGCTGCACCACTCGCCACAGCGGCCATGTGGTTGAATCCACCAGACTGACTCACACTTCGGTTCGAAGGCCTTGTTCCGAGGTTTTACTTACTCCAACTGCTCTTCATCCCAAAGAGGGTCTTATTCGTCAACCTCTTAACCCGTCTGACCCGAATTATCAGGAAACTCCTCTCTCATCTTCTGGCGAGTCAACCGCCACACAAGTCCCGGTGCTCAAGACTGTTCACGGGTAACCTGTCTTTCACTCTATCCGGTTTATCTTTCCATTTTTGACTTGTGATTTTCATTGTCCCTTTAATCTTTTCTTAGTATGCCCAAGCCTAGCAAAAAGGCAAAATTGAGTAAACCGGCAGTCGATAACACTACTTCTGGACCGGCAGACGATCCTGAACTTGTCAACCCATTGGAACAAAATGTTGAAATTCCACATGATGATCCTTCTCCTATGGATCGAGAAGACCTTGCTGTTCCGGGGGATGACCCCATGGAGTACACTGCTGAACCGGCCAGCCCTGTCCGGGTTATCCCGGCTCGGGCTAGTCCGGCTCCTGCTAATCCTGCTCAAGTCACTCCCACTGCTGTCAATCCTTCCAAGCCAACTGCTGCTTCAAATGATGATGTTGAAATTACTGGGACTGGTTTTACCACCCCAGGAGAGCCTGTCGCTTTAGCCAAGCACACTGCCAAGGAGGAGTTCCTCCAAAAAGATAAGGGAAAATGGAACACCGATCTGTCCAGCTACGCCCAACTTAGTGCTCAGGAGCTGCATTCCGGGTTATTAAACCGGCTATACACCAGCCGTGACTATGAAGCCGGTCTGGTGAATTTAATAAAGGAACGCTATGAGGTAACTTCTTTTCTTTGTCTTTTATTTCTGCTTGTGCCTTGTAGTTGTACCTTTATTCCATCGTAGCCCCCAAGTGCTGGTTCACTCCATCGCGGGTGAACCGGGACTTCTCCTCTGTTTACAATGATGTCACATTAGCCCCCAAGTGCCAAGTATATAACTTGTTATGTGCTTGGGACTTGTCTGAAAAATTGACTGTCTTTACTGCAAATATACATTAGCCCCAAGTTTCAAGTGCATAACTTGTTATGTGCTTGGGACTTTGACTGAATTGCTTTATGAATATCTAATATACTTTATCCTTGGCAGACTAACTTGACTGGAGGGCATCTGAAATAACTGAACTCCGGGATAGCCTAACCTTCCAAGAGACTGCTTCGGTTAAAGCCAAGGAGGAGCTTACCCTTGCTTTAGCTAATATGGAGAAGCTGAAGAAGGAGTTTGAAGCGGAGCGGTCAACTTGGGAAACTGAAAAGGCTGCCCTTTGAAAGAGGGCCAGTGATGCAGAAGCGGCACTTAACCCGGTGATGGAGGAGCTGTCCGGGTTAAAGCATCATATAAATGACATGACATCTGCCATCTTTGGTAAGTTCTAGTTGACATAAGCTTGTCCTTTCTATCTTGCACTGCTCCGGTTTAATTCATAACTCGTACGCAGGGAGGCGCGGTACTCATCTCGGGGATGATGTGCGGAAGAAACTGAAGGCCGCTTACACTTTGGTGGAGCAGCTATACTCCGGCGCGCAAAGGGCCATTAGTGCTATCTCCCACAATAAACCGGCTCCAACCACCATCCAAGGTACTTTGGAGAAACTATGAATTTTGCCTGCACGCATTGTCGAAGTAAAGAAGTCATCCGCAAGAGCCGGTTCTCTGATGGCTTTAACTCGAGCCAAGGTGTGGGTTTCTGACTTTGATCCGTCGGAGGCAATGAATGGCTCTCCAAGCATGAAGGAGGACGGATCAGCCTTCTCCGGTGATGATCTTCGTGCATTGACCAAGGATATGCGGCCTCTTGCCAGTAAACTTGCTGATGAAGCGGATTTATCCAGATACCACCCGGGCTATGATCTGGAGAACATGCAGGAGGAGCGTCCGTCCTATGACATTGAGAATCTTATTCCACCCGTCCGTAAGCACACCTTTGCTCCGGACATTGATCCGTCAGAACTTATAAATGACGAAGTTTATTTCCGAGCCCTTGCCAAGATCGACTGGAGCACCAGTGATTTCCAACAGCTAGAAGAAGCCACCGAAGACCAGGAGCAAGCTGACCCTCAATCGTTATGACGGACTATTGCGGAATCATGAACCAGCTCCGGTTTATCTTTATGTTTTGAGCACTTATGAGAAAAACTGATATTCTTTTGGGCCTGTCAGTGCCTTGTAATAGGGTAGTTGAGATACTGTCCTTGTCCCACACTATCTTTTGTGATATTACTTTGATTAGCAGCTTCTGAAATACATCCTGCTTTCAATGCTTTACCGGTTTATTCTACCTATTTCTGCCCAAAACAAAGTTTAAAGTGTCCTGGCTGTTTACCGCCGGACGGGTCATATTTCCCAAACACATGATCTAAGTTAATAACCTGAACCGTGTATACAAATATAAGTATACACCATACCTGTGATTAAGTGTATTTTAATAAACCTTAATCCGACAGGAACGATCCAAGGTGTAAGTGCTGATGACTCCCTTGGTTATTTGTCGGCTCACCGTGAAGGCCAATCTGGGTTACAATGAACTCCGGTTTAGCTGTATTTTAGTGCTGGTGTTTATAACCCAGACTATAACTCTGTAAATACAGATGTAGTGGCTACTTTGTAGCCATCAACTCCTTGAATTAATGGACTTTGTTGATAAACCAATGACCTTGAAGATAAATATTTGAGAAATCATAAAAAATAGAAAATAAAGTTTTTTGGGCAAATAAGACCATGTAGTCGAGGCTTTTTACGAGCTGCAAGGCTCCAAATTCGAGGGTTTTTATGAGCTGCCAGGCTACTGTCATTAACCATTTTAGAAAAGCCTGTTAAGATGGTCCGCAATCCTTAACCAAATCATCAATGTCAAATGCTACCAATGTTCAAAATCTCATAAAGATTTGACTTGTGTAATCACTTGATGATCGTCAATTTAATGTTACCAAGTTCAGGGTCCATAAGGATTGACTTGTGTGTACGTTCGACGGGTCGTACCAGGTTTACCTGGGCGGCGTGACTTACTTGATGCAGGCAGGTTAATCCGGGCTTTTAGGTGTATACACCAAGCTTCCAAGCCGTGTTCACTACAAGAGTTTTCAACTCGTTGATGAACTTGCATCAGGAGCCCCCAGGTAGCGTTTGAGCATTGCTCGTCGGGGCCTATGTTTGAGTTGTGCTAGGCATCAAACTCTCTTTTGCCCCTCATCATCATGTGGAAATTGCCGAAGCAACCAGAGATGTGCTCTTATGATGGTCTTGATGTGGCCACCGGTTTAAGAGGCCATAGGAAACTCCCTTGCCCACAGAAGCCCCCATGTGATACCCTTATGAACAGAAAAGACGGCTGATACCTCGATTTATCGAAGGCGCCGGTTTAAGAGGCCATAGAAAACTCCCTTGCCCACGGAGCCCCAATGTGATACTCTTATGAAAAAGATGGCTGATACCCCGGTTTACCTGGGGCGCCGGTTTATTATACTGATCATAATATATACATTGTACATAAAGCGGAGCCTATGGCTCAAGTATAGTAAGGTCGAAGAAGAGTGATGTTCCACGGCCGCTTGGTCTCCTCCTCCGCCGTACGTGAGTCCTTATGTTCTCGAACGTCGATGAGATAGTATGATCCGTTGTGCAGGTTCTTGCTCACCACAAAGGATCCCTCCCAAGGTGGGGACAGCTTGTGCATGTCCGTTTGGTTTTGGATGAGCCGGAGCACCAAATCCCCTTCTTGAGACGTCCTGGTTTTAACCCGGCGACTGTGGTACCGGCGCAGGTATTGCTGATAAATCGCCGATCGAGCTGCTGCCATGTCCCGTTCCTCGTCCAGCCGGTCCAACGTGTCTTGTCTTGCTTGTTAATTATCCGCTTCAACGTAAGCTGCCACCCGCGGCGAGTTATGACGGATATCACTAGGGAGGACCGCTTCAGCTCCATATACCATGAAGAAAGGCGTGTACCCTGTGGATCTGTTAGGTGTAGTGTTGATGCTCCATAGTACAGAAGGTAACTCCTCCACCCAACAACCCGGTGTTCGCTGCAAAGGAACCATAAGCCGGGGTTTGATGCCTCTCAAGATCTCTTGATTGGCTCTTTCAGCTTGGCCATTAGACTGAGGGTGAGCTACTGACGATACATTGAGACGGATATGCTCTCGTTGACAGAACTCCTCCATAGCCCCCTTGGATAGATTGGTGCCATTATCAGTTATAATGTTGTGTGGAAAGCCAAACCAGAAAATCACCTTTTTGATGAACTGAACCGCTGTTGCTGCATCACACTTACTGACAGGCTCCGCTTCAACCCATTTGGTAAACTTGTCTACTGCCACCAAAAGGTGGGTTTTCTTATCTTGGGATCTCTTGAAGGGTCCAACCATATCAAGCCCCCAGGTCGCAAACGGCAAAGTAATTGGGATCATCCTCAACTCCTGCGCCGGTATATGAGCACGCCGCGAAAATTTCTGGCAAGCATCACATTTTCTAACCAAGTCCTCTGGATCAGTGTGAGCCGTCAACCAGTAGAACCCATGAAAAAAAGCTTTAGCCACCAAATTTTTTGAACCGGCATGATGACCGCAATCCCCTTCATGAATTTCTCTAAGAATACCACAGCCTTCTTCTGGTGACACACATCGCTGAAACACTCCAGAAACACTGCGATGATGAAGTTCTCCATTGACAATAGTCATTGACTTAGACCGCCGGACTATCTCCCGAGCCAAGATTTCGTCCTCTGGTAACTCACCTCGGCTCATGTATGCCAGGTTGGGAAGCGTCCAATCCGAAATGACATGAAGTGCTGCGACCAATTGTGCCTCCGGATCAGGAACAACCAAGTCCTCTTCTGAAGGTACCTGCCGACGGATTGTGCAACTCATCCAAGAAGGTATTAGGTGGAACCGGTTTACGCTGAGATCCCTGCCGGCTTAACGCATCAGCCGCTTCATTCTTTCTCCGGTCTATATGATCCACCTGATAACCTTTGAAGTGTCCAGCGACAGCGTCCACCTCTCGTCGATATGCTGCCATAAGCGGATCCTTGGAGTCCCACTTGCCAGATACTTGTTGTGCCACCAGATCAGAATCGCCAAAGCACTTAACCCGGCTCAAGTTCATTTCCTTGGCCATCCGCAGACCATGAAGGAGAGCCTCACACTCAGCAGCATTGTTAGTACAAGGGAACATTAAACGAAGGACATAACAGAACTTATCACCTCGTGGGGAAGTTAACACGACTCCAGCCCCCGAGCCCTCCAATTGCCTTGAATCGTCAAAGTGAATAGTCCAGTATGTGTGATCCGGCTTCTCTTCAGGTGCTTGCAACTCTGTCCAATCGTTGATGAAATCCACCAGTGCTTGGGACTTTATCGCAGTACGGGGCACATACTTTAATCCGTGCGGGCTAAGTTCAATGGCCCACTTGGCGACCCGCCCAGTAGCTTCTCTGTTCTGGATTATATCCCCTAACGGAGCGGAACTGACAATGGTGATTGGGTGGCCCTAAAAATAGTGCTTTAGCTTCCGGTTTGCCCAGAAGACTCCATACACCAGTTTCTGCCAATGCGGATATCTCTACTTTGATTCGACGAGCACCTCACTGATGTAGTAAACCGGCCGCTGAACCGAATATTCCTTGCCTACCTCCTTGCGCTCTACCACAATGGAAACGCTTACTGCACGGGCATTAGCAGCCAAGTATAACAACAGCGGCTCATTGTCAACTGGGGCAGCAAGGACCGGCGGCTTTGCCAATTGCCTCTTCAAGTCCTCAAACGCATCATCAGCAGCATCACTCCAGATGAAGCGGTCTGTCTTTTTCATCATCTGATAAACGGGATAGCCTTCTCCCCCAAACGGCTGATAAACTAGCTGAGTGCTGCAATACGGCCCGCCACGCATTGGACATCGTTGATGCATGCCGGTTTAGCTAGGGATGTGATCGCCTTGATCTTCTCCGGATTATCTTCGATTCCCCTATTTGATACCAAGAACCATAGGAGCTTGCCTGCCGGAACACCAAAAACGCAATTCTCTGGATTAAGCATCATTTTGTAGACCCGGAGATTGTCAAAAGTTTCCTTCAAATCTGCTATCAGTGTCTCCTCCTTCCTGGACTTCACTACAATGCCATCCATGTATGCATGAACATTCCGCCCAATCTGCCCATGAAGGCAATTCTGCACACAACGTTGGTAGGTTGCCTGGGCACTCTTGAGCCCAAACGGCATAGATACATAGGAGAAGGCTCCAAAGGGAGTTATGAAGGCCGTCTTCTCCTGGTCCTTAATTGCCATTTTAATCTGATGATAACCTGAATATGCATCCAAAAAACTTAGCCGCTCACATCCTGTCGTAGCATCAATGATCTGGTCCATATGGGGGAGAGCAAAATGATCCGTTGGGCAAGCTTTGTTCAGATCTGTGTAATCAACACACATTCGCCAAGTGCCATTTTTCTTAAGTACTAGCACCGGATTAGCCAACCACTCCGGATGAAACACCTCAATTATAAAGCCTGCGGCCAAGAGCCTAGCCACTTCTTCTCCAATAGCCTTGCGCCTCTCTTCATTGAAGCGGCACAGATACTGCTTGACCGGTTCGAACTTAGGATCAATATTAAGATTGTGCTCAGCAAGTTCCCTCGGTACACCTGGCATGTCAGAAGGCTTCCATGCAAAGATGTCCCGGTTCTCACGGATGAACTCGATGAGCGTGCTTTCCTATTTCGGATCTAGGTTAGCACTGATAGTGAACTGCTTAGATGAATCGCCAGGAACAAAGTCCACCTGCTTAATCTCTTGAGCCGATTTGAACTTCAAAGCCGGATCATGCTCCGTGGTTGGTTTCTTCAGCGGAGACATATCTGCCGGATCAACATTGTCCTTATAAAACTTCAACTCCTCGGTTGCACAGACCGCTTCAGCATAAGCTGCGTCACCTTCCTCGCACTCTAATGCAATCTTGCGACTCCCATGGACCGTAATGGTTCCCTTGTGGCCTGGCATCTTGAGCTGTAGATAAACATAACACGGCCTATCCATGAACTTGGCATAAACCGGTCGCCCAAACAAAGCGTGGTATGGGCTCTTGATCTTTACCACCTCAAAGGTCACGGTTTCTAACCTGGAGTCGTGCTCATCTCCAAAGGTAACCTCTAGGTCAATCTTGCCAACTGAGTACGCCGATTTACCTGGCACCACCCCATGGAACACTGTATTGGACTGTCGAAGCTTTTTATCTGTCAGCCCCATACGCCGGAAGGTCTTATAATAGAAAATGTTGATGCTGCTGCCGCCGTCCATAAGCACTTTGGTGAACTTGTAACCACCTACCTGTGGTTCCACCACCAGGGCCAACTGACCCGGATTATCAACCCGGGGTGGATGATCCTCTCTGCTCCACACAATGGGTTGCTCGGACCAGCGCAGGAAACGTGGTACCACCGGTTCAATAGAATGCACTGCCCTCTTCATAACTTTCTGATCCCGCTTGCACAAGCTCGTGGTGAAGACATGATACTGCCCACTGCTTAGCTCCTTCGGATTATCCTGATATCCGGATTGCTGTTGCTGTTGACGTTGTTGATTTTCCTGATTGTTGTATCCGCCCTGACCGTGCTGTTGGTTATGCGGATTGTGCCCATTGTGATTGCCGCTATGGCCTTGATATCCTGAACCGGATCCACCAGCTTGATAACCCGGACCCTGGAAACCAGGGCCTAATCCGCCGAAGGGCCCGTGATCATACCTATTCCGGTTCATGAATTCCTGCATGATTAAGTAATCCTTCCAGAGATGCATAGCTGGTTTTTCTGGCGTACCGTGCTTTGGGCAAGGCACGTTCAACTAGCGCTCCAGATTAATAGGCGGCCTCCCATTACATGGGGGCGGTCTACCCTTGCGGCGTTGCCCATCCTCCTGAGCGTTGGTGTTGGCCACAAAATCTGAGTTGCCATCCGCTTTACGCTTACCATTGTATCCTTGATTCGCCGGATTGGACTGCGGCGGTTTACCATTCTTGCTCGCCTTCCGTGACTTGTCTCCATCAGCATCTGGATGTTTGGTATTATCAGAGTCTCCATACTTTACTAGAGCGCCCATGAGCGTCCCCATGTCATTGCAATCACGTTTAAGCCGTCCCAACTTCTGTCTCAAAGGTTCAAACCGGCAATTACCTTCCAAGGTTACCACTGCTGTGCTTGGGTTGATGCTATTGGAGGAATGCAAGATTTTTGACACTCGACGGACCTAACTGCTTGTAGATTCCTGCTCCCCAAGAATGCAAGCAGCTAAATCGACAACAGACATTGGCTGCTTGCATGTGTCTTTGAAGTTATTGATAAACCGGCGCCGCAATTCGGTCCAAGATCCGAGGGAGTTAGGCGGTAAACCCTTCAACCAAGTACGAGCCGTGCCCTCGAGCATCATCGTGAAATACTTAGCACATGCCGCATCATCCACATCCAGCATCTCCATTGCCATCTCGTAACTCTCAACCCATGCCTCTGGAGCCAGATATGCCATGTAGTTGGGTACTTTGCGTGGTCCTTTAAAATCCTTGGGCAGTTTCACGTTTCGTAGAGTGGGGATGAGACACGGCATGCCCAGGGAACTGGACATGAACCCCAGTTCAACCGTGGTGGTGGGACGAACTGGCGTCGCCTGGCGGGCTTCGTACTGTGCTGTTACCTCAGCCTCCCGGCGCTGCCTGGCCTGAGCCACCACATCTTGAGCATGCGCCTCTCCTCCTGCCGGATTATCCCGCCTTTGCTGATTACGTCTCCGTGCACTGCTTGATACGGCCGGTTCATCCAGGCGCCTAGTATAACTCCGGCTTGGACGGGGAGTCGAGTGAATCCTCTCCTAGCTGTAGGAATAAGCTTGCTGTTGAGTTAGAGCCGTGTCCAACAACTCCCTGGCCCGTCGCGCATCCACTGCTATGGAGGACGTTCCTTCAATGGGAAGGGCGGCCAGTCATGAAGCAGCAGCAACTATGTTATCCAGCGAATTAGAATAATGACCAGGAGGGGTGGGGACATGTTGGGTCGGCACAACTTGGCGGTTTGGCTCTACGGCCGGCGGCTGAACCGACGCACCCGTGCGCAGTGCTCCTCCTCGGTTCACCTCCGGCTGGTTACTGGTTCCTGCTCCTGGCGTGCTGAAGAGATTTCTTGACTCATAAACCGGTGGCAAGAGAGATCGTTGCCTTGTCATCATTACCTCGTGTGAAGCGGTCTGATCCAACATGAGTCGATAGGCCTGAGCATCAAGCTCCGCATGCTTTGTGGCAATCCTAGCTTTCTCCGCAGCCAGGTCCAACTTGGCTTGTTCAATCCGGCTTTTCACCTGAGCGACCTCCGCATCATGTTGCTCCCTATTGGCTTGGGTTACCTCCGCTATCAATAACGCCGTCAAAGTGTCGACCAGAGTGGATAAAGCATTAGATGGCGATGGGGGAGGATCTCCGACTCTAGCTCCCATTGTGTCTGATGTTAACGCCGCTGTTGTTGAGGGGTGCTGCATAGATTGTGATCCGGCCATAAAAACAGCGACCCGGTTTGGCAGATTGAGGGGGTCCGGAATACTGCCTCCATTGGAACAACCCTTTGATCGACCGTCCTGCAGCAGATACAAAGATTCCGTTTCTCTGGAAGAATATTCATCGCCGGAATATACAACCGTCTCGCCGCCAGAGTCCGATCCGTCCTCGGTTTGTACTCCATGCACTGCTCCAACGAAGACGTGCTTCACTGTTGGCTGAATCTAGGCTGACCTTGCACGCTGAGCCGGCTCGATGATGTTGGGGAAGATGTCTGGCTCAGGGTCCGATTCGCTGATCTGGCCGATGAAGACGTGGATGCTTCCAAAAGGGACCCGGTACCCGTATTCGATTGAATCGGCCTCGGGGCCCCAGCCTGCATCGTCGATGTAGATCCGGCCACGACGAATCTTAGTCATCCAGCCCACTTCATAGCCCTTCAGTCCTTCAAAGCTGCCCTTCAAGAACTCGAAACCATCGTGCAATAGGCCCACGGTGGGCGCCAACTGTCGTGGATTTAGAACGGCAGATGTCCTAGCAAAAGGACTTAGACGTGAGGCCATCGCTACGGGTTCGCTTAAAGGGGTTAAAGCGGACAAAGGACACAGGGATTTTATACTAGTTCGGCCCCTTTGATGAAGGTAAAAGCCTACGTCTAGTTTGGGGTTGTACTGCTAGGGCTCTGATGACCAGGGAGCGAATCTGCTTTGCCTGTGTCTCAAGCTGGTGTTGTTTGTCTTGAACCGTCGCCGGGTCGTCCCTTTATATTTGTCAGGCCCAAGATGCGATTCTATCCCGATCACGTGACACTTACGTGATTGGGGCACAACCGCATTTCGGGCGCTTAGCAAGATGTATATCAATACATAGTACCATTACATACATACATGGGGGAAACAACAACGGATGCCTACAAGTCACATGAATACAACAACATCAATACAAGGCATCCGACTACGGATGCAAACATGAAAAACACAATGACATCCATCTACTATCCCAGGCTACCGACCAGGAACATAACCCAAGACTGAAGAAGAAGAAGAAAGAACTCCAACACAAGGACATCGCTCTCACGTCAAGACATCGGAAACCTGCACCTGCAACTGTTGTTGTAGTATCTGTGAGCCACGAGGACTCAACAATCCCATAACCATGGGTAACAAGACTATCAAAGCTTAATGGGTAGGAAGAGGTAAAGTGGTGAGGTTGCAGCAGCGGGTAAGCAAAAGTATTGTGGCTAACATACAAGTATAAAAATAAGCTGAGCATCTACGCAAACGGTTGCAAACTAATAGTGATCGCTAAAGATCCTGAACTACCTACGAGTCAAACATAACCCCACCGTGTTCTCTTCTCAAAGTGAAAAGAGACAGTCACGGTTACTCACAAAGTTGTGTGTTTTACTGCGGATCCTCTGTCAAGTTTTCTACAACCGGACATTAACAAATTCCAATCTGCCACATAACCGCGGGCACGGCTTTCGAAAGATCATAACCCTGCAGGGGTGTCCCAACTTAGCCCATCACAAGCTCTCACGATCAGCTGAAGTAATAATAATTATTACCCCATATCTTAGGGAAATCCGATCAGGCTCGGTATCCCGGTGCATAAGACATTTCGGCAATGGTAAAACAAGTCCAGCAAGGCCTCCCGGCGTGCCGACACCCTGATAGTAGCCGCGCGTAACTCGTCTCAGGCCACGTCCGGATGAGCAATACGTATGGTAACCGAAGACCCCAGATAACTGGGTGGCACCGCAAGTGGCTCTAGTTTGGGACCAACACCATCACCACTGCCCCCCTGCTATGTAGAAAGAATACTCGGGTACGCGACCCCTGATGGAAATTTAATTAATTAATTAATTAAGTTATTATTATGACGCAAATTAAAACCAATGTTGGGCCTTGCTGGAGGTGTTTTATTCAAAGATGAACTGTCAAGGGGTCCCCATATACCCAACCGTGTAAGGAACGCAAAATCAAGGAACATAATGCAGGTTTATTGGCTCCTAAGGTGGCATGCGTGGAACAAAACACCGAGCAAAAGGCCAAGCCTTCCACCCATGCCCAGTATATAGGTGTGTTAATAATAACAATAGATATTGTGATAAACCCAAAGCATCAAGTTCCAACATGGAACAAATCTTCATCTTCACCTGCAACTAACAACGCTATAAGAGGGGCTGAGCAAGCGGGTAACATAGCCAAACAACAGTTTGCTGGGAAGGTGTCAAAGGTTAGAGGTTTCAGGGCAACAAGGAGAGGGGCTGACAAATTGATGGGTGGAGCGACATGTAACGATAGCATCGAGACAACTAAGCATGGCAATGATAGTAAAGGTATCCAAGGGTATGGTCATCTTGTCTGAGATCCCGCAAGGAAGAAGAAGGAGTCCATGAAGTAGACGAAGAAGAAGCCTTGAAGACGAACCACGTGTAGATGAACGAATCCTCCCGATCGCAACGGAACATGCACTAACGAGAAGAAGCAAGCAATACGGTAAACACACAACACAAGAACATGACAATGTGCTCAACCAAGTATGATGCAAGACAAGTCTGTATATGATGCAAGACAAGTCTATATATGATGCAATACATGGCAAGGGATGAAGCACACAAGAACAACACCAAACAACAAGTTTAAATGAGGCCGAAATCAACACATAACAAATCCGGTAAGTCCTCATATGCATAATTTGAAATTAGTCCAGATCTGAACAAACCTTAAGTTAAAGTTGTTAAACAGCAGGTTAACATGCACCATGATGATCTACATGAAATTCTAGTCAAGTTTCCTATAAAGTTTGTTTAATTCGGAGCTATGGACTAGAAGATATGAGCAAAACAAGACAAACATGGCAACGGGGTAAGATGCACCCAAACATCAAGCAAACACACTCCAAACATTTAAACAACATGATATTATGATTCTACATGCAAAATCACACAAGTTTCATATAGGGCACACTCAAAACGGAGCAACGGTCCAACACATACACATGAAACAAGATATAACAACAAGCTGAAGTTAACAGCCACATAACAACTTTGGAGCAAGGTAAATATATGCTACAACACTCAAACATGATAACAAGAAGCATGGATGTGAAGTAGACATTATACTTAACAAGCATGAACTTAGAACACACCCAAAAGCTTGCTGGAACACAATTAAACAAGCATGGCAAGTTGCAATAAAATTATCCAGACTTAGTCAAAATCTGGGAAGGCAAAAACATCATCACGATGCTGCCTTCGGAGGCACAAAACAACAAGCATATCAACTCAACTAAGTATATAAAGATCATGGACATGTAGTAGACATCTCCTACAGCAAACAACTCCATTGGAGCAACTCCATAGGAGGCATGGATCAATAGCAACAAGCTCCACCAAATTGAACATGCTGATAAAATCTTGACAGGTATAATTTATATCAACTTGAGAGCAAGAAATAAATAAGTTACAGCAGGTCACATGTGCAAGGAAGGGCACGAATGGATAGACAATAACATGGACAACAAGACATGATCATTGGCCACTTCAAAACAAGCATGGATTTGAGTGGGGCATCAAGCAAACATGGCATCAGGTTATAACAGATTCTAGACTTGGCAGTTTTTTCGCTAAGTATAACACAGTAATAACAACATGGCATGTTTACAAGCTTGTTTAAGTCACCTCAAGGCATATCATGGAAAGTGGTTTGCACCAAAGCAAAGACCATATAATTGTGCTTCTAAAACATCTAGACATGTGGCATGAAGACAAACACATCAATATCAAAGAGCAAGTGAAATCAGCATCTCGTAACAAGTTTCAGCACTTAACAGCCACATGCACTTTTGTAACAGAGATTAATATAGCAATATGAACTCAAAAAAACATGCTACAGCAACCATCATGTAGTACACTTCACTATGAACATTTTGACATATCATATGCTCCATTTGGATAAACATGCACCAAGTTATCATATCTCAAACATGGCATGAAAATAACAAGTAACAACAGTTTATAAAAAGTAGCACTCTTGCAACAGAGATTAGGGTTTCAATATGAAGTCAAACAAGCATGGCACAATGGAACAAAGTGTAGAGCATATCACCATGATCATTTTGACATATTATTCATTCAATTTGGACATACACACATCAAGTTACAACCACAAAAAGTATGCAACGTTTTAAGGTAGAAAAAGGACTTAGAAGAAAATAGACCTAGGAGTGGGGGTGGAGGTGTCCGTGCTGGGGCGGACGTGTCCGTTGGTGGGCGCACACGGGCCCACCTGGCAATGGCTCATGGTGAGGGGTAGCCTGGACATGTCCGGCTCCTCCGGACATGTCCGGCCCGGCGAGGAGTTCCGGCAGAGGAGCGGTCGTCGGCGATGGGGAAAGTGGCTGCCGGCGAGGCAGCATCCGCGGGAGGTCGGGAGGACGAGGATCCAGCGCGGGGCGGAGGTCCTCCGGTGTCCGGCGGGGTCGCCACAGCGGCCGGCGACGGCTGCCGTTCGAGCTCGACGGCGGAAGGATCCAGCCGGCGAGGGCTCGGGCCCTGGCGGCGCACAGAAGCTGGAACCGCATCGGCAGGCAGCGGCTCGCTGGCCAGCGGTTCGAGGCGGAGCCGGCGTGAAACGGTGGCGGCGGGGAAGGAACTCCGACGAGGGGCTTGGCGGGGACCTCCGACGGGAAGGCGGCCGCGGGCGAAGGAGCTGCGTGCTCGGCGCTGGCAGAGCCCGAGCGACGGGGACGATGGCTTGGGGGTGACGAGCTGGCTCGGCCCATTCGCTGCCTGGGGCGGGTCTCGCCCGGGCTCCAGAGGGCCGCGGCGGTGGAAGTCAGCCAGGGCGCTGGGGAGGCTGACGAGCGAGCCCTCCGCGCTGAGGTGGCGGCGGCGCTGGGAGTGGAGCGGCGACAAGTGGCGGCGGGGCACCGGCTGAGCGCGGAATCTGAGGAGGAGGGGGGCTAGGAGGTAGGGGAAGGCTAGTGATGCCGTTTTTGGACTAGGAGGTGTCCATTTATAGCAAAATTTGCTAGGGTTTGGGGTTTTTTGCTCCGATTCGGACCACCGGATACTGATCGGACGGCTACGGAGCGGAGAGGGACTAGGCTGGGCCCAGAGGGTGGTAATGGGCTGTGTAGAAGGCCTTGGGCTTAGGGAAGAGAAGAGAGAGAGAGTCCCGCGGAGGTTTTCGGGGACCGAAAATGTCCGATGTTTTAACCGGCGACTAGTGCCGCTATATATATCCGTTGGGCTATCAAACGGACTTCGAATGCGATGAAATTTGGCAGGCGGACTGTCTACACTATAATAAGACCACACACCAAGTTTCAACCCATTCCAAGAAAGTTTTTCGGCCACTCACAAAATAAATATTCGGAGGCATCGTGGGCGTGTGTGAGTGTGTCTGGGCTCAGAACGGTCAACGGAGAGGACGAGGGAACTCGGACGGATGCATGTTTTGAAAACATGCTGATGCAACACACATGATGACATGGCAAGATTCAACACGCAAGCAGATGACATGGCAACGACGACGAATAACTGGCTGACACCTGGCGCACCGGTCTCGGGGTGTCACAATATAAGAGGTGACGCCCAGTCCGGTTTACGGAGTCCCGAGGCCGGCTCATAAACATGTCCGCCTCGGTACCTACTCTTTCTATTTTACATCCCAAGATACATAGTATGACGGTTTACAAATCATGGGCCCTAACAATTGGGCTCTAAACATCTTGGGGTGAAATCTCCTACTTCATGTTCGGCTGGGCCTTTGATAACATAATCTTGATAACGTAAACCGGCCCCTCCTGGGCGGTTTATACCTAGTAGTAATATCCCTGACACTCGGGCCTATTGGTAGACCGCTTGTCAATGCGGGTCCACGTCCTACTTCAGGGACTTGCTTCACATGTGGAAAGCCAGGGCATTATGCACGTGACTGCTCTCAGGCCAGCTTTGCTCCACCCCAACCCGAGAAGTCTGTTCTTCTTGGTAAGCCACCACGCAAGATGGTCAGTGCTAAGCCAGCTCACATTGAACGAGGACGTGTGCATCACATCTCAGCTAAAGACGCTCATGATGATCCAAATGTCATTCTTGGTACACTCCTTGTCAATTGCCATCCAGCTTCAGTTCTATTCGATACCGAAGCATCTCACTCCTTCATCTCTGAAGGCTATGCTCGTTTGCACGACATGTCATTTTGTGATATGCCAACTCCGCTTGAAATCCAAACCCCAGGGTCTAGATGATAAACTACCAGAATAAGCCATGGTAATGAAATCCTTGTTGGCAGACTTGTATTCCTTGCATCACTTGTAGCCCACAAGTCTTCAGATATTAACATCATCTTGGGTATGGACTGGATGATAGCTCATCATGCCAAGATTGACTGTTACACTTGGTCTGTTCAGCTTACCCACCCATCTGGCAAGATAGTCACTGTCTCCACTAGAGTTGCAAAGCGTCAACTCTATTCTCTTAATGCCAGCCCCCTCCCAGACCTTGAAGATATCCCGGTAGTCCGTGACATTCCGGATGTCTTTCCAGAGGAACTGCTAGGTATTCCACCTGACAGTGATGTAGAGTTCGTCATAGATCTTATCCCGGGAACTGTTCCAATTTCTAGGAGACCTTACAAGATGGCACCTCTAGAACTAGCCGAGCTTAAGAAACAACTTGATGAGTCCTTGCAAAAGGGTTTCATCCATCCTAGTTCTTCTCCATGGGCTTGTCCCGTCCTCTTCGTCAAGAAGAAGGATGGTACGGATCGGATGGTTGTAGATTATCGTCCCGTTAATTTGGTCACGATAAAGAACAAGTATCCGCTCCCTAGGATCAACGACCTGTACGATCAGCTCACTGGATCCTCAGTCTTCTCCAAGATGGATTTGAGGTTAGGCTACCATCAAATCAAGATCAGAAACGGAGATATTCCTAATATGGCTTTTGTCACTCGTTATGTCCAGTACGAGTACACCGTCATGTCCTTCGGTCTAACCAGTGCTCCAGCCACATTCTCCCGCTTGATGAACTCGATCTTCATGGAGTATTTAGATAAGTTCGTCGTGGTTTACCTCGATGATATTCTTATTTACTCGAAGAACGAGGAAGAGCATGCCGAACATCTTAGACTTGTGTTAGAAAAACTCAGAGAGGACTGCCTTTATGCCAAGTTCTCCAAGTGCGAATTTTGGTTGCCAGAAGTGACATATCTTGGCCACGTAATCTCTGGTAAGGGCATTGCTGTCAATCCCGAGAGAGTTCAAGCAGTCCTTGATTGGACTCCACCTGAAATAGTTATACAAGTTAGGCGTTTCCTTGGTCTAGCCAGCTATTGTCGCAGCTTTGTTGAAAACATCTCTAAAGTGGCCAAACCTCTCGCGGAACTTCTCAAGAAAGATAAAAAGTTTGAGTGGTCCCCACAATGTGAGCACATTTTTCAGGAACTGAAAAGACGCCTGACTTCTGCTCCCATACTTGTGCCACCGGATTTCACTAAGGACTTTGTTATCTATTGTGATGCCTCATGACAGGGACTTGGTTGCATTCTTATGCAGGATTGTCATGTGATTGCCTTTGCATCTCGACAGTTGCGTCCACATGAGGAAAATTATCCTACACATGATCTAGAGCTTGCAGCTATAGTCTATGCACTTAAGACCTAGCGTCATTACCTACTTGGTAATCGTTGCGAGATCTACACCGATCACCAGAGCGTCAAGTATATCTTCACCCAACCAGATTTGAACCTTAGGCAAAGACGTTGGTTGGAGTTGATTTCGGATTACGACTTAGGTATTACATACACCCCAGGCAAGGCCAAGGTCATGGCTGATGCACTAAGTCGTAAGTCCTATTGCAATAATCTTATGTTGCAGCAGGGCCAACCACTTCTCCATGAGGAACTATGTAAGCTTAACCTTCACATTGCTCCTCACGGGTTCCTTTCTACCTTGGTGGCGAAACCTACTCTTGTGGATCATATCATAGAAGCCTAGAAGCATGATACGGGGATTACCAGGATCAAGAGAAACATTGCCAAGGGTATTGCTGGTAGTTTCTCCATAGATGATCGAGGTGTTGTTTTCTTCCAGAACAGACTGGTGGTTCCCAAGAAGCAACATCTTCGGCAACTCATCCTTAAGGAGGCTCATGAATCACCTCCCATGATTCATCCTGGTAGTACTAAGATGTATCAGGACCTACGCAGGAGGTTCTGGTGGACTAGGATGAAGAGAGAAATCTCTCAGTTCATTGCTAACTGTGATGTTTGTCGTCGTGTTAAGGTAGAGCATCAAAGACATGTTGGCACCCTTTAGGTTTTAGCTATTCCTGAGTGGAAATGGGATAAAGTTGGTATGGACTTCATCACCGGCTTTCCCTGGACCAAGAGAGGGAATAATGCTATCTTCGTAGTCATTGACCGCCTTTCCAAAGTGGCTCACTTTCTACCTGTTCGAGAGAGTATCACTGCCAGTCAGCTCGCTGACTTATATATTTCTTGAATAGTGTCACTTCATGGTGTTCCACTAGAGATCAATTCAGACCGTGGTAGTCTTTTCACTTCTCATTTCTGGGAAAGTTTCCAGGCCGCCATGGGCATCCATCTTTCTTTCAGTACCGATTTCCACCCTCAATCAAGTGGTTAGGTGGAACGGGTCAACCAAATTCTCAAAGACATGCTTAGAGCTTGCGTTATCTCATTCGGTATAGATTGGGAGAAATATCTTCCTTTCACCGAGTTTGCTTATAACAATAGCTATCAATCCAGTCTCAAGAAAGCTCCTTTTGAGATTCTCTATGGACGAAGATGTCGAACACCTTTGAACTGGTCAGAAACCGGTGAAAGACAATTCTTTGGACCGGATATGATCCAGGAAGCAGAAGAGCAAGTTCGCATCATTCATGAGAATTTGAAAACAGCCCAGTCTCGTTAAAAGAGCCAGTATGATCGTCATCATAAGGAAGTGACTTATGAAGTTGGCGACAAAGCTTACCTTCGGGTTACCCCTCTGAAGGGTACCCATCGTTTCGGTATCAAGGGCAAGTTGGCTCCTCATTACATTGGTTCTCTTCGCATTCTCGCTAAACGAGGAGAGGTTGCGTACCAATTGGAACTACCCCCACATCTTTCTCGAGTTCATGATGTCTTCCACGTCTCTCAACTCAGGCGTTGCTTCTCGGATCCCATCCGCGGAGTGGACCATGAAACGCTTTATCTCCAAGATAACCTCACATATCGAGAGTACCTCGTTCACATTCTGGATCAAGCAGAGCATGTCACTCGACGTCATAACATCGAATTTCTCAAGGTTCAGGGGTCTCATCATTCCGAGAGAGAAGCTACTTGGGAGCGAGAAGATCGTCTCCGACTGGAGTACCCCACTTTCTTTCCGCAGACACCTGAATCTCGGGACGAGATTCTTTCGAGTGGGGGCGAGTTGTCACACCCCTAGTTCAGGTATGCACTAGGCTAGCTTTCGTGTTTGCATCATGTTTAAATTTCAAATGAATTTGAATTGGGGACATGTGATACCCTGAGGAATCTTTTTGAAAATGACCCAGATAAAAATTGCTCCAAAAGGGTCCAAGAAAATGTTCATGTTTCTCTCTAAAAATATTGGTCTGAGGTAAAATTCAAACCAATATTTTTAGGAGCTCATAAATATTTATGTTGGGCATTTGGAATTAAGGCAATAATTATTTACATTGGATATATATATGCTATATATATTATATATGTTCAAAACTTCTCATTTTTGTGAGGGGTTTTGGTTTAACTCCCTAGGTTCCTACAAAAATCATCAGAAGCAACAAAATTGATTTGGTTAAAAAACCAAATCAAAACAATGTAAGAAAATAGAAAAAACAGAAACAAAATAGAAAAGAAACTTACCTGGAGGCCTGGGCCACTTACCTGGCGGCCCAGGACTGTGCGGCCCAGCTGGGCCGGCCCAACCCACCAACGTCGTCGTCCTCCTGGCGACGACAGAAGGACAGGCACGCGCCCACCACCGAGCGCATGGACACCACCTCCTCCCTGCCTGCCCGCCCCTCCCCCTCGTCACCTGGACGTTCTGGTCGATGCCACGCGCCCCCCCGGACCTCTCTCGCACTCCCTCACATCCTCTCCCCTCCTCTGTCGCTCGCTCTCTCACCCGCCCGAGCACCACCGTCGCCGCAGTTCGCCGTTGCCGTGGCCACCGGCAACCCCACGTCCAGCCGACGCGTCCACGAGCTCCGCCACTTCATCCCCATCCTCTCCGTCAAGCCACGCGTCGCTAGACGCCCCGTGGAGCAGTCACCGCCATCGTCTTCATCACTGGCCGCTGGAGATCCCCTTCGCCGCCCCGACTGCTCCGGTTTCTCCCCGACCTCGCCATCTGCACCGCTGTAACCGCCGTGAGCCTCTCCCTCGAACCACCCTCTCTGCTGTCTCGTTTGCATGCCGTAGCTGTTGCGTCGTCGACGTCCGAGAACCACCGCCACCGTGCCATGTCGCCGCCGTGGCCACAGTTACTCAGAGCCGCGACAGAGCACACCATCGTGCTCAGCGTGGTCCCAGGAGCCCAGAACAAGCTTCCGCTCGTCCTCCCGTCCACCGTAGCTCCGTCTATGTCGAGGCCCGAGCTCCGGCGGCCGCCCAAGTCGTCGTCGGCGTCGTTTCCGTCGACCCAGGGTCCAGCCACCACGACCAATCGATGCGGACGAGCGTCCGCATCACGTAGATGCCCTCCGCCGGCCATTTGGTCACCGGAGGAGGATTCCCGACGCCCTCCACCGCGTTTGCTGTTGCCGGCTGCTTAACGCCGGCGGGTTTGACCCCGCTTACCCATTTTGACCCCTGTGGGTCAATGACAGGTGGGGCCGCCCTACTAACTAAACCTAGTTAGTTTAGTATAGTCACTGACATGTGGGCCCTGCCCGAGCTAATTTGTAGTTAGGGTTAATGTTAGTGTTAATTAACTTTGTTAATTAACTGAGTCACTGACCAATGGACCCCATTGTCAGGTTTGACTCTGGTCAGACTTGTTGACCTGCTGACGTCGTGTTGTTGTCATGCTGACGCAGTAATTCATTTCTGTAATTTTAAATAAATCTTAAATGATTTATTTATTTCAGAAATTGGTTTAAACTTCAAAAAATTATAGAAATTCAACCGTAGCTCAGATTGAAATAATTTATATATGAAAAATTATCAGAAAAATTCAATCTATCCATCTGTAACATTTTAATGCATGGCAAATGAAGTTATACCTACTGAATATATGAAATACATAAAGGGCATTTATAATGCTTAAAGTTTGGAGTTGCATTTGAACCCTTGGTTCAAATGGACTTCACCCAAATGAATGCTAGTTGCATTAGCTCAAACAAACATCACATTTTCATGCCATGCTCATGCGTCATATTGTTGCATATGCTTGAGTTTTGATTGTCGGCATCGTCCTTCTCGATAGGTCCTGCTCCGGAGACCGTTCAAGAGTACCTGTTAGAGGAGCAGTGCCCCCCTGTTGATCTACCAGGCAAGCAAACACCCTTGTTCATTCCGATACAATCCCACTCTCTCGCTCCTGCTCTTTGTTATTGCATTAGGGCAACAACAATTCAACTGCTACTTTATGCTGCGGTAGTTGAACCCATTCCTCTGCATGACCTGTCATTGCCACAGTCAATAGTTGAAACCCACTAGCATGTGTAGGAGTTGATTGAAGCCATTGTGTTCTTACCATGCCATGCCTGCTATTTCTTAGAGTGTGTCAGGTCTAATTCATTGGGAATGACTTGGAGTGCAGTGTTATGTTCTTATGCTGAGATTTAATAGTGTGAACACAATTTGGTAAAGGTAGCGGTGAGAGGCCATGTAGGAGTACATGGTGGGTTGCCTCGCTGGAACCGTCCTTAAGAACCGAGTTCTGTGTATGTTGTCAAATGACTAGCTACTACCACACATTGGGTTCCGGTAACTCGACCCCTCTCGGCTAATTGACCAACTTGACCTCTGTCCAGGAGTCGCAACTAGTTTCTGGTGTTTGTAGGTAGTGTTATTTTTCTACCAAGTGGCACCCGGCAGGGTGGGCTTGGGACAGACTAGGCACACACGGCCTGGTGTACCGAGTGGCACCCGGATGGTGGGCTCGGGAACCGTGTACACATCGTTTGGGGCCGTGATGGAAACCTCGGCCGGACTCCCTCGTCCGCCTGGTCGTTCCACTCGAACGGTGTCGTCTTCTTCATCAGCTGGTATAGGGGCAAGGCCCTCTCACCCAGTCGACTGAGGAACCGGCTGACCGAGGCCAAGCAGCCGGTGAACTTCTGGACATCGCGCAGCCGAGCCAGCTTGCGCATGCGCTCAATGGCCTTGATTTTCTTCGGGTTTGCCTCAATGCCGCGCTCCGTGACGAGGAAGCTGGGACACCGAAAACACATTTCTCTATGTTTAGCTTGACCTTGTACTCGCGCAGGTTGCCGAAGGTTTCCTTCATGTTGTCGAGGAGCATGAGGTGCTGCTTGTCTTCACCACGATGTCGTCCAAGTAGACGTGGATATTGCGGCCGAGTTGCGTCAACAAGCATTTCTGCATGCACCACTGGAAAGTGGCTCCGGCGTTCTTCATGCCGAACGGCATGGTGATGTAGCAATATGCTTCAAAGGGCGTGATGAAGGACATCTTTAGGGCGTCGGCCGGGTCCAGCTTGATCTAGTGATAGCCGGAGTAAGCGTCCAGGAAGGACAGGAGCTCGCACGCGGCGGTGGAGTCCATGACTTGGTCAATTTGCGGGAGGGCGAATGGATCCTTGGGGCAGGCCTTGTTCAGGTTGGTGTAGTCGATACACATGCGCCAAGTGTTGTTTTGTTCAGGACGAGGACTGGGTTGGCCAGCCACTCGGGGTGAAATACTTCCATGATGAAGTCGGCCACCAAAAGCTTGGCGATCTCTTCACCGATGGTCCTTCTCTTCTCTTCAGAGAAACGTTGTAGGGATTGGTGGACAGGCTTGGCGTCCTTGCGGACGTGGAGTTCGTGCTCAGCGTACTTCCTCGGGATACCCGACATGTGCTTCGGGGTCCATGCGAAGATATCCCGATTCTCATGGAGGAAGTTGACGAGCTCGCCTTCCTATTTGTCGCCGAGGCGAGTGCCCACGATGATGTACTTGCTATAGCTGGGGTCTTCTGGGTTTAGCTTCACCTTTATAGTTTTCTTGGGGCGCTTGAACGAGGCTTCGTTGGCCGGCTCCTCGGCTGGGACATGCGCAGCTGACGCGCCCCTGGCCAGAGCAATGATCCGGTCGAGCTGGCACCGCTCCTCGGCAATGGCCAACGACTTGGCATCTTGGAGCCATCTCGGGCGCACTCCAGGGACTTGCAGTACTCGCCGGTGATTGTGATGAGGCCCTTAGGACCCGTCAGCTTCATCTTCAGGTAGGCGTAGTGGGGGACGGCCATGAACTTGGCGAGCGCGGGCCAGCCGAGCAGCGCATGGTACGCACTGGATAGGTCCACCACCTCGAACCAGATTGGCTCGCGTCGTAAATGGCTGATGTCGCCGAACAGGACGTCGAGCCGGATACAGCCGATCGGAGAGCAGGAGTGGCCGGCTACGATGCCGTGGAAGACAGTCCTGGTCGTCTCCAGGTCCTTGGCCTCGAGGCCGAGCTTGGTCATGGTGTCCCGATAGATGATGTTGATGTTGCTGCCGCTGTCGATGAGGACTCAAGAGAACTTGCACATGTGTCGAGGCATGACGATGGTGGGGTTGAGGACGAGGGTGTAACCACCCAGGATGGGCATGACGACCTGGTGATCCTCCCGTGTCCAGGTGATCGGGCGCTCTGACAAGTGCATGTATTCTGGAGGAGGTGCTCCTCGTGCTTGTCCTCGATGAGGCTGGTGAAGACGACCTAAGCCGCGTTCGGGTCTAGGTAGGCGTCGTTGCGCCTAGCGCCACCAGTCGGAGGTGGTGTGGGAGGTGGAGGCGGTCGCCCGCTCCTGGAGCCGGGGCTGGAGGAGGCGGGACGTCGCCCGTCATGATGCATTTGGTGATGGCGCACTGCCAGAGCGTGTGCGTGGTGGCCTCGCACCATTGTGGTGCTTGCAGGGAGCGTCGAGCATCTCCTCGAAGCTCATGGCGAGCTGCCATGTCGTCTTGCCGGTCAGCCGGCGCTTGGCGGCCAGCTCGGTCACGGGCGCCTGCTCGGTGGCCGCTACGAGCCAGTTGTCGTGACGCTGGGCCTGCTGTTCGGCCTTGAGCTTGCACTGCTGGTGAATGTGCTGATCCTGCCAGCTTCCTGCGCCGGCCGGCTTTGGAGGGGGAACCAGCTTCGCCTTGCCGGCTTCATCCAGTGCTACCTGGATCTTCATGGTGGAGTCCGCGTTCGCGTATTTGTCTGCCGACCCTATGAGCGCGGACATGGTGGTCGGCTCGGAGCGCAACAACTTGTGCTCGAGGAGGGTGCCGTCCCGGCACCCGTTGACCAACTATTGGATTGCCTGGGCCTTGTGGACGCCCTCGCAGTTGTTCTGGAGCTCGGTCCAGCGTGCTAGGTACTCCTGGCCGGTTTCCGTCGGTCCCTGCACGCACATGGCGAGTTGGCTAGGACGGCCAGATCGCCGGTAGGTTCCGGTGAAGTTGCACACGAAGGCCTCCTTGAAATCAACCCACGTGTTGATGCTACTGACCGGCAGACTGTTCAGCCACGTGCGGGCTGACCCCTGGAGCATGAGTGGTGCGTAGTGGACGGCGGGACGATGGTTGCCGCCGGCGATGCCGATGGCGGTGGTGTAGTCGGTGAGCCAGTCCTCCAGCTTCACGGTGCCATTGTACTTGGGTGTGTCGCGGGAAGCTTGAACCTTTAGCAAAGGGCTCGCTCCGGATTCGCGGGCCGAAGCACGCCGGTCCAACCCCGCCGGTCTCCTCCAGCTCCTGGGAGAGGGCGAGCCGGTCGAGGCGGTGGCGAGCATCGGTGTTGTTGATGGCGCGCGGACCCAGCCAGCTGGTGACTGCACCGCAGGGACCCGAGTCGACCGCGGTTTGCTACCGGGTTGGCTGATGAGTAGGGTTGAGCCAACGCTGGGCTTCCGAGGGCGACTCATCGCCTAAGCCACCAGCGGTCACCGGAGCGGGGTTGCGCCGGGTCTGGGTGCGGCTGGAGTGCGCTTTGTTGGGTGGTGAAGACCCCATGTGTTGGTTGTCACCGGCTCCAACAATGCGGGCGGAGCCGTATCCGGCCGGCTTGGCGAGCTCGTTGAGGCGGTCCTGCTGAGCATTGGCTGCCGTGAGGAGGTCGTTCACCCTCTTGAGGCGCTCCTGCAGCTCTTCGCCTGCAAGCTGCTCCAGGCCGACAACGACCGCTTGAGCAACACGCATGTTCTTCACGGGAGTTTCGTAGATGGGAGGGAGGGCGCCGAGGGCGTGTCCGATCGTGCCACCCCGGGCCTGCACTTCTGCGACCTGGCTTGGCTCGGGCGTGCCAAGCGTAAAGCCGTAGGCAGCGTTGCGCTCCATCTGAGCGGATTCAAGGCACTGCTGCATGGCAGCGAGCATCTGGGTGAGGTCGTGCAGGCGTTGGCGGTCCCCGTCAACGCGAGTCCGGGTCTAGGTGATGTTGGAGGCGTCGATGTCGGTGCCGATGGGTACGCGGAGGCTCTGCATCATGGCGCGCAGCGGGTTGGATGAGCCGATCCGTTCCGCCGCGACCTGAGCTTCGGCGGCCTTTCTTGACGTGCTCGTCGAGGAGGATGCCCCGGTGTCGGTGACGAAAACCTCCACGCAGAGGTCCATCACTCCGTCGGGTACGCTACCGCCAGGAGAGATGGGGGAGTCGGAAAAGTCAAGTACCTCGCTGGGGTACTCGTCGGCCGTAGGCGCATCGGAGATGCGTAGTGCGACGAAGGAGACGGCGAGGGCGTCGATGACGTCGTCTGCCAGTGCGACGAGCTCATCGGAGTCGGAGGGGGGCCCCGTCTGAAGCATGCTCCCGGCCAGGACCTCGAGCTTCCCCACGGTGGGCGCCAACTGTCGTGGTGGGTGCACGGTAGATGCCAAGGGATGGATAAATATAGGAGGAGGCTTGAGGGCACTGGTGGGTTCCAGAGGCGAGGTTGGCATCAGCGAGCGCGGGACGCAAGACATACCCAGGTTCGGGGCTCTCCGGAGATACAACACCCCTAATCCTGCCGAGTGTGGTTGATGTTTATTAGTACAGAGTCGCTCCTTGAGCTGTATTGAGGAAGGAGTAAGATAGGCCAGGGCTTGGTCTGCTTCTCCTTGAGATGTGTGTCTATCCTGTTCTCTCTAGTGCACATTGCCCGTATGCATGAGGGCTCCTGGAGGGTTTTATAGGCCAACCCCCTGGGGATACAATGGTAATGTTATAAGGCCATGGGTCTGGGTTGTCATCGGCCGGGAAGCCGGCGCTGGGACCTGCCGAGTACAGGGCTCGCCTGGTTCTCCGGTGCAGGGCCCGTCGGGTACGGGGGCACTGTGTGCCGTCTTGTCGATCATCAGGGAGTGGCCGGGTTGAGTCGGGTACAGTGGTGTTCCGTTATGTTACGGTCTGCCGGCGTCATGGGTGGTGATGATTGCACTGTTGCCACGCCTTGGCTGACCAGGGGCATGGGCAAGGTACTGTTGTCTCGGTCATTGGTAGGTGGCGTCTCGCCCCATCGTACGGCCGGGATGGGACGTGAGCTGACGCGTGGCAGGATCGGGGAACATGCCATGAGTTGCGCTGGCTTGTTTGAGGAAGTCTTGGCGTGTCGGGTCCGGATCCCTTGAGCAGGCCATTGGGGCCAGATCGTGGGAGCCGGCCAGATTGGAGAATTTTGTCCGGATCGTGGGTATTGGCCGGGTCGAGCGAGCCGGCCAAGCGAGAGCCGGATTGCGAGGCGATGCAGGCCCCGTTGTTTTTGAAAAGGATCCGGCTTCTGTTACTTTCCTAGGGTTCATCCCCCCGACAGACGTTGTGCTACTCGAGGAGAACCATCTCCTAGCTGATACGAGTGCTGCATGCGATCAACAAGCCCTGCGTCGCTATCATAGCCGCAGGGTTCATACCAAGTGTTTTGAGGAAGGTCACCTTGTCCTTAGGCGCGTTCAGTCCGCCAAGGGTACACACAAGTTATCACCGAAGTGGGAAGGCCCTTACCAGGTAGTACGAGTCACCAGACCTAGCACAGTCCGTCTGGAGACCGGAGATGGCATTAAATTGGAAAACTCATGGAATATTGAGCATCTATGTAAGTTCTACCCGTAAGGTGTAGCTGTCGGCCCCTGCGCGACAGCCACCCATTTGTACTGGCCTTGCCTCAGCTGCATGTAACCCCTTGTACAAAGCCAGGGCGATGACCCCGTGCAAGAGAAAATAAAGAAGCGCTGCAGGGGGCCCCCAACCAAGATTGCATGCATGCATGAGCATTCCAAGATCACTGCATAGGCATTTCATGAGCATTTGCATATGCATATAGATAGGATCGCATCTTGCATTCATTCTCATCTGCATGAAGTTGTAGGTTCATGCCGTGAACTTGGCTTCGACAAGGAGTTGAGAAGATTGCCCGGCACTGCGATCCCTGACAAGCCAAATAGATAAGTTCTACATCCAGTCCGCTAGTGTTCTGTAAGCTATAACTTGTGAAGAAAACCTCGCCACTCTTTTGAGACTTAGGTTCTCCCATTCCTGACTCGAACATTACTTCGAATAGGATGGTTGTAGTGGCCTTTGGTAGAAATAAGTTGGTGGGGGCATGGCCCCTTTGTCTGTTCCCCGACGGATGTGATTCTCCGCCAGACAAAAAGGGTGCCGGCAGGATAGCTTGCCAGAAAAAATCATTTATTTACATTAAAGAGGTATCTCACCTCTGCATGGACATACACATGACGGGTTCCCAGCAAGGTTCATCTTCTTCATTAACATGTTGATACAAGTACAAGCATTACATATACAAACATGGACTCAGGAGGTTACATTATTTGAATTAAAATTTGGCAAGTGCCTACAGATTTAAGATTGAAAAAGGATAAGTGCCCCGTAATCCCCTCTTTTCGTTTCCCCTACTTCAGGCATTGCGGGGGGAGGAGGAAAAGATGAGAAACGATGCACCCAAGTAGGAGCTCACTCTGGACCCATCAGGACCCGCTTGACGCGGCATGACAAGACCGGAAATAGTGAGGCTGCGAAGGAGTACGGAGGACGAGGCGGCGCCCTCTGGTCACCACCTCGAGAGCCAACAAGAAACCCTGGCTTGAGCACCGGTGGAGTCGTCCACCAAAGCTCAGCCGGAAGACTGCTGGAGGGGAGGCAAAGGCACCAAGAGAACATCACTTCCCGGCTATCACCCTTGGAGGCTGGTGATGATGGTGCCGGGGAGGGAGGGGAAGAGCGGGAAGACTAGGCGGCAAGTCGCGGGTCGGAGGCAAAGGCATCCACACCATCATACTCCGACCTGACCCCCAACCACCCGCCATCTCCGTCTTCCCTCGCTTTCTCCTCACCACCGCTGCTCCTGAGAAGCGCCAAGACTCCAGTCCGGTGCCTTCCTCGGAGAGATGGCGAGCGGCCAAGACAGCTAGGGGGCCCGAGGTACGCCGCTCCCCACCTTGACGGGCAGGAAGGCGTGCCTCTTGTCGACATCAGCCCCAAGGCTTGCGTGAGGGGCAGTCCTGGGTTTACCAACGATCTCCAGCCCCGCCTCTCGGCCGAGCTTCGAAGGAACCAAGAGATTTGCCACAGAAAGGACCAGGTTCACTCCCCGAGCGCCAGGGCCAGTGTGGCAACATTAGCCCCAACCCAGAGCCCGGGTGCTGGCCCCAGGCTCTTCTCTCCAACATAACCAACAGAAGGAGAAGACAGAAGAGGAGGAATGCGGGGATGGTTGACTCTATCCTCCTCCGCCCCTCCTTTTATAGGCAGGCCAAGGAGGGGAGCCTCTCCCTCAACGGGTGTCCACCGTCCTCCTCCACCAATTCAGGAAAGCCGGGCCATTAACTTGATGTTCTCCCACGCCACGCGCCTCCATTACCTACCCCGCGCAATGCATGCAACATACGTGGCTAAGGATAGGGGCGTTGTGGAAAGAGTTTTCTACCCCGTGTGTTAGAGTCATTCACGGGCTATTACTGGAGCGGCCCCACAACTATTGGTTTTACACGACGCACAGAGAAACTAGAAACTGGCCCGTAATCAAGACTAATGAAGAAGCAAAGAAGACCTCAAGAGACCAGCCTCTTCAGCAACCCCGCCTGTGCACTTATTAGGCACTACCCCGACGACGCTCGGCAGAGCGTTCGAGGTAGGCCCGGGGGCTTCTGTCGGTGCAACAAACCCTAGGTCTGTTACCCTGACTGTGCATAGGCACGAGAACAAGAATGAAGCACTAGTCAAAGTCAGAGTACAAGAAGCCAAGAGGTTGGAAGGACCAACAAGCAAATCAGAAGGACAAAGACCAAACCAGAGAAGCAAGATATCGCGAAGAGAAAGGCCTCCCTTGCAGAGTAGGCGAGCCCGGCAAGGGGCAAGGCCACCCCAGAAGAAGACAACCAAGGCGTCCCAGCAGAGCCTATTGGGACTCGCAGTGGATAAACCACCTCACTAACCACTACTCCACGACTCACGTCGTCGATCAGTGCAGTGTCAAGCCACAGAGTGACTAAGTGGTAGCCATTCGCCACATGGCAGCCTCTCCCTACAGGAAAAACCCACAGATGACACCCGTCGTGCGACATGTCAAGCGAACAGGCGCGGAGCTGGCAAGATAGCCCGACAAGCCTTGCCGGGCAACTAGTGATGTGACATCGAGTGGTGCATTTAATTCGCCCTGTCAAGCCGTAGAGTTAGGTATGATAACACTATTGCTATCTTATCAGTGCATAATGACTACTTTGCCATTGTGGTAACCCCTTGATCTATAAAAGGAGGCCCATGGCAACCGTAGACAGGGTTAGAAGGTTGGATCACTCACACCCCCATACACGAGTAGTCGCTGCCGCCCTGAGGCAACTCCTGCCGGGCAAGTGTACTACGCTCCACCACCTCATTTTCCACCATCAATCCACCAAAGCAGGAGTAGGGTCTTACGCAACCACGGCAGCCCGAACCTGGGTAAAACTGCCCGCGTGATCTCTGTCGTGCTGCCCCACGCTCTCCTGCTCTTTGTGCAACGCGATGTCCCCCTGCCGAACCAGCAAGGGGCCTCCTGGTCCCATAGGTTGTCGTGGTTTCCCGTGACACCCTAGAAGACATTCCCTCTTTCGTCTTCATCCATCGGTAACTTTACTTGAGACTATATTTTTATTCACTACATGATATGTGTTTTGCTTGGAGCGTCGTGTATGATATGAGTCTTTGCTTTTTAGTTTGTCACAATCATCCTTGCTGTACACACCTTTTGAGAGGGGCACACATCAATCGTGATTCATTGGAATACTCTATGTGCTTCACTTGTATCTTTTGAGCTAGGCAATTTTGCTGTAGTGCTTCACTTATATCTTTTTAGAGGATGGTGGTGGTTTTATTTTATAGAAATTGTTGAGCTCTCTTGCTTCGCTTATATTATTTTGAGAGTCTCTAAAACAACATGTTAATTAGCTTGGGTTATGAATTTAGTCCTAATATGATAGACATCCAAAGTAGGTATAATAAAAACTTCCATATGATAAGTTTGATCGTTTTGAGATATGAGGATGGTAATATTAGAATCATGTTAGTAGTAAATTGTAGGGTAGAGAAAATAATTGTGTTAAGGTTCATGATTCCCGAAGCATGCACGGATGGTCTACAAAAAGTGCAAACGAAGCGAAATGCTTGTGTCTTGATTGTTCACCTTTGTGTGAAGGTCGGTGGCGCGCGATGGTTAACTCCTACCAACCTCCCCCCGAGGGGCATGTGTAGTAGTACTTTGCTTCGAGGGCTAATAAATCTTTTACTGTAAGTATGTGAGTTCTTTATGACTAATGTTGACTCCATGGATTATACGCACTCTCACCCTTCCACCTCGCTAGCCACTCTAGTGCCGCGCAAAATTCGCCGGTTCATAAAACCCTCCTTATACCTTGCTCAAAACAGCCACCATATCTACCTATTATGGCATTTCCATAGCCATTCCGAGATATATTGCCATGTAACTCCACCATTCTGTTTATTATGACACGCATCTTCATTTTCATATTGCTTTGCATCATCATATAGTTCACACATTTTGTGGCAAGGCCACCGTTCATGTTTTTTATACATGTCACTCTTGGTCATTGCATATCCCGGTACACTGCCGAAGGAATTCATATAGAGTCATATCTTTGTTCTAGCATCGAGTTGTAATATCAAGTTGTAAGTAAATAAAAGTGTGATGATCATCATTATTAGAAAATTGTCCCATGCGAGGTTATCAAAAATAAAAGAGGCCAATGAAGCCCAAATAAACAAAAGAGGCCAAAGAAGCCCACCAAAAAAAGAGCCCAAAGAGCCCAAAATAAAAAAATGAGAGAAAAAGTGAGAAGGGACAATGTTACTATCTTTTTTCCACACTTGTGCTTCAGAGTAGCACCATGTTCTTCATGATAGAGAGTCTCCTATGTTGTCACTTTTATATACTAGTGTTATAGAACTTGGCTTGCATATTCCAACGATGGGCTTCCTCAAATGCCCTAGGTCCTCATGAGCAAGCAAGTTGATGCACACCCACTATTTTTTCTTTTGAGCTTTCATACACTTATAGATCTAGTGCATCCGTTACATGGCAATCCCTACTTGCTCACATTGATATCAATTGATGGACATCTCCATAGTACATTAATTTTCCGAGTTGATGTGAGACTTTCTCCCCACTTTTTTCTATTACCACCATCTATTCCACCCATAGTGCTCTATCCATGGCTCACGCTCATATATTGCGTAAAATATTGAAAAGGCTGAAGGGCGTTAAAAAGTATGAACCAAATGCTTGGCTGACACCGGGGTGGGCATGATTACCTTGTGCTAAGAAGAGGGAGCATAATAAGACAATATGATTTTGTAGGGATAACTTTCTTTAGCCATCTTATTTTTTGAAGCTTAATGATTTACTATCTAGTATGCTTGAAATATTATTGTTTTCATGTCAACATATTTTTTTAAAAACTTACGAATCTGAACTTTCATACCACATTAAAGAACAATTTCATTGATAAATATGTTGGGTAGCGTTCCATATCAAAAATTATGTTTTTATCATTTACTTACTCGAGGACAAGCAGGAATTAGGCTTGGGAATTCTTGATACGTCTCCAACGTATCTATAATTTTTCATTCTTCCATGCTATTATATTATCTACCTTGGATGTTTTATATGCATTTATATGCTATTTTATATGATTTTTGGGACTAGCCTATTAACCCAGAGCCTAGTGCCAGTTTCTATTTTTTCCTTGTTTTTGAGTTTCGTAGAAAAGGAATATCAAATGGAGTCCAAACGGGACGAAACTTTACGAGGATTTTTCTAGGACCAGAAGACACTAGAAGGACCTGGAGTACACATCAGGGGAGCTGCCAGGCAGCCACAAGTATGGAGGGCGCGCCCCCACCCTTGTGGGCCCTTCGAGCGTCCCCTGACCTAATTCTTTCGCCTATATATTCTCATATATTCTAGAAGCATCAGAACATCCATCAAAACCACTTTTCTGCCGCCGTAACCTTCTATTCTCGTGAGATCCCACATGGAGGCCTTTTTCGGTACTCTGTCGGAGCAGATTCGACCATGGAGGGCATCTAAATCAACACCATTGCCATACCAATGAAGTTTGAATAGTTTACCACAGACCTACGGGTCCATAGCTAGTAGCTAGATGGCTTCTTCTCTCTCTTTGATGCTCAATACCATGTTCTCCTCGATGTTCTTGGAGATCTATCCGATGTAATCTTCTTTTGCGGTGTGTTTGTCAAGATCCGATGAATTGTGGGTTTATGATCAGATTATCTATGAATAATATTTGAGTCTCTTCTGAATTCTTATATGCTTGATTTAATATCTTAGTAATTCTCTTCGAACTGTCGGTTTGGTTTGGCCAACTAGATTGGTTTTTCTTGTAGTGGGAGAAGTGCTTTGCTTTGGGTTCAATCTTGCAGTACTCCATCCCAATGACAGTAGGGGACATGACATGTATTGTATTGTTTCCATCGAGGATAACAAGATGGGGGTTTTCATCATATTTCTTGAGTTAATTCTGCTATGTCATGTCAACTTGCTTAAGATGTTACTCTGTTCTTATGAACTTAATACTCTGGATGCAGAATCGTTTCGGTCGATGTGTGGAGTAATAGTAGTAGATGCAGGCAGGAGTCGGTCTACTTGATACGGACATGATGCCTATATTCTTGATCATTGGCTTAGATGTCGTCATAATTATTCGCTCTTCTATCAATTGCTTGACAGTAATTTGTTCACCCACCGTAATATTTGCTATCATGAGAGAAGCCTCTAGTGAAACCTATGGCCCCTGGATCTATTTTACATCTTATAAGTTTCTAATCTACTATTTGCAATCTTTTACTTTTCAATCTATAAACCAAAAACCCAGAAATATTTACTTTACTAGTTCATCTATCTATATCGGTTCTTACTTTTGCAAATAACCGTGAAGGGATTTACAACCCCTTTATAGCGTTGGGTGCAACTTGATTGATTGTTTGTGCATGTATTTTGCGATTTGTGCGTAATCTCCTACTGGATTGATACCTTGGTTCTGAAACTGAGGGAAATTCTTACTCTACTTCAGTAGCACTTCTCACCTTCCTAGCCCACCAAAAAACCCTATCCCCTCCCGCGCGTGCTTCCGTCCCGGCGCTAGCTGAGCCTGCCGCTCCACATTGATGGCAAGTCAGGGCGACGCGACCTCTCACTGCATCCTCCATTGAAGCGGTGTGCTAGCCGAAGGCGCCGCCCGCTGCACGCCCTACATTAGACTACTCACAGTGGGGAGTAACTTTAGAGCCAGTCTAATAAGGCCTAGTCAGCAGGCTATAAGACTTGCGGTGTCACTAATATGTACTAGACGAGAGAGAGGGAGAGACGAAGAGAAGAGGTGCACACATGCACTCACTACAAAAAAAACCACTTCCGTGATAATATGTGTTTATCACAGTAGGTCACGTTTTCTGTCATGCATGTACATCCATGATGATTTTATGACATAATCAAGATAGGCATATCTGTGCTGTCATAGAAGTGTTCCATGACAATACCAGAATTATCATCACAGAAGTGTTCACTTCCATGACGATAAATAGTGCGTCATGGAAGTGCTTTAGTCAAGGGTAACCGACACGTGGCATCCATCGTAACGGCATGCCGTTAACCCTATCGGGTGCGGTTTTGGATTCGATAACCCGTTAACAGCCAGGAACAATGGGGATTTTCCACGTGTAAAATTCTCATTGGCCGAACGAACCATGTGTCAGCTCCACATGCAGACAGATGTCAACCAACCAATGGACAGGAGGCGCCAATGATACGTCGACACGTGGCACGGCCCAACAGGGGCCCATTCAGGTCAAAAGGCCGGCCTGTTTGACTTGGTCAAAGGATAACTGGCTGGCCCATCAAAAGCCTGCTAACGGCATGCTCGCATATAGCCCATTCAGGCCCGATAACACACAGCCCATTATGGTCTTTCCTAATTCGGCCCACTAGCTTCATCTGGGCCGTCCAATACGATTCCAGCCTGTTGTAACTTCCGGCCCATGTATGGCCCATGACATCTTTCGTCCCATATGAGGCCCTTTGTAACTCTCGGCCCATTAACGGCCCGTAGTGAAACTGGCCCATAATGAACAGTATGTCGCTTCATACCCATTAACAACCCATTACTCCATTGCGCCGTTCCCAGCCCGTGTTATCTTTCGGCCTTTTAACGGCCCATTTATTCTTGGGATGATTTGTAGCATTCGGTAGCTTACGGTCTGTTACTGGCCTTTTCCGCTTGTGGGCCAAATTCAGCCCGTGGTTAAAGTCGGCCCGTTTATGGCCCGTTGACCCGTTGGGCAGTTTTCATAATGGCCCATTAACGACAAGTTATGCCTGTCAATGGAATTAATCCCGTTATACTCGTCGGCCTCTTAAAGGCCCATACTGGTCATCCCATGAACGGACAACTGTCTCTCTAGCCCGTTTACGGCCCATAATGCGGTCTGTTGTTAGGCCAATTGATCATACGACCCGTAGAAGGCCCATTGATTCTACGACCCGTAGAAGGCCATGGTGACAACGTTCCGCTTGTTGCCCATGGTTATTGTGGCCAAGTTTTAAATAATAGGTTATTCCGGCACTAGAAAACCACGAAAAAAGAACTGCACTGACTACAAGCAAACAAATAAACAAATAAGCAAGCAACATACGCTAGGCTATTACGGCTATTACACAAATTACAACCACCGGGCATCAAAGTTCGCCACTAGTGTAAATATGGGGAAGAAAGCAGCGTGTTACATACACTATTGTCAAAGTTGGTAACTAGTGCGAATAAACGCTGCAGCAAAACAAGTCCAGAACTGAAACCACTTCACAAGAGGTCAAGAAAAAATATCCTGGGTATCCACAATGCTGGCAAGACGCTTATCAAGCTTATTAGCTTTCTCGTGTTTGGCGCTTAAATCCTCTAGTACTTGCTGTTGCACCAGAATGTATGCATTTGAATTCTCCAAATACTTCCTCGATCCTTCGGCTTCCGGTCGCAGCACATCTGATTGATGTCTTTCAACTTGAAGTTGAGACTCAAGAAGCTGAACTGATTCAGGCAGCGAGTTCGAAGAGCTTGTGCCAGCAGTAGTGACCAGTAACTCAACACTACATCAAGGCACGACTTTGGGGTTATTTCACTGTCCACAAGATAGTTTTTATCATCTTTCTTGGAGACCAACAGGGTTGTCTCACTATCTTGAACCTTATCTGCATTACTTTCTGTACCATTGCATAATGGGGTGCTCTTCTCCAATATTCTGTCGGCATTCTACAAGAGGAACAAGCAGACTCGTCACAGGTTTACCATGTTGTGTATGAAACTCATTTTGGTAAACCAGTTTAGTTGTAAGGTGGACAGGATAGCAACATAAACAAACATACATCTATGTAGTATGGTCATTGTATGGTCTATATCATTCTAGTTTATGTTGTCAAATCAAGATAGAGACAGTTCAAACCATATATGTTTAAGACAAAGCAGCATAGACATAATGTAAGTGTGGGAAACTACACAACACTAACAACACTTGTAATGTGCATGCCATGAGAACATAACTGTTTATTCAATTGAAACTGAAATGAACATAGAGCAAGTTACAAAAGCAAACCAGTTAAAGAAACATGTTTAAATGATACCTTTTGCACCATTGGCGTTTCAATTGCATCCTTCAAATTTTAAATTAGTTGGTATGAGTAAATATAGTGATGCTAGAGCAAAGGAGTATGAACCATAGCTAGGGAACCTGACCTGAGAAAAATTGTTCTTCTGCTTTAAGCGTTGACTTGGGGTTCGGAGTGGTGGTCCTCATGCTTTGGGCACTGCACTTGCCTTACCAACTGCTCGTGTTTGGGTGCTCTGTGGTGGAGACAGTGCTGTGTCAACTTCTAACATCCCAAATTTTCAATTTGGAATGTTATACATAGATCATACTGCATTGCATATTTTTATTGCATTTGTGCTTGCGATCGTCGAAAATTCTAACCAACTCAAGGACCTACGGAGAGAGTTGGGAATTCTACCGTTTTCGTATTTGAGTTTCTCGAATATCGGTACGGGGATTGCTTTGATTTTATTTATTTTTCTCTCCTAAAAATATTTCTCAGTAAAATATACAAGCGGAGATAATATGACTTCTCCAAAATAAAAGAAATATTGGAGGAAAAATATTAAAATCACTTTTGGAATTTTATTCGGATTTATTTGCGATTTTATTTGCATAGGAAAAATGCGCGTTTTTCAAAATTGCATTTAGGTCCGGGAAAAATGTTCACTTTGTCCAAAATATTATTAGAGGACGGTGAAAATTTATTTAGGAATTTTTGGAGTCCGTTTAGTCTTTTTTTTCGCCTGTTTTAGTGCGTTAGGACTATTTAGAAAAAAAAGTCAATCGACCTAACCGGGCCGTGTCCGGCTAGGACTCAGACTGGGGGGCCTTTAAAGCCCGAAGCCGTCGTCCCGCAGCCCACCCTGCCGCCGAAACCCTAGCCGCCGCCAGCCCTAGTCGCCGCCGCCCCGACGTCGCACCGCCCGCCCGTCCGCCGTCGGAGCCCGCCGCCGCCGCCCCGCCGCGTCGCCGCCGCATCGCAGCCCGTCCGCCACCGGAGCCCGCCACCGCCGGAGTTCGCCGCCGCCGGAGTTCACCGTAGTAAGGTAGCCGCCGGTTTTTCTGTAAAAACCGTTCGGTTTTGTTTTCGAAACCCTAGATCTGTTTTTCTAAATAGACCGGTTTGGTTTTTTTCCGGTTTAGTTAAATAGCGGACGTTCGTCCGTACGTTCATTTTAACGAACACTGTTCGCCCGTTAGTCACAGATAATGAACGTTCGTTCGTTAGCCTGCTCATCAGTTTTCTTTTTCGGGGCTTTTTCTGCGATTATTTTCGATCGTGATTTCTGCCCTGATCTTGTTTTTAGTTTTTCTTTTTGCTCGAGAGTTGGAATCAGGCGATTCAAGTGCCCAGATCTTCGTCTCGAAGCCCTCTTACTGTTTAACCAACTTGAACAATGTTTTGCTACTGTAAAATTTGACTTTAGTTCAATCTAGTAAACGGATCTTGTTTGTTTCGCAGTTTGAGTTTCGTTGCTCGGTTTGATTTGTTACTTTTTGCAAACCGGAGTTCTTAAGTTGAACTTTTTGGTTAGATCTTCTTGTTTGGAGTTTTGTTTGTGCATCTTTTCTTGATTGCTTATGTATGCTATTGTTTGCTTGCGATAGAATTCCCAGAGTGCGAATCGTGCTACTACGAGTCCCTAGGTTTGGCGAATCATCAGCAAAGCAAGTAACACTTTGATCATACCCTTTATTACCCAGTTTTTATGCATTAGATCAAACCCTCACACATTGCATGAGTAGGATCTATTAACTTGTGTGTCTGGGAAGTAGATTGAGGTCGAACCTATTACCTGCATTATTTTCAAACCCTTGGGAGTTTCTTCTACGTTATGCTTAGGTTGCCATGCTATGCACGTAGACGTGGTTTGGGTTTGAGAGAATATCCATGACAGATGTGCGTTGTTAATTAATGGTTCAACTTAAGGTGGCTACTTGAATACACATTTGGGTGGATTGGTTGCAGGGCACCTGGAGAATCCAGTGTTGTCCTAGGAAATCCCGGAGGAACCGTGTGATTATCCAATGGAATGCCACCCAAGCTCAAAGGGATCATAAGACTATTCATTCTAGAAACTTCTGTGTGCAGCCACAATGCCATTATGGGCTCTGGCATAGTATGAGTAAGTTGTGTGAGCTCTTTCAGTGGTGGACTAGCAGATGTAGGGGAAAGTAGGTGTATGGGTCCACCCGGGGTAAAGAGTAAATGCTTCTGGAAAACTGTGTCTCTGTCATCCGTTTCTCAAACACCATGTAGTGCGAGAAATCCAATGGAGGAGATCGAGTCTTGTGGGGAAAAGTGCTCAAACCTCTGGAAAGTGTACAAACTAATCATGATTAGCCGTGTCCCCGGTTATGGACAATCTTGAGTATCTGGTACTTGAATTATTGGTTGATCTCATCATTCTAAAATTAATTTGTTGGGTTGATAATGACTATTTTAATTGGGATTGAGTTGGAGGAACCTTCTCCATGATGTTTCAGCTACCATGATAGTTAAAATAAAATGTATTCCTTTGTTGTAGGGAAAAATTAGCTTTACGCAAAAACTTTAACCTTAGAGCTTCCACCAGCCAAATATGCATATAGTGTTAGCCTTTTATTTCGGTTACTTGCTCTACTGTGTTATCTTGCCAGCATATTCCATGTGCTGACCCGTTTCGGGCTGCAACATATTACGTTGTAGACTTTTCAGACGATGAGTAAGACGTGCTAGGTCGTTTGTCATGCACTCAGCTATGCCATTGGAGTTGATGGACTCACTTATCTTCCAAGCCTTCCGCTGTTATTTTGTTAGATGGCCTTATGCCATAGACTTTTGTAATAAGTTATCTTTTGAGACATTCGTTGTAATAAGTGTGTGATTGCCACTCTGTTATAAATCCTTCAAGTACTGTGTGTGTCAGCATTACCGATCCAGGGATGACACAGAAACTCAGAGACTTCGGCCCATTCGGATCATGGTCGCTACACAACTAGAACCGGGTTATTGTCTGCTAGGGTTGGGGTTAGAAGGGGTGTAGCTGGTTCTCTGTCCAACTGGGTAGGGGTACAATCTCCGTGAGTCTGGGTTATTTGTGGTGGGGCTGGTTCTTGGGCAAGTACAACCATGATTCTATTTGCATCAACGGGTAGCACGATCTTTTCTGAAGACCGTGTTTTTACTCCCATAGATACTACCATCACCCTCTCCAAGCATCACCGGGATCTACACCGCCACCTTACCAGAAGAGGAGCGATGGAATATTCAAGGTCAAATTCCCGGGAGGACCTTCGCGCCATCCACTGAGCCAATAGAGTTTTCTTTTGATGCACCCATCTAGAGCCTAGTATGGCAGCCCACATTACCATGGGATGTATTGGAGAAGTCTACAAGTAGGAGCTGAAGGACACTATCTACCAGATATGTGGACGCCGAGATGAGCAATGGGACATGATCAGCACCCGGAAGGATAGGTCCATTGCAGCGTTCATCCAAGAGTTAAACCAGCACATTCGTCAACAGGAGCACCAGATGTGCACAGGGATGATAGATTTGAAGAAGGTGCTAACCAGGAACTTAGAACTAGAGGAAGAACTCAAGTCTACACACGACGAATACGAGGAGGATATGATAATACTTGTGGAGAAGAATGATGACTTGACAAGGAAGCTAGGAGTATTCATGGGAGATCTAGCACCAGGAGGAGAAGAAGAAGAAGAAGAACCCAAAGAGATCCGTTCTGAGGACTACATCATCATCGACGACACGGACTCATACCCCAATGATAGTGATGAAGACTATGAAGATGAAGCTGGAGCAGACATCATGGAATCTTCTGCCGATCAAAATTTCTAGATGACCACCCTATGACTTGTATTTTCCCCCCATAGAGTAGAATTTAGTGCAATTTTGTAACGTTAGTTAGAAGCTTTGTAAGCCCTTGCTTGAAATTAATAAGTGTGATATGATTATGTTTGTCTCATGTGCATTTGGGTAGTGAATTTTCCCCTAGACCTCATTTCTATTCTAATCTCTTCACTCTACACCCATCAGATGCCTCCGAGACGTGAGCCCGGATTTCAGTTTCCCCCTGAGCTCACTCAGTTGATCCAGCAGCAGAACAATTTGATGCAACTTCTTATTCAAAACAATCAGAACAATCAGAAGAACAACAACAACCCTCCACCACCACCACCCATGGACAACATGACACGTTTCTTAGGGTTGCAACCACCGGTGTTTTCTAGCAGCATTGAACCAATAGTTGCTGATGATTGGTTGCGCAAGATTGGAAGGGATTTGACCACCGCAAACTACACTGATGCTGAGAAGGTGCGATTTGCCGCACATCAATTAGCTGGACCAGTAACTGCAAGGTGGGAGAATTACACAGCCACTTTCCCTGTAGCCAATGTCACTTGGGATCAGTTTCAGCAAGCTTTTCGCACTGCCCATGTCTCAACTGGAGCTACGAGCATGAAGAAGCGAGAGTTTCGCAACTTGCGCCAAGGAAATTGTACTGTGGCTCAATACGTAGAGGATATTAGTACCTTATCTCGTTATGCCCCAGATTGTGTGGCCACAGATGCCGCAAAGCAGGAGAGGTTTATGGAAGGGCTGAATGATGAGATGAGCATACAGTTGATGGTGGCAACCTTCAACAACTACCAGGAGGATACACCCATAACCATGGAGGCCACACCCATAATGGAGGAAGGTCTCACAATCACAATGGCTCCAAGAATGGGAATGGGAATGGAGCAAACAATAATCAGAACCGCTCTACTCCATCCACACCCGCCAAGAGGGATTTAAGCCACGTTACATGTTTCAAGTGTGGGAAGAATGGACACTATGCCACGGTGTGCCCTGAAGCTAAGAATGGGAACGGCAATAGAAGCGCCGGGAAGAAGGCCAACCCATTCAACAAAGGACAAGTGAACCACGTGACCGTGGAGGAGGTTGAAGAGCAACCAGAGGAAGTTATCCGTAAGTTTTGGTTAAGTCATTTACCACAGTAGTTCTTTTCAATACTGGTGCATCGCATTCATACATTTCAAGGGGATTCGTAAATAGACATAATTTCCCCACCAGAGTCCTAATGACCCCCATGTTAGTAAGTTCACCCGGAGCCGAATATATGGCAAATCAAGGATGTTTTCAGATGCCATTGACCATTGGACAACCTGTTTTTCCCTCAGACCTGATAGTTTTGGAGTCACAAGGATTGGATGTGATACTATGTATGGATTGGCTATCGATGTATGGAGGGAACATCGATTATGCCAGTAGGTCTATTTTTCTTACCACCCCAGAGGGGAAAAGGATCAAGTATGTATCTAGGCATTCACCTAGAAGGACACAAATGCATTCCCTCATGGGAGTTGTTCAGTAGGAAGTGCTCGTATTAAAGGATTACCCGGATGTATTTCCAGAGGAGCTACCAGGCATGACACCGGATAGGGATATTGAGTTTTTGATAGAGTTATTGCCTGGCACCGGACCAATATCGAAGAGACCGTACCGGATGCCAGCAAATAATTTGGAGGAGATCAAGAAGCAGATTAAGGAGTTATTGGAGAACGGATTTATTCACCGGAGTTCATCACCTTGGGGAGCCCCAGTACTTTTGGTCAAGAAGAAGGATGGATCCTTAAGGATGGTCGTTGATTATCGGGCACTGAATGAAGTGACAATTAAGAATAAGTACCCGCTACCGATGATCAATGATTTGCTCGACCAACTTCAAGGAGCTAAAGTATTCTCCAAGATCGATATGCGATCAGGATACCATCAGTTGAAGATTTGAGAGAAGGATATACCTAAGACAGCCTTCACCACAAGGTATGGGCTATATGAGTATACAGTTATGTCATTTGGATTGACTAACGCCCCTGCCTATTTCATGAGTATGATGAATAATGTGTTCATGGAGTTCTTGGATAAGTTTTTCGTAGTATTCATTGACGATATCTTGGTGTAATTGAAGAATGAAGAGGAACACGCAGAGCATTTGCGTTTAGTTTTGGAGAAGCTCAGAGAACATCAGTTGTACGCCAAAATTAGCAAATGCGAGTTTTGGTTGAAGGAAGTTGGATTCTTAGGGCATGTTATATCAGGAGAAGGTATAGCAGTGGACCCCGTCAAAGTGCAGGCAGTCACTGAGTGGTTGACACCCACTTCAGTTGGAGAAATCCGCAGTTTTCTTGGACACGCGGGATATTACCGGAGATTCATAGAGAATTTCTCCAAGATTGCAATGCTGATGACAACATTATTGAAGAAACAGAGAAAGTTCCATTGGACTGAAGAGTGCGAAGAAAGTTTCCAGGAGTTGAAGAAACGGTTGACGACAACCCCAGTGCTGATCTTGCCAGATATACACAAGGATTTCCAAGTGTATTGCGATGCTTCACACTTAGGATTTGGAGGAGTAGTCATGCAGGATGGAAGAGTTGTTTCTTACGCATCACGTCAACTTCGACCGCACGAGTTGAATTATGCGACGCGTGATTTGGAGCTAGCAGCAGTTGTGCATGCGCTCAAAACTTGGAGACATTTCCTTATTGGAAATCGTTGTGATGTGTACATGTATCACAAGAGTTTGAAGTACATTTTCACCCAGAAGGAGCTGAACCTCAGATAGAGGAGATGGTTGGAGCTCATAAAAGATTATGATATGAAGATGCACTATCACCCAGGAAAGGCCAATGTCGTTGCAGACGGTTTGAGCCGGAAGAGCTAAGCAAAATCCCTGGTTAAGGGATGATTGCCAAAGGAGTTAGCGGAAGATCTCAAGGAGCTTCGTTTGGAGATAGTTCCTAGAGATTTTGTTGCAACCTTGGAGGTTCAGTCAACATTGTTGGGCAAGATATGAGAAGCCCAGAAGGATGACAAGGAGATTGCTGATATCAAGGAGAAGATGAGCAAAGGAAAAGCCAAGGGTTTTCGTGAGGACGAACACGACACCTTGTGGTTTGAGGATCGAATCTATGTGCCCCACAACGCTAAGATCAGGAAGTTGATACTACAGGAAGCACATGATTCGCCATACTCGATACACCCCAGAAACACTAAGATGTATTTGGATATAAAGGAGCGTTTCTGGTGGACGGGAATGAAGAAGGATATTGCCGAGTATGTAGCAGTATGTGATGTATGCCAGAGAGTAAAGGCGGAACATCAAAAGCCAGCAGGATTGCTACAGCCTATGCCAATACCAGAATGGAAGTGGGATAAGCTTGGCATGGACTTTATCACTGGATTGCCCAGGACCAAATCAGGATATGACTCAATCTGGGTAGTAGTGGATCGCTTGACCAAAGTGGCCCACTTTATCCCCGTGAAAACCACGTATACCAGTGCGAAGTTGGCCAAGATATACATGACCAGGATCGTAATGTCTGCACGGAGTTCCGAGGACCATTGTATTAGATAGAGGAACACAGTTTACCTCAAAGTTTTGGCATCAGCTACACCAAACTTTGGGAACGAGGCTGGAATTCAATACAGCTTTTCACCCGCAGACAGATGGACAGACCGAGAGAGTCAATCAGCTTCTGGAGGACATGTTGAGAGCTTGTGCGTTAGATTATGGATCTAGTTGGGATGACAACTTGCCCTACATGGAGTTCTCGTACAAAAATAGTTACCAGGCCAGTTTGAAGATGGCACCGTTCGAAGCATTGTACGAGAGGAGATGCCAAACGCCGTTGATGTGAGATGAAGTCCGAGACCGTCAGTTGTTTGGGCCAGATCTGATCAAAGATTTGATGACCCACAAGTGTAGGGGATCTATCGTAGTCCTGTCGATAAGTAAGAATGTTGAACGCAACGAGGAGCAGAAAGAAATGATAGGCAGTTTTTAGTAAAGTATTCTCTGCAAGCACTGAAATTATTGGTAACAGATAGTTTTGTGATAAGGTAATTGGTAGCAAGTGACAAAAGGTAAAAGTAAATTAGGTGCAGCAAGGTGGTCCAATCCCTTTTGTAGCAAAGGACAAACCTGGAAAAACTCTTATATGAAGGAAAGCGCTCTCGAGGACATATGGGAATTATTGTCAAGCTAGTTTTCATCACGATCATCTGATTCGCGTTCGGTACTTTGATAATTTGGTATGTGGGTGGACCGGTGCTTGGGTGCTGTCCTTACTTGGACAAGCCTCCCACTTATGATTAACCTCTAATGCAAGCATCCGGAACTACAAAAGAAGTATTAAGGTAAACCTAACCATAGCCTGAAACATATGGATCCAAATCAGCCCCTTACGAAGAAACGCATAAACTAGGGTTTAAGCTTCTGTCACTCTAGCAACCCATCATCTACTTATTACTTCCCAATGCCTTCCTCTAGGCCCAAATAATGGTGAACTTTCATGTAGTCGACGTTCACATGACACCACTAGAGGAGAGACAACATACATCTCATCAAAATATCGAACGAAGACCAAATTCACATGACTACTAATAGCAAGACTTCTCCCATGTCCTCAGGAACAAAAGTAACTACTCACAAGACATAATATGGTTCATGATTAGAGGGGTATTAATATGCATAATGGATCTGAACATACGATCTTTCACCAAATAAACCAACACGCATCAACTACAAGGAGTAATCAACACTACTAGCAACCCACAGGTACCAATCTGAGGTTTGGGTACAAAGATTGGATACAAGAGATGAACTAGGGTTTGAGAGGAGATGGTGCTAGTGAAGATGTTGATAAAGATAGCCCTCCCCAAGAAGGGAGAGTTGTTTGTGATGACGGCGGTGACGATTTCCCCCTCACGGAGGGAAGTATCCCCGACAGAACGGCTCTGCCGGAGCCCTAGATTGGTTTCCGCCTCGGTTCCGCCTCGAGACGGCGGCGGCTGGTCCCGAAAGCCCCCTTCTGATTTTTTCTAGGTCAAAACACCTCATATAGGAGAAGATGGGCATTGGGGGGCCTTCGAGGGGCCCACGAGACAGGGGGCGCGCCCTGGGGGGGCGCCCCCACCCTCGTGGACAGCCGGTGGCCCCCCTCGTGAACTTCTTTCGCCAGATATTTTTTATATTTTCTGAAACAGAGTTCTGTGGAGTTTTGGGGCTTTTGGGGTTGTGCATAATAGGTTTCCAGAGTTTTCTCCTTTTCCAGCCCAGAATTCCAGCGCCCGGCATTCTCCCTCTTCATGTAAACCTTGTAAAATAAGAGAGAAAAGGCATAAGTATTGTGACATAACAAGTAATAACAGCCCAAAATGCAATAAATATCAACATATAAGCATGATGCAAAATGGACGTATCAACTCCCCCAAGCTTACACCTCGCTTGTCCTCAAGCGAAAGCCGATATCGATAAATATGTCCACATGTTTAGAGATAGAGGTGTCGATAAAAACAAAATACGGACATGAGGGCATCATGATCATTCTCATAACATCAACTTATATATATATATATATATATATATATATATATATATATATATATATATATATATATATATATATATATATATTCATATGATTCTTATGCTAAAGTAACAATTCATCCACAATATGAAGTATGAATCATAAACTTCATTGAAACTAACAAACATTGATCTCGGTCATTAAAGTAATTGCAATTTATCGTAACATTGGAAAGAGTCAATTTAAGAGCTTTTCAGCAAGCCTACATACTCAACTATCATATAGTCTTTGAAAATTGCTCACACTCACGCAATACTTATGTTTATGGAGTTTTAATCAGACACAGAGAAAGATAGGGGCTTATGGTGTTGCCTCCCAACCTTTTATCTCAAGGGTAATGTCAACAGTAATAGACCATGAAAACTTACATCCAAGTGGTTATATATGTCAGGATCTTTCTAACACAATGTGCTTGCCAAAGGATAAAATGTAAAAAGGAAAGGTGAATTTCACCTTGACACATTTGATGCAAGGATAATAGATAGGCCCTTCGCAGAGGGAAGCAGAGGTTGTCATGTGTTTTTATGGTTGGATGCACAAAGTCTTAGCATACAAGAACTTCACTTTATATTGCCACTTGTGATAAGGACCTTTATTATGCAGTCCGTCGCTTTTATTTCTTCCATATCACAAGATCGTATAAAGCTAATTTCTCCCACACTAATAAATCATACATATTTTAGCGAGTTTGCAACATGACAACTTAATTGGAAGGATCTTTCTCAATCCATAGGTAGGTATGGTGGACTCTCATGGAAAAACTGGGTTTAAGGATGTATGGAAGCACAAGTAGTATCTCTACTTGGTGCGAGGAGTTTTGGCTAGCATGAGGGGGAAAGGCAAGCTCAGCATGTTGGATGATCCATGACAATATACTTTATTTCGGATATAAGAAGACATAACCCATTATGTTGTCTTCCTTGTCCAACATCAACTCTTTAGCATGTCATATTTTAATGAGTGCTCACAATCATAAAAGATGTCCAAGATAGTGTATTTGCATGTGAAGCCTCTCTTCTTTTGTTACTTCCTATTAATTGCAATGATGACCAAAACTATGTTTGTCAACTCCCAACAACTTTTATTCATCATACCCTTATATGTGAAGTCATTACTCCCCACAAGATCAATATGATCTCTTGGATACTCTTTATGTTTTCTTTCTTTTTATCCTGACCCAAGTGAGGAAATCAAGCCATTGACTCAACACTAATCTTTATTATATAGCTCACGGACTTGATTACAAAGGGTAAAGATCATAAGGCAAAAGCTCACAACTACATCATGCTAACATTATTCTACTAGATCAAGATACTACCAAAAGGATCAAACTAAGTAAAACGGTAAAGATAGGAGTGATGGTGATATGATACCGGGGTCACTCCCCCAAGCTTGGCAGTTGCCAAGGGGAGTGCCCATACCCATATGATTATGTCTCCTTTTTCAGGGGTGCTGATGATGGAGTTGGAAGTAGTGATGCTGGATCATCATATATCGAGCGTAGGAGATCCTCCAGCTTGCGGATAATACCTATGAGTGCAGCTATGTAATCCTTCAACAGAATATTTTCACTTGTGTGTTGCTTGTTCTGAATTTGAGCTAACTCAATCATCCTGAAAGGTTCGATCTCAGTTGAGGTAAAGAGATTAGGAAGATATTTAGGGATGTCTTCTTCTCCCAATGCCTGAGCCGGATCCTCCACCTCCCTCTCGATCTCCTTCTCCTTGTGGATCTCCTCGGGTCCTTCCCTCTTTAGATCTATCTGCATGAGCCAAGCATCGTTGCCTTCATTGTTGGAGGAGGGAGGCGACATGATGCCTGGCTTCGCAAACCCTAGCAAAAAAACAGCTTGAAACAAAAACAGAGGATTTTTGCGTGATACAGAGGACAAAACCTTCGGGAGTATATATAATGATTTTTTACCGACCAAAAGGAGTAATCCACAAGAAAATGGAGTCCGGGAGGCACAGGAGCTGCCCACGAGGCAGGGGGCGCGCCCTGGGCAGGGGGGCGCGCCCTCCACTCTCGTGGACGGCTCGTGTCTCTTCCGGACTGCTACTTATTTTTCTATTTTTCTAAATATTCCAAAACGGAGAAAAATTTCCTTTAGAACTATTTTGGAGTCGGTTTACTTACCGTATCACATATCTCTTCCTTTTCGGAGGCTGAATCGTTCTGGAAAGTGTCCCTTGTGTATTCCTCCGGGGTTACGGTTTCAATAACATTGGTTTCAACATTTATAGGATTATCTGAGATATAATGTTTGATTCTTTGACCGTTCACCACCTTCAGATTTGTACCTTCGAAGTTGTTGATTTTTATGGCACCGGAACGATAGACCTCCTCGATAACGTAAGGTCCTTCCCACTTGGAGAGAAGTTTTCCTGCAAAAAATCTTAAACGAGAGTTGTATAGCAAGACATAATCACCTACGTTAAACTCATTGTATCCTTTTGTCATGCCATCTTTTAACTTTTTCTTTAAATAGCTTGGCATTCTCATAGGCATGGGTTCTCCATTCATCAAGGCAGCTAATGTCGAATAACCTCTTTTCACCGGCAAGTTTGAAATCATAATTGAGTTCTTAAATAGCCCAATATGCCTTATGTTCTAGCTCAAGAGGTAAGTGACAAGCTTTTCCGTATACCATCTTATATGGAGACATACCCATAGGATTTTTGTATGCAGTTCTATAGGCCCATAATGCATCATGAAGTTTCTTGGACCAATTCTTTCTAGACCTATTAACTGTCTTTTGCAAAATTAATTTCAACTATCTATTACTTAGTTTTACTTGACCAATAGTATGTGGGTGATAAGGGGATGCAGTTCTATGATTTACATCATACTTAGCAAGCATTTTATGGAAAGCACCATGAATAAAGTGTGAACCACCATCAGTCATTAGGTATCTAGGGACTCCAAACCTCGGGAAAATAACTTCTTTAAGCATCTTAATAGAGGTTTTATGATAAGCACTACTAGTTGGAATAGCTTCTACCCACTTAGTAACGTAATCAACAACAACTAGAATATGTGTGTACCCATTAGAGGAAGGAAAAGGTACCATATAATCAAAGCCCCAAACATCAAATGGTTCAATAACAAGTGAATAATTCATAGGCATTTCTAGACGTCAACTGATATTACCAATTCTTTGACATGCATCACAAGATAAGACAAACTTATGGGCATCCTTGAAGAGAGTAGGCCAATAAAAACCGGATTGTAATACCTTGTGTGCAGTTCTGTCTCCCGCATGGTGTCCTCCATAAGCTTCGGAGTGGCACTTGCGTAGGATATGTTCTTGTTCATGCTCAGGTACACAACGTCTAATAATACCATCTACTCCTTCTTTATAAAGATGTGGGTCATCCCAGAAGTAATGTCTCAAATCATAGAAGAATTTTTTTCTTTTGCTGGTACGTGAAGCTAGGAGGTATAAACTTAGCAACAATATAATTAGCATAATCAGCATACCATGGAGCAGTACGAGAAGTATTTATGACAGCTAGTTGTTCATCAGGAAAGCTATCATCAATAGGTTGTGGGTCATCAAGTATATTCTCCAACCTAGACAAATTATCTGCAACGGGGTTCTCAACTCCCTTTCTATCAATAATATGCAACTCAAATTCTTGCAGCAAGAGAACCCATCTAATAAGTCTAGGTTTAGCATCTTTCTTTTCCATAAGGAATTTGATAGCAGCATGATCAGTGTGAATAGTTACTTTAGAATTACTGATATAGGGTCTAAACTTATCACAAGCAAATACAACTTATAAAAATTCTTTCTCAGTAGTAGCATAATTTCTTTGGGCACTATCTAGAGTTTTACTAGCATATTGGATAACATTTAATTTCTTATCAACTCTTTGCCCTAGCACAGCACCTACAGCATAATCGCTAGCATCACACATAATCTCAAAGGGTAAATTCTAGTCAGGAGGATGGACAATAGGTGTAGAGATCAATGCTTTCTTAAGTATTTCAAATATTTCTAGACAATCACCATCAAAGACAAAAGGAATATCTTTTTGTAAGAGATTAGTCAGAGGCCTGGAGATTTTGGAGAAGTCCTTTATGAACCTCCTATAAAACCCGGCATGACCAAGGAAACTTCATATATATTTGATGTTCTTAGGGCATGGCATCTTTTCAATAGCATCAACTTTAGCTTTGTCAACTTCAATACCTCTTTCGGAATTTTTATGTCCTAAGACAATGCCTTCATTTACAATAAAGTGGCACTTCTCCCAATTCAAAACAAGATTAGTTTCTTCACATCTCTGCAAAACTCGATCAAGGTTGCTTAAGAAATCATCAAAAGAAGTTCCGTAAACGGAGAAATCATTCATGAAAACCTCAACAATCTTTCCACAAAAATTAGAGAATATAGCCATCGCCCTCCACCCTCGTGGACGCCTCGTGTCTCCTTCGGGACTGCCACTTATTTTTCTATTTTTCTAAAATTTCCAAAACGGTGAAAATTGCCTTTAGAACTGTTCTGGAGTCGGGTTACTTACCATACTACAAACCTCTTCCTTTTTGGAGTCTGAATCGTTCTGGAAAGTGTCCCTTACGTATTCCTCCGGGGTTACGGTTTCAATAACATTGGTTTCAACATTTATAGGGTTACCTGAGATATAATGTTTGATTCTTTGACCATTCACCACCTTCGGATTTGTGCCTTCGAAGTTGTTGATTTTTATGACACCGAAACGATAGACCTCCTCGATAACGTCAGGTCCTTCCCACTTAGAGAGAAGTTTTCCTGCAAAAAATCTTAAACGAGAGTTGTATAGCAAGACATAATCACCTACGTTAAACTCACGCTTTTGTATCCTTTTGTCATGCCATCTTTTAACCTTTTCTTTAAACAGCTTGGCATTCTAAAAAGGTCTGTGTCCTCCATTCATCAAGAGAGCTAATATCAAATAACCTCTTCTCACAAGGGGAAAACAACGGAGGCTCACAGCAGGATCGGACGGAGTTGAGGGAGAGGCCGAGGACGCTCTGTAGCTCCCGAATTGACAGCGAGGAACTCCGGGCACCAATGACAAAGATGATGATGTAGCCAGCGTTGTAGGGCGTCCGGCGATGCTTGGCTCGGCGGGGATGAAGGGGAGGATGGGTGCAGAGCTCGTGGGCACAAAGGAGGGACGAGGGGGTAGCTGTGGCCGTGGTGATGCTCGTCGGCGTGGTCGCGGTGGCTTCGGCCATGGCGAGGAGGAGCATGGGAGCGAGGGGGAGACTGGGCGAGGGGGAGAGAGCGGTCGTGGGGGGTGCGGGGCATCTCCAGGGCGAAGAGGGGACAGGCAGGGAGGGTGGAGGTGGCCGGGCGCGTGCGTGCACGGCGCGGGCACACGCCCTCTTCCTTCTGGCGAGAGGAGGAGGACGACTGGCACTGGGCCAGCACAGTGCTGGGCCGGCCAGTGGGCTTCCAGGTAGGTGGGCTGCTGCAGGTTAGTTCCTTTGTCTCTCTCTTTTGTTTCTGTTTTTTTCTATTTTATATTCTGTTTTGATTTAGTTCAAAGACCAAACCATTTGAAAATTCATGAAATAAATTGTGGGCACATATTGAATTAATTCCAACAGCCCTCAACTAGTTTCACAATTATTAGAGCATTTAAACTATTTATAGAATTTAAATGCCCCAATTCAAATACAATATGGGTTAATTCAAAAATCCAAAAATGTCCTAGAAATATATTCATTATTTTTGACAGAGGTCTACCTTAACCAAAAATCATGAACTTTTCTTGAGGCACTTTGGGTACAATGAAAATATTTTTAGGTTGAACCTAGTTGAGTTCTTTTTGGTGATAGGGTTTGATCAATACCCATTTCAACTTTCTGACCACTTAAACATGATGCAAGCAAGATGCAAACACTAGGCAGTACCAGGAGCTAGGGATGTGACATCTTCAGCAGCACCATCTCATCTCAAACCTTAGTTCATCTCATGTCTTCAATCTTGTTACTCGAACTATAGATTGTTGTTAGGGGGTGACTAGTAGTGTTGATTACATCTTGTAGTTGATTACTATATGGTTTATTTGATGGAGGATTATATGTTTAGATCCATTATGCATATTAATACCCCTCTGATCTTGAGCATGTTCATCACTTGTGAGTAGTTACCTTTGTTCTTGAGGTCACGGGAGAAATCATGTTGCAAGTAATCATGTGAATTTGATGTGTGTTCGATATTTTGATAGTATGTATGTTGTGATCCCCTTAGTGGTGTCATGTGAACGTGGACTACATGACACATCACCATATTTGGGCCTAAGGTAATGTATTGTGGAGTAGTAAATAGATGGTGGGTTGCTAGAGTGACCGAAACATAAACCCCAGTTTATGCACTATTTCGTAAGGGATCGAATGGATCCTAGAGTTTAATGCTATGGTTAGAATTTATTCTTAATACTTTTCTCGTATTTGCGGATGCTTGCGGGAGGGTTAATCATAAGTAGGAGGCTTGTTCATGTAAGAACATCACCTAAGCACCGGTCCACCCACATATCAAATTATCAAAGTAGCGAACACGAATCAAACCAACATGATGAAAGTGACTAGATGAAATTCCCGTGTCCCCTCAAGAACGATTTGCTTACTATAAGAGACCGTTTGGCATGTTCTTTGCCTCAAAAGGATTGGGCTACCTTGCTGCATACTTGTTACAATTTTTGTTAGTTGCTCGTTACAAATTACCTTACTATACAACTACCTGCTACTTACAATTTCAGCTATTGCAGACTTTACCTTGCTAAAAACTACTTGTCATTTCCTTCTGCTCCTCGTTGGGTTCGACGCTCTTACTTATCAAAAAGATCTGAAATTGATCCCCTATAATTTTGGGTCATCAAGGCTATTTTCTGGCGCCGTCGGGGAGCGAAGCACTTTTGGTAAGTGGAGTTCGGTAAGGAAATATTTATATAGTGTGCTAAAATTTATTTTCACTTGCTACTATGGAAAACAATCCTTTGAGGAGTTTGTTCGGGGTATCTTCACCTCATCTGGAACCACAATTAGCTACCCCTCAACCCGCTGCACCTACTGAAAATATTGAATATGAAATCCCTTCGAGTATGATAGAACAACTGCTAGCTAATCCTTATGCCGGAGATGGAACCGAACATCCTGATATGCACTTGATATATGTGGTACAAATTTGTGGATTGTTTAAGCTTGCAGGTCTACCTAGTGATAAAGTTATGAAGAAGGTTTTTCCTTTATCCTTGAGGGAAAAAGAATTAGCATGGTATAGGCTATGCAATGATATTGGATCTTCGAACTGGAATCGATTGAAAATGGAGATCCACCAAACAAATTATCCTATGCATCTAGTTCATCGGGATCGGAATTATATATTTTATTTTTGGCCTCGTGAAGGAGAAAGTATCGCTCTAGCCTGGGGGAGGCTTAGTCAATGTTATATTCATGCCCCAATCATGAGCTCTCAAGAGAAATTACAATCCAGAACTTTTATGCTCGGCTTTCTCGTAATGATCAAACCAGGTTGGATACTTCTTGTGCTGGTTCTTTTATGAAGGAAACTATTAAATTCCGGTGGGATCTTTTGGAAAGAATTAAACGCAACTCAGAAGATTGGGAGTTCGACGAAGGTAAAGAGTCGGGTATAAAACTTGAGTATGATTGTGTTAAATCTTTTATGGATACTGGTGCTTTTCAAAAGTTTAGTACTAATATGGACTTGACTCTGAGATAGTAGCCTCCTTTTGTGAATCTTTCGCTGCTCATGTTGATCTCCCTCAAGAGATGTGGTTTAAATATCACCCACCTATTAAATAAGAAATTAAGGAACTGGTACCCGTTAAATAAGAAACTATAATTTATCATGTTGATCCAGTTGTTCCTTCAGCTTATATTGAAAAACAACCTTTCCCTGTTAGGATAAAGGAACACGCTAATGTTTCAACTGTGGTTAACAAAAGTTATATTAGAACACCTAATCCAGATGAGCAAATTAAAGTAGAGCCTAATATTGCTATGGTAAAGGATCTCTTGGAAGAAAATGTAGATGCGCATGTTATTTGCTTTAATGAAGAGGCTGCTAGAATTGCCAAACCTGATGAAAGGGACAAACATAGACCCGTTGTGGGCATGCCTGTTATTTCAGTTAAAATAGGAGATCATTGCTATCATGGTTTATGTGACATAGGTGCTAGTGTCAGTGCTATTCCCTACTCTTTATACCAAGAAATTATGAATGACATAGCACCTGCAGAAATAGAAAACATTGATGTCACTATTAAACTTGCTAATAGAGATATTATATCACCAATTGGGATTGTTAGAGATGTTGAAGTCTTGTGTGGAAAAATAAAATACCCTACTAATTTTCTTGTTCTTGGTTCCCCACAAGATGACTTCCGTCCCATTATCATTGGTAGACCTTTCTTGAACACTGTAAATGCTCAAATAGATTGTCAGAAGCAAACTATCGGTGATAGTTTTGGTGATGAGTCTCATGAGTTTAATTTTTCCAAGTTTAGTATTAAACTTCGTGAAAAAGAATTGCCTAGTAAGGATGAATTAATTGGTATTGCTTCTATTGTTGTACCACCTAATGATCCTTTAGAGCAATATTTACTAGACCATGAAAATGATTCACATATGCATGAAAGAAATGAAATAGATAAGAAAATCTTTGAACAACACCCCCTACTTAAACACAATTTGCCTATTGAAACTCTTGGAGGTCCTCCTGCACCTAAAGGTTATCCTGTGTTTGAATTACAACAATTGCCAGACACTTCGAAATATGCTTATCTTGATGAAAAGAAAAATATATCCTGTTATTATCTGTGCTAACCTTTCAGAACATGAAGAAGAAAGATTGTTGAAAGTTCTATCGAAGCACCGAGCTGCTATTGGATATACTCTTGATGATTTAAAGGGCATTAGTCCCACTCTAAGTCAGCATAGAATTAATATGGAACCTGATGCTAATCCAGTTGTTGATCACCAACGTCGGTTAAATCCGAAGATGAAAGAAGTGGTAAGAACTGAAATATAAAACTTCTGGAAGCAGGTATAATCTATCTCATAGCTGATAGTAGATGGGTAAGTCATGTTCATTGTGTCTCTAACAAAGGAGGTATAACTGTAGTTCCTAATGATAAGAATGAACTTATTCCACAAATAATTGTTACAGGCTATAGAATGGTAATTAATTTCAGAAAATTAAATAAAGCTACTAGAAAAGATCGTTACCCTTTGCCTTTTATTGATCAAATGCTTGAAAGACTATCTAAGGACACACACTTTTGCTTCCTTGATGGATATTCTGGCTTTTCACAAATACTTGTTTCTCAACCTGATCAAGAAAAGACCACTTTTACTTGTCCGTTTGGAACTTATGCTTATAGACATATGCCTTTTGGTTTTTGTAATGCACCTGCTACCTTCCAAAGATGCATGATGTCTATATTCTGTAACTTTTGTGAAAAGATTGTTGAGGTTTTCATGGATGAATTTTCTGTTTATGGGAAGTATTTTGATGATTGTTTAAGCAATCTTGAGCGAGTTTTGCAGAGATGTGAACAAACAAATCTCGTCTTAAATTGGGGAAAGTGCCAATTTATGGTTAATGAAGGCATTGTTTTGGGTCATAAAATTTCTGAAAGAGGTATTGTAGTGGACCAAGCTAAGGTTGATGCAATTGAGAAAATTCCATGTCCTAAGGACATAAAAGGTATTCGTAGTTTCCTAGGTCATGCTGCTTTTTATAGGAGACTTATCAAAGACTTTTCTAAAATTTATGGGCCTCTTACTAGTCTCTTGCAAAAGGATATTCCTTTTGTTTTTTATGATGATTGTCTCAAAGCCTTTGAAACACTTAAGAAAGCCTTAATATCCGAGCATATTGTTCATCCACCTGATTGGAACTTGCCTTTTGAAATTACGTGTGATGCTAGGGATTATGTCGTTGGTGCTGTTCTAGGGCAAAGAGTTGATAAGAAATTGAATGTTATTCAGTATGCTAGTAAAATTCTAGACAGTGCTCAACGAAATTATGCTAGTACTGAAAAGGAATTCTTAGCAGTGGTGTTTGCTTGTGATAAATGTTGACCTTATATTGTTGACTCTAAAGTTACTATTTCACACAGACCATGCTGCTATTAAATATCATATGGAAACGAAAGATGCTAAGCCTAGACTTATTCATTGGGTTCTCTTATTGCAAGAATTTGATATACATATCATTGATAGAAAAGGAGCTGAGAACCCCGTAGCCGATAACTTGTCTAGGCTTGAAAATGTGCTTGATGACCCACTACCTATTGATGGTAGTTTTCCTGATGAGCAGTTAGCTGCAATAAATGTTTCTCATAGTACTCCTTGGTATGCTGATTATGCTACTTACATTATTGCTAAATATTTGCCACCAAGCTTTACTTACCAATAAAAGAAAAAAATCTTCTATGATTTAAGACATTACTTTTGGGATGACCCACATCTTTATAAAGAAGGAGTAGCTGGTATTATTAGACGTTTTGTACCTGAGCATGAACAGGGACAAATCCTACGAAAATGTCACTCCGAGGCTTATGGAGGGCATCATGGTGGAGATAGAACTGCTCACAAGGTATTTCAATCTGGATTTTATTGGCCTTCTCTCTTCAAGGATTCCTGTAAGTTTGTCTCATCCTGTGATGAATGACAAAGGATAGGTAATATCGGTAAGCGTCAAGAAATGCCTACGAATTATTCACTTGTTGTTGAACCATTTGATGTTCAGGGATTTGATTACATGGGACCGTTTCCTTCCTCTAATGGGTATACACATATTTTGGTTGTAGTCGATTATGTTTACTAAATGGATAGAAGTTATTCCAACTAGTAGTGCTGATCACAACACCTTTATTAAAATGCTTAAGGAAGGTATTTTTCCAAGGTTTGGAGTCCCTAGATATTTAATGACTGATGGTGGTTCACACTTTATTCATGGTGCTTTCCGTAAAATGTTTGCTAAGTATGATGTTAACCATAGAATAGCATCACCCTATCATCATCAGTCTAGTGGTCAAGTTGAACTTAGCAATAGAGAAATAAAATTAATTCTGCAAAAGACTGTTAATAGGTCCAGGAAGAATTGGTCTAGGAAATTAGATGATGCACTTTGGGCTTATAGAATAGCATATAAAAATCCTATGGGTATGTCTCCTTATAAAATGGTCTATGGAAAAGCTTGTCATGTGCCTCTTGAGTTAGAACATAAAGCATACCGGGCGGTTAAAAAACTCAACTATGATTTCAAACTTGCTTGTGAAAAGAGGTTATTTGATATTAGCTCATTGGATGAATGGAGAACCTAAGCTTATGAAAGTGCAAAGTTATTCAAAGAAAAAGTTAAAAGATGGCATGACAAAAGAATTCAAAAACGGGAGTTTAAAGTAGAAGAATATGTTCTTTTGTACAACTCTCATTCCAGATTTTTTGTAGGGAAGCTCCTCCCGAAATGGGAAGGCCCATATGTCATCGAGGAGGTTTACCAGTCTGGTGCCAGCAAAATAAATAATTTCGAAGGTACTAACCCGAAGGTTGTCAATGGGCAACAAATAAAGCATTATATCTCAGGTTTGCCCATTAATGTTGAAAGTAATATTATCCAAACTTTGACACCGGAAGAGTACATAAAAGAGTCCTTCCGGAACACTCCAGAAGCATGAAAATAAGGAGGTACATGATACGGTATGTAAACAGACTCCGAAAAATCCATAAAACTATTTTCTGTCAGTTTTGGAATATTTTAAAATTTTGGAAATAAAGAAACTTCCAGGGAGCATCCCCTGGTGAGCACAATACACCAGGGCGCGCTAGGCATGTCTAGCGCGCCCAGGTGGGTTGTGCCCACCTCAGTGAAGGAAATATGCCCTAGAGGCAATAATAAAGTTGTTATTTATATTTCCTTATACATCATGATAAATTTCTTTTATTCATGCTAGAATTGTATTAACCAGAAACTTGATACATGTGTGAATACATAGACGAAACAGAGTGTCCCTAGTATGCCTCTACTAGACTAGCCTATTAATCAAAGATGATTATGTTTCCTAACCATACACATGAGTTGTCATTTGATCAACGGGATCACTTCATTAAGAGAATTATGTGATGGACAAGAATCATCCGTTAGCTTAGCAATATGATCGTTTAGTTTTTCTGCTATTGCATACTTCATGACTTATACATGTTCCTATGACTATGAGATTATGCAACTCCCGAATACCACAGGAACACATTGTGTGCTATAAAACATCACAACGTAACTGGGTGATTATAAAGATGCTCTATAGGTGTCTCCAAAGGTGTTTGTGGTGTTGGCATAGATCGAGAATAGGATTTGTCACTCCGAGTGTCGGAGAGGTATCTCTGGGCCCTCTCGGTAATACACATCGTAATAAGCCTTGCAAGCAAACGACTAATGAGTTAGTCACGAGATGATGTATTACGGAACGAGTAAAGAGACTTGCCGGTGGCGAGATTGAACTAGGTATGATGATACCGACGATCGAATCTCAGGTAAGTAACATGCCGATGACAAAGGGAACGATGTATGTTGTTATGTGGTTTGAGTGATAATGATCTTCATAGAATATGTGGGAACCAATATGAGAATCCAGGTTCCGCTATTGGTTATTGACCGGAGATGAGTCTCAGTCATGTCTACATAGTTCTCGAACCCGTAGGGTCTGCACGCTTAACGTTCGATGACGATCGGTATTATGATTTTATGTATTTTGATGCACCAAATGTAGTTCGGAATCCCGGATGTGATCACGGACAGGACGAGGAGTCTCGAAATGGTCGAGACATAAAGATTGATATATTGGAAGGTTATATTCGGACATCGGAAGGGTTCCGGAGGTCACCGGATAAATACCAGAGCACCGGGAGGTTATCGGAACCCCCCGGGGAGTTAATGGGCCTTAGTGGGCTTTAGGGGAGAGAGAGAGCGGCTGCCTTGGGCTGGGCCACGCGCCCCCCAAGCCTAGTCCAAATTCGACTAGGGGGAGGGGCAGCACCCCCTCCTTCCTTCTCATTCTCTCCTCCCCTTCCTTCTTCTCCTAATCCTACTAGGAAAGGTGGAATCCTACTCCTAGTGGGAGTAGGACTCCACCCTTGGCGCTCCCCCTCCTAGGCCGGCCGCCTCCTCCCTCTCCCTCCTTTATATAGGTGGGGAGGGTACCCCTTGGACACACATGAATTGTTCCTAACTATGTGCGGTGCCCCCCTCCACAGTTACACACCTCGGTCATATTGTTGTAGTGCTTAGGCGAAACCCTACGCTGGTAACTTCATCATCACCGTCACCATGCCGTCGTGCTGATGAAACTCTCCCTCGACCTCAACTGGATCAAGAGTTCGTGGGACGCCATCAAGCTGAACGTGTGCTGAACGCGGAGGTGCCGTACGCTCGGTGCTTGGATTGGTTGGATCGCGAAGACGTTCGACTACATCAATCGCATTACTAAACGCTTCCACTTTCAGTCTACGAGGGTACCTGGACACACTCTCCCGCTCGTTGCTATGCTTCTCCTAGATAGATCTTGCGTCATCGTAGGATATTTTTTGAAATACTATGTTTCCCAACACTCGGGCATCTTCTGGACTCCGTTTTTCTTCTGTATACTTGTCCTGCAAGATAAAAAATTATATATATATACTCTTCGAACCTGTTGACCACTGTATCGCAGAGAAATCTTCTGTTTTCTTTTCTTGCTGTTTTTGCTCAGATCTACCAAGCTAGACATCATGTCTTTCTCCTCCTCCAACCCGATGGAAGAAGATGCTTGGCTGATGAAAATCAAGCTGAAGAAGGAAGATCTTGTAGAAGTTGCAAGAGGTGACAAAGATAAGGAGGTCGTCGGTGGTCAAGCACCAGCAATCGAGCAAGCACTGCCAAAAGCGGAAGAAGAAGAAGATATCCTTAAACCATACTACCCTCTTCTTACTCCCACTAAAACTGAGCCCTTCCGGATCATTGAAATAGTTCGTGTGCAAAATAAATATATCACTCATGAAAACATTCTTCCTCGAGAGCACATCGCCTTTCTTCGGAGCGTCATCAGTAAATTGAAGGACCTCTTGATCCTGAAGGACAAGATCACATCTTCATCACCACCATCATCTTCTTCACCACCTAAGGAGAACTGAGTATCATGTATGGGCACTCCCCTTGGCTTCCGCCAAGCTTGGGGGAGGTGCCCCAGTATCATATCATCCCACTATATTTTTGCTTTTACTTATCTTAGTTCAACCAGTTGCTTAGATGAATAAAGCTTGGTTCGATCTTTTCTTCTTAGAGGGTTTGCTTAGTGATCTATCATTGTTATCTTGTGCAAGTTATATAATAAAGTTAGTTCGATTTTTTACTCTCTTTACTTTCATATTGCAAATAAAGAAAAGAAAAATGAAAAGATAGGAAATAAATTAAGATGGTCATATGCTAATCTTATGGTAGGTGATGGCACCACACAAGGAAAAGTATAACTAGAAAATTTTGTTAGAGATTGACAAACATATCATTGGTCAATGATGCAACTCATGAAAGAATTAATAAGGGAAGAGAAGATTCACATATAAATATACTATCCTAGAAATCTTTTTTGATCGTGAGCCCCCATCAAAATATTATATGCCAAAGTTGTTAACGTTGGACAAGGAAGACAACTTAATGATTTATGTTTGTTCATATTCACATAGAAGTCATATTGTCATAGATCCTTTACCATGTGGTGCTTGCCCGATATCTTTTCTAGCCAAAATATCTGCACTAAGTAGAGATACTACTTGTGCATCCAAAAACCCTTAAATCCAAACCTTTTTCGAGAGTCCACCATACCTACCTATGGATTGAGTAAGATCCTTCAAGTAAGTTGTCATCGGTGCAAAAAGGCAATAAAATTGCTTCTAAATATGTGATATCATTTAGTGTAAGAGAAAATTAAGCGTTGTACAAACTTGGACGACAAAGAATAAAAGCGACAGACTGCATAATAAAGGTTTTCATCTTAAGGGGCAATACAACGTGACGTTCTTTTGCACTAAGGGATTGAGCATGCAAACAAATAAGTGCATGGCAACCTCTGCTTCCCTCTACGAAGGGCCTATCTTTTACTTTTATGCAAAGAGTCAAAGTTTCCCCTCCTTCCTTTTTTATTTTTATCCTTTGGCAAGCATCATGTGGTGAGGAAAGATCTAGGAACATATGTCCAGTTGAGTATGGGTGACATGAGTTATTATTGTTGACATCACCCTTGAGGTGAGTATGTTGGGAGGCGAAACTATAAGCCCCTATCTTTCTATGTGTCCAGTTGAAACGTTGTGCTCATGTGTATGCGATGAGTGTTAGCAATCATAGAAGACTATATGATGGTTGAGTATGTGGATTTGCCTAAAGGCTCCGATACGTGACCCTTCCTGAAAAGATGATGAATTGTAGTTGCAAAAGTTGCCTAAAAACATAGTTTATTGGTTTCAAATAGAGTTTATGCTTTATACTTCAGTTGTGTGATGAACTGTCACTTATTCATGAGAATTTTATGATACAAGTTCTATGATACGTCTTATGTTTAATTCTATTGTTGTTATAATAATCAACATGATGCTTCTATGTCCGTATTTTGTTTTTATCGACACCTCTTTCTCAAAACATGTGGACATGTTTTTCGATTTCTGTTTTCCTTTGAGGACAAGCGAGGTCTAAGCTTGGGGGAGTTGATAGGTCCATTTTTCATAAGGTTTTCTTACTGTTATTTATAATGTTTTTATCCATAATAATGCTTATTGGAGCTGGAAATATGGACCTGAAAAAGCTACGTGAGGCCACCATTTCTGCACAACTCCAAATGAGCTGAAACTCCACGAGGCTTTTTATGGAATATTTAGGGAATATTGGAGCCAATAAACACCAGAGGGGGCCACCAGGTGGGCACAACCCACCTGGGCGCGCCAGGCCCCCCTGGCGCGCCCTGGTGGGTTGTGGCCTCCTCGGCCCACCTCTGGTGCCCATCTTCTAGTATATAATAGAATTTGACCTAGAAAAAAATGGGGAGAAGACTTTCGGGATGGAACACCGCCGTCTCAAGGCGGAACTTGGGCAGGAGAACTTTTGCCCTCCGGCGGAGCGATTCCGTCTCGAGGGGGAAATCATCGTCATCATCGTCAGCAACTACTCTCCCATCTCGGGGAGGGCAATATCCATCAACATCTTCAACAGCACCATCTCATCTCAAACACTAGTTCATCTCTTGTGTTCAATCTTGTTACCAGAACTATAGATTGTTGCTAGGGGGTGACTAGTAGTGTTAATTACATCTTTTAGTTGATTACTATATGGTTTAGTTGGTGGAGGATTATATTTTCAGATCCATTATGCATATTAATACCCCTCCGATCTTGAGCATGTTTATCACTTGTGAGTAATTACATTTGTTCTTGAGGTCACAGGAGAAATTATGTTGCAAGTAATCATGTGAATTTGATGTGTGTTCGATATTTTGATAGTATGTATGTTGTGATCCCCTTAGTGGTGTCATGTGAACGTCGACTACATGACACTTCACCATATTTGGGCCTAAGGGAATGCATTGTGAAGTAGTAAATAGATGGTGGGTTGCTAGAGTGACAGAAACTTAAACCCCGGTTTATGCACTATTCCATAAGGGGCCAATTGGATCCTAGAGTTTAATGCTATGGTTAGAATTCATTCTTAATACTTTTCTCATTGTTGCGGATGCTTGCGGGAGGTTTAATCATAAGTAGGAGGCTTTCTCAAGTAAGAACAACACCTAAGCACCGGTCAACCCACATATCAAATTATCAAAGTAGCGAACACAAATCAAACCAACATGATGAACGTGACTAGATGAATTTCCCTTGTCCCCTCAAGAACGCTTTGCTTACTATAAGAGACTGTTTTGGCATGTCCTTTGCCTCAAAAGGATTGGGCTACCTTGCTGCATACTTGTTACAATTATTGTTACTTGCTCGTTACAAATTACCTTGCTATCAAACTACCCGCTACTTACAATTACAACACTTGCAGACATTACCTTGCTGAAAACTACTTGTCATTTCCTTCTGCTCCTCGTTGGGTTCGACAATCTTAATAATCGAAAGGAGCTACAATTGATCCCCTATACTTGTGGGTCATCATGGTGTACTGCAAAATAGAGGGAAACTGCCTTCTGCTGGAGCGCGTACGGTCGAAACGGGGTCCTGTTCATCGGAAAGGGTCTGGTGTACCGCAAAACGGAGGAAACGGTCTTCTGCTCGACTGGCTATGGTCGAAATGTGATCCTGTTCATAGGGAGGGGTCTGGCATACCGCAAAACGGAGGAAACGGACTTGTGTTGGAGCGCTACAGTCAAAATGGGTGTCCTGTTCATCGGGAGGGGTGTGGCGCACCGCAAAATGGGACTTCATGGGATATTGTTCACCCACTGTCGACTTCATCCAGCCTCCACATGCACTCTTCATCCACCGCATCTTCCACTGCCTCCACCATTTATAGTTCAACCAGCCCACCACCGGCTACTGTTCAACCAGCCCTCCACGGGGTCCCTTTCATCCACACCAACCGGCTCAGCTGTGGCAGCCTCCTCTCTCTCGGGGTCATGTTCATCCAGCGGCAACAACCTACTACTACTACCACGAGGTCCTGCTCATCCAACCCCCACCGGGAACTATTCATCCAACCCCAACCACGTACGTTTCGACTCGTTCAACCAACCACACGTTCACTGTTCATCAAGAGGCAGCAGGTTTGATTGGCTTCAGTGAGCAGCAGCAGCGATCAATCGGGTTCAGTTAGCAGCGAAGGAGTTGGTTGAGTTCAGTTGGCAGCGAAGGGATCAATCTCTCGGGTTCATAACGTAGCTAGTGCAATCACTCGGGTTCAGTAAGCGAACGCCTCGTTCGGGTTCAGTTAGAGCCCAACAACTCGCACATACAAGCGACATGTGTGAAAGAAACGCGCAAACCTCCGTGCATTGCTCCGCCCCGACCACCCACCGTAACCGGGAACTCCCCAAAATTTTCCTCGCCCTTGTTTGTACCATGATATTTTCCGTGATGAATGGCCCCAAGAATGTCATGCAGGTGCGTCCCCGGCCCGCCTTGGATGAAAATCCCATTTTTTTGTCATTATTTTTTGTCATAGAAGTAGGAGCCCACCACATCTATGATGATACGTGTTTTTGTCACAATTATCGTCATAGAAGTGTCATAAGCATGACATAATTTTTGTTTGTTTGGGCCAAAATTTTGCAGATGTGTCTATTTTTGTATTGTACATAGTATATCACAAAGGAAAAGTAAGTAACTACATAAATAAATTCATGCAAGCTGCCAATAGGAACGTTCAGACGAAGACGAAAATGAATCCAGAGGAAACGCATGAGGTACTAGAGTTGTAGCTCAACATATTGTTTGAGTTACTACATAGTATAATTGGTGACTTACTTATAACCTAATACTGACATCCAAACAACGATATTTTAAGGCTGAAAAAAGGAAAATCCTACTATAAAGCAAATTAGTGACTTATGGGCGATGATGGGCTAGCTAGTAAATTTAGACATGAATGTCACAAATTATAAGAAATCTTGAGGTAACACAATTTTTTGAGAAATAGGCTCAACTTTTTTACCCCCAGACAAAAGTTCCCAAGCTTATTGGTTTGTGGGAATAGGTAAGTTTTTGCCATTGAGTCCATAAGAAGCATGTATATACATAAGGGATGTATTATTATTATTTTTAATAAAATAAGGGATGTATTATGGTAAAAATATTAATAAAACAAGAAGGTAACTTTCTAAAGTGAAATGATTTCTTCTAGTAATGTTCTTTGTATGAGAAACAAGTATTCTGTTAAAGTGAATTGGTTTCTTCCAGTAATGTTCTCTCGCTAACTGTGCATCTCTACAAAATTTAAGTGCATATCAATGGTCGGTCCAAAACTCTACCATTGAAGTGGTGGTCAGCATTTATAGGATGTTGCGTTGTGGCTGCTACTTGATTTTAACAACCTGACATGCTATCACATGAACACTCATCGCTTGATGATTTCAGATGTGGGTATGCTCTTAATTTTGTGGTGTTGATCAAGTATATGTTTTTTAAGGAGGAAAACCCCCGGTCTGTGCATCAGAGTGATGCATGCAGCCGTGTTGGTCAAGTATATGTGGCTGGCCTAATATGAACCTAGCTTCTATTTGATGATATAAAAGGTGTGGATGCACATAGCATAGTACATCTACTACTCTTGAATGAGAATCAAACCTACAATTTCTTCTCTCGCATTTAAAGGTACTATATTCCAGTTAATGTATAATATATGTGCTTCGGTGGGGAAAACGTACATCACAACAATAAGTTGCATGGCACACCACATCAGGTGTTAGTTATCAGGAACTGATTGTTGCAATTTCAGACATGTACAGCTGAAATTTTTGTGCAGCCAGCAATCCAAACACATATGTGTGCAACTACATATACATCATTCTCCCTCTTTTCTGACCAACATTCTCTCTAGTTTTTTATTAGAACTTGTCAATGTGACATTATTCTGAACTTGCCATCTTTATTGAGATTGAAATTCAAAATCAGGGTGTGTGCATGTATTTATACAGCTAGTTGATACATCCATTTTGCATCATGCTTTTATGTTGATATTTATTGCATCATGGACATTTATTTCATATTATGCCACAATACTAATGCCTTTCTCTCTTATTTTTGCAAGATTTATATGAACAGGGAGAATGCCAGCAACTGGAATTCTGGACCCGAAAGGAGCAAATCTGAGAGGCCTATCCTGCACAACTCCAAAAGTACTGAAAATATATGAATAACTATTTTGGAATATATAAAAAATATTGGGCGAAGAAAATCTTGAGGGGGCCCCACCAGGTGGCCAAAAGCCTGGGGGCACGCCCTAGCCTCACGGCGCCCTCGGGGCTTGTGGCCCCCCTGGCAGGTCCCCGATGCCCATCTTCTGCTATATTGAGGGTTTTGACCTAGGAAAAAAATCAGAGGAGAGCTTTCGGGATGAAACGCCGCTGCCTCGAGGCTGAACTTGGGCAGAACAAATCTAGGGCTCCAGCGGAGCTATTTTACCGAGGAAACTTCCCTCCGGGAGGGGAAAATCAAAGCCATCGGTATCACCAACGATCCCCTCATCGAGGGAGGGTCAATCCTAATCAACATCTTCACCAGCACCATCTCCTCTCAAACCCTAGTTTATCTCTTGTATTCAATCTTTGCCTTACCTATGGGTTGCTAGTAGTGTTGCTTACTCCTTGTAGTTGATGCTAGTTGGTTAATTTGGTGGAAGATCATATGTTCAGATCCTTGACACTATTAAATAATTCTCTGATTATGAACATGAATTTTCTTTGTGAGTAGTTTTTTTTGTTCCGCGGACATGGGAGAAGTCTTGTTATAAGTAATCATGTGAATTTGGTATTCGTTCGGTATTTTGATGAGATGTATGTTGTCTTTCCTCTAGTGGTGTTATGTGAACGTCGACTACATGACACTTTACCATTATTTGGGCCTAGGGGAAGACATTGGGAAGTAATAAGTAGATGTTGGGTTGCTAGAGTGACAGAAGATTATACCCTAGTTTATGCATTACTTTGTAAGGGGTTGATTTGGATCCATATGTTTCATGCTACAGTTAGATTTATCCTAATTATTCTTTCATAGTTGTGGATGCTTGCGAGAGAGGTTAATCATAAGTGGGAGGCTTGTCCATGTAAGGAAAACACCGAAGCACCAGTCCAGCCACATATCAAATTATCAAACAAACGCGAATCATATGAGCATGATGAAAACTAACTTGACAATAATTCCCATGTGTGCTCGGGAGCGCTTTGCTTTATATAAGAGTTCCTCCAGGCTTGTCCTTTGCTATAAAAAGGATTTGGCCACCTTTCTGCACCTTTGTTACACTTATTACTTGTTACCTGTTACAAATTATCTTATCACAAAACTATTTGTTACCGATAATACTAGTGCTTGCAGAAAATACCTTGCTGAAAACTGCTTGTCATTTCCTTCTGCTCCTCGTTGGGTTCGACACTTTTACTTATCGAATGGACTGATGACCCAAAACTGTAGGGGATCTATCGTAGCCCTTTTGATAAGTAAGAGTGGCGAACCCAACGAGGAGCAGAAGGAAATGATAGGCAGTTTTCAGTAAGGTATTTTTTGCAAGCACTGAAATTATAGGTAACAGATAGTTTTGTGATAAGGTAATTGGTAGCAAGTGACAAAAGGTAAAAGTAAATAAGGTGCAGCAAGGTGGCCCAATCCTTTTTGTAGCAAAGGACAAGCCTGGACAAACTCTTATATAAAGGAAAGCGCTCACGAGGACCCATGGTAATTATCGTCAAGCTAGTTTTCATCACGATCATCTGATTCACGTTCAGTACTTTGAAAATTTTGTATGTGGGTGGACCGGTGCTTGGGTGTTGCCCTTACTTGGACAAGCCTCCCACTTATGACTAACATCTAATGCAAGCATCCGCAACTACAAAATAAGTATTAAGGTAAACCTAACCATAGCGTGAAACATATGGATCCAAATCAGCCCCTTACGAAGCAACGCATAAACTAGTGTTTAAGCTTCTGTCACTCTAGCAACCCATCATCTACTTATTACTTCCCAATGCCTTCCTCAAGGCCCAAATAATGGTGAAGTGTCATGTAGTCGACGTTCACATGACACCACTACATGAGAGTCAACATACATCTCATCAAAATATCGAACGAAGACCAAACTCACATGACTACTAATAGCAAGACTTTTCCCATGTCCCCAGGAACAAAAGTAACTACTCACAAGACGTAATATTCTTCATGATCAGAGGGGTATTAATATGCATAATGGATCTGAACATATGATCTTCCACCAAATAAACCAACTAGCATCAACTACAAGGAGTAATCAACAATACTAGCAACCCACAGGTACCAATCTGAGGTTTGGGTACAAAGATTGGATACAAGAGATGAACTAGGGTTTGAGAGGAGATGGTGCTGGTGAAGATGTTGATGAAGATAGCCCTCCCCAAGATGGGAGAGTTGTTGGTGATGACGGCGGTGACGATTTCCCCCTCCCGAAGGGAAGTATCCCCGGCTATAGGAGAAGATGGACACCTCACATAGGAGAAGATGGGCACTGGGGGCCTACCGGCTGGCCCACGAGGCAGGGGGGCGCGCCCTGGGAAAGGGGCCGCGCCCCCCACCCTCGAGGATAGCCGGTGGCCCCTCTTGTGGGTTTCTTTCGCCAGATATTTTTTGTATTTTCCGAAACGATGTCCTGTGGAGTTTCAAGGGTTTTGGAGTTGTGCAAAATAGGTTTCCAGAGTTTGCTCCTTTTTCAGCCCGGAATTCTAGCTGCCGGCATTCTCCCTCTTCATGTAAACCTTGTAAAGGAAGAGAGAAAAGTCATAAGTATTGTGACAAAACATGTATGAACAAGCTTAGACCTTGCTTGTCCTCAAGAAAAAGCCGATGCAAAATGGACGTATCAACTCCATGTAATAAATATCAACTTATAAGCATGATGCAAAATGGACGTATCAACTCCCCCAAGCTTAGACCTTGCTTGTCCTCAAGAAAAAGCCGATAACGAAAAATATGTCCACATGTTTAGAGATAGAGGTGTCGATAAAAACAAAATACGGACATAAGGGCATCATGATCATTCTCATAACATCAACTTAAGTAAATATATTCATATGATTCTTCAGCTAAAGTAACACTTTATCCACAATATCAAGTATGCATCATAAACTTCATTGGAAACTAACAAACTTTGGTCTCGGTCATTGAAGCAATTGCAATTTATCGTAACATCGAAAAGATTCAATATCAGAGCTTCTCAGCAAGCCTACATACTCAACTATCATAAAGTCTTTCACTATTGCTCACACTCACGAAATACTTATGTTTATGGAGTTTTAATCGGACACAAAAAAAGATAGGGGCTTATGGTGTTGCCTCCCAACCTTTTACCTTAAGGGTAATGTCAACATAATAGATCATGAAACTTACATCCAAGTGGGTATATATGTCAGGATCTTTCCAACACAATGTGCTTTCCAAAGGATAAAATGTAAAAAGTTAAGATGGGTTTCACCCTGACACTTATAAAACAAGAATAAAAGATAGGCCCTTCGCAGAGGAAAGCAGAGGTTGTCATGTGTTCTTATGGTTGGATGCACAAAGTCTTAGCATAGAAGAACTTCGCTTTATATTGCCACTTGTGATAAGGACCTTTATTATGCAGTCCGTCGCTTTTATTACTTCCATATCACAAGATCATATAAAGCTAATTTCTCCCACACTAATAAATCATACATATTTTAGCGGGTTTGCAACATGACAACTTACTTGGAAGGATCTTTCTCAATCCATAGGTAGGTATGGTGGACTCTCATGGCGAAACTGGGGTTAAGGATATATGGAAGCACAAGTAGTATCTCTACTTAGTGCGAGGAGTTTTGGCCAGCATGAGGGGGAAAGGCTAGCTCAACATGTTGGATGATCCATGACAATATACTTTATTTCGGATATAAGAAGACATATCCCATTATGTTGTCTTCCTTGTCCAACGTCAACTCTTTAGCATGTCATACTTTAATGAGTGCTCACAATCATAAAAGATGTCCAGGATAGTATATTTGTATGTGAAGCCTCTCTTCTTTTATTACTTCCTCTTAATTGCAACGATGACCAAAACTATGTTTGTCAGCTCCCAACAACTTTTATTTATCATACTCTTGTATGTGAAGTCATTACTTCCCATAAGATCGATATGTTCTCTTTGATACTTTTTATGTTTTCTTCCTTTTTATCATGACCCAAGTGAGGAAATCAAGCCCTTGACTCAACACTGATATTTATTATATAGCTCACGGACTCGATTATAAAGGATAAAGCTCACAACTAGATCATGCTAACTTTATTCTAATAGATCAAGATACTACGAAAAGGATTGAACTAAGTAAAGCGGCAAAGATAGGAGTGATGGTGATATGATACCGGGGTCACTCCCCCAAGATTGGCAGTTGCCAAGGGGAGTGCCCATACCCATTTGATTATGTCTCCTTCTTCGAGGGTGGTGATGATGACTTCTTCCTCAGCTTACGCTTAAGGGAAGAATTTTGCTCCTTTAGATCATTGATCTCTTGCTCAAGGTTTAATATCTTCTTGCATAATTCCTGCTTGTTTTCCAGCAAGAGGTTAAAAGGGATAAATTCGATCTTAGGTTTCTTTACTCTGTCGGGGAGGCTTGACTTTTTGAACTCCACATGCATGTCTCCCGGTTGAGGTATTGGGAATTTGTCTTCATCTGAGCTGGTCTAATCTTTCCCTTTTGGATCATGGTCCCCTTCTTCCACCATGGTCCAACCATAATGCTCCAAATCACCATAGATCTTAGGGTCAGCAAGGGAATCAGCCACATAGCTTTCTCCCTCCGAATCCTGGGACGACATGTTGCCTTTATCTGTGACAAAAACAACTTGAAACGAAAACAGAGGATTTTTGCGTGGTACGGAGGTCAAAACCTTCGGGAGTATATATAATGATATTTTCCCGAACAAAAGGTGTAACCCACATGAAAACGGAGTCCAGGGGACACACGAGGTGTCCTCGAGGCAGGGGGCGCGCTCTCCACCCTCGAGGACGCCTCGTGTCTCTTCCGGACTGCGGTTTATTTTTCTTTTTTTCTAAATATTCCAAAACGGAGAAAAATTGCCTTTAGAACTGTTTTGGAGTCGGTTTACTTACCGTATCACATACCTCTTCCTTTTCGGAGGATGAATCATTCTGGAAAGTGTCCCTTATGTATTCCTCCGGGGTTACGTTTTCAACAACATTGGTTTCAAAATTTATAGGATTACCTGAGATATAATGTTTGATTCTTTGACCATTCACCACCTTCGGATTTGTGCCTTCGAAGTTGTTGATTTTTATGGCACCGAAATGATAGACCTCCTCGATAATGTAAGGTCCTTCCCATTTGGAGAGAAGTTTTCCTGCAAAAAATATTAGATGAGAGTTGAATAGAAAGACATAATCACCTACGTTAAACTCACGCTTTTGTATCCTTTTGTCATGCCATCTTTTAACTTTTTCTTTAAACAGTTTGGCATTCTCATAGGCCTGGGTTCTCCACTCATCGAGACAGCTAATGTCAAATAGCCTCTTCTCACCGGCAAGTTTGAAATCGTAATTGAGCTCTTTAATAGCCCAATATGCCTTATGTTCTAGCTCATGGGGTAAGTGACATGCTTTTCCATATACCATCTTATATGGAGAAATACCCATAGGGTTTTTGTATGCAGTTCTGTAGGTCCATAATGCATCATCGAGTTTCTTGGACCAATTCTTTCTGGACCTATTAACTGTCTTTTGCAAGATTAATTTCAACTCCCTATTACTAAGTTCTACTTGAACACTAGTCTGTGGGTGATAAGGTGATGCAATTCTATGGTTGACATCATACTTAGCAAGCATCTTACGGAAAGCACCATGAATAAAGTGTGAACCACCATCAGTCATTAGATATCTAGGGACTCCAAACCTCGGAAATATACCTTCTTTAAGCATCTTAATAGAAGTGTTATGATCAGCACTACTAGTTGGAATAGCTTCTGCCCACTTAGTAACATAATCAACAGCAACTAAAATATGCGTGTACCCATTAGAGGCAGGAAAAGGTCCCATATAATCAAATCTACAAACAACAAATGGTTCAATAACAAGTGAATAATTCATGGGCATTTCTTGACGTCTACTAATATTAACAATTCTTTGACATTCATCACAAGATAAGACAAACTTACGGGCATCCTTGAAGAGAGTAGGCCAATAAAAACCGGATTGCAATACCTTGTGTGTAGTTCTATCTCCCGCATGGTGTCCTCCATAAGCTTCGGAGTGGCACTTGCGTAGGATTTGCTCCTGTTCATGCTCAGGTACACTACGTCTAATAATACCATCTACTCCTTCTTTATAAAGATGTGGGTCATCCCAAAAGTAATGCCTCAAATCATAGAAGAACTTTTTCTTTTGCTGGTATGTGAAGCTAGGTGGTATATACTTAGCAACAATGTAATTAGCATAATCAGCATACCATGGAGCAGTACGAGAAATATTTATGACATCTAATTGTTCATCAGGAAACCTATCATCAATAGGTTGTGGGTCATCAAGTATATTCTCTAACCTAGATAAATTATCTGCTACGGGGTTCTCAGCTCCCTTTCTATCAATAATATGCAAGTCAAATTCTTGTAGCAAGAGAACCCATCTAATAAGTCTAGGCTGAGCATCTTTCTTTTCCATAAGGTATTTGATAGCAGCATGATCAGTGTGAATAGTGTAACGCCCCGGACACACCCGCCGATGGTCGTTACTTCTGGCGGGATCTAAACTGGCCTCACATATCAATACTAGTCTTTTCTGCGCACTTTGTTCTCACTTGTGCGCACCCGGGAGCAACTTCCCGGTCGGTCACCAATCCTGAAACTACTCCAAGCTGAGCACGCTTAACTTTGGAGTTCTATCTGAATGGGCTCCCGAAAAAGAAGGAATTCCTTATTGATATGAGTAGTCTATCATCCCTAATAAGCCAAGCGATCACATACACCCTCACTCAGAGGAACCGACGTCCTCGTCGGGCCACAGGAACGTTCCCTCTTGGCACAAACGTCTGTGCTTCCAGGACAGCACATGTGCCATGCCGTGTGCCACGACGGGTCACAAACGTCATGCACAACATGACTGCAAACTGTCCGCAAACATCCGTGTAACCGCGAGGGTCAGCTCTGATACCAACTTGTAACGCCCCGGACACACCCGCCGGTGGTCGTTACTCCTGGCGAGATCTAGACTGGCCTCACATATCAATACTAGTCTTTTCTGCGCACTTTGTCCTCACTCGTGCACACCCGAGAGCAACTTCCCGGTCGGTCACCCATCCTGAAACTACTCCAAGCTGAGCACGCTAAACTTTGAAGTTCTATCTGAATGAGCTCCCGAAAAAGAAGGAATTCCTTATTGATATGAGTAGTCTATCATCCCTAATAAGCCAAGCCATCACAAATAGTTACCTTAGAATCAACAATATAGGGTCTAAACTTATCACAAGCAAACACAACTGCTAAAAATTCTTGCTTAGTGGTAGCATAATTTCTTTGGGCACTATCCAGAGTTTTACTAGCATACTGGATAACATTCAATTTCTAATCAACTCTTTGCCCTTGAACAGCTCCTACAACATAATCACTAGCATCGCACATAATCTCAAAGGGTAAATTCCAGTCAGGAGGTTGGACAATAGGTGCAGAGATCAATGCTTTCTTAAGAATTTCAAATGCTTCTAGACAATCATCATCAAAGACAAAAGGAATATCTTTTTGTAACAGATTAGTCAGAGGTCTGGAGATTTTGGAGAAGTCCTTAATGAACCTCCTATAAAACCCGGCATTACCAAGGAAACTTCGTATACCTTTGATGTCCTTAGGGCATGGCAGCTTTTCAATAGCATCAACTTTAGCTTTGTCAACTTCAATACCTCTTTCAGAAATTTTATGTCCGAAGACAATGCCTTCATTAACCATAAAGTGGCACTTCTCCAGATTCAAGACAAGGTTAGTGTCTTCACATCTCTGCAAAACTCGATCAAGGTTGCTTAGGCAATCATCAAATGAAGTTCCGTAAATGAAGAAATCATGCATGAAAACCTCAACAATCTTTTCACAAAAATGAGAGAATATAGCCATCATGCATATTTGAAAGGTAGTAGGTGCATTACATAAACCAAAAGGCATACATGTATAAGCAAAGGTACCGAATGGACAAGTAAAGGTGGTCTTTTCTTGGTCCCCTTTTGACACAGTTATTTGAGAGAAACCAGAATAACCATCTAGAAAGCAGAAATGAGTATGTTTGGATAACCTTTCTAGCATTTGATGAATAAATGGCAAGGGGTAATGATCTTTCTTAGTAGCTTTATTTAACATACGGAAATCAATTACCATCCTATAACCTGTAACTATTCTTTGCGGAATCAATTCATCTTTATCATTAGGAACTACAGTCATACCTCCTTTCTTTGGGACACAATGGACAGGACTTACCCACTGGCTATCAGCAATTGGATACATAATACCTGCCTCTAGAAGCTTTAGTATTTCCTTTCTTACCACTTCTTTCATCTTAGGATTTAGTCGTCGCTGATGATCAATAACTGGTTTAGCATTTTCTTCCAATTTTATCTTGTGTTGGCATATAGTGGGACTAATGCCCTTAAGATCATCCAGAGTATATCCAATAGTAGCACGATGCTTCTTCAGAGTTTTCAATATTTTTTCTTCTTCCTGCTCTAAAAGGTTAGCGCTAATAATAACAGGATATATCTTCTTTTCATCAAGATAAACATACTTAAGATTAACAAGCAAAGGTTTAAGTTCAAACACGAGATCACCCTCGGGTGGAGGGGGATCCCCTAGGATTTCAACAGGCAAGTTGTTTTTCAATACGGGTCCCTGTGTAAGGAATATTTCATCTATCTCCCTTCTCTCATTCATATGCATATCATTTTCATGGTCTAGTAAGTATTGTTCTAAAGGATCATTAGGTGGCACGGCAATAGAAGCAAGACCGATAATTTCATCTTTACTGGGTGGTGCCTTTTCAAGGGGTTGTCTACGGAATTTAGCAAAGTTAAAATCATGAGACATATCCCCTAATCCAACAGTAACAATATCTTTCACGCAGTCTATCTTGGCATTAACAGTATTCAAGAAGGGTCTACCAAATATAATGGGACAGAATGCATCTTGTGGGGAACTAAGAACAACAAAATCAGCAGGGTATTTTACCTTCCCACACAAAACTTCAATATCTCTAACAATCCCAACTAGTGATATAGTATCTCTATTAGCAAGCTTAATAGTAACATCGATCCCTTCTAACCTAACAGGTGCAATATCATGCATAATTTCGTTATACAAGTCAAGAGGGATAATACTCGCACTAGCACCTACGTCACATAAACCATGATAGGAGTGATCATCTAAATCTTGACACAGATAACAGGCAAGCCTACAACAGGTTTATGTTTATTCCTAGCATTGGGTTTGGCTATTCTCGCAGAATCTTCTTGTAGGTAAATAACATGTCCATCTAAATCTTCGACCAAGAGATCTTTAACTATAGAAACACTAGGTTCAACTTTAATTTGCTCAGAGGGTGTAGGTGTTCTAGTATTACTCTTACGAACTACAGTTGAAGCTTGAGCATGATCCTTTATCCTAATGGGGAAATGTGGTTTCTCAATATAAGTAGTAGGAATAACAGGATCAACATTATAAGTGATAGTCTTTTCTTCAACTTTAATAGGTTCAACTACTTTTACTTCAATAGGGGGATGGTATTTATACCACTTCTCCTTGGGGAGATCAATATGAGTAGCAAAAGATTCACAGAAAGAAGCTACTATCTCAGAATCAAGTCCATATTTAGTGCTAAACTCACGGAAAACATCGGTATCCATAACAGCTTTAACACAATCAAACTTAGGGGTCATACCAGACTCCTTACCTTCGTCGAGATCCCAATCTTCAGAGTTGCGTTTAATTCTTTCCAATAAATACCTTTTGAAGTCAATAGTCTTCATGATATAAGAGCCAGAACAAGAAGTATCGATCATGGAGCGATTATTAAGAGAAAGCCGAGCATAAAAATTTGAATGATCATTTCTCTTGAGAGCTCATGATTGGGGCATGAATATAACATTGACTTAAGCCTCCCCCAAACTTGAGCGATGCTTTCTCCTTCGCGAGGCCAGAAATTATAAATATAATTACGATCACGATGAACCTGGTGCATAGGGTAGAACTTTTGATGAAATTCCAACTTCGGACGATTATAGTTCCATGATCCCATATCATCGCAAAGCCTAAACCATGTCAATGCATCTCCCTTCAAAGATAAAGGGAAGACCTTCTTCTTGATAACATCCTCGGGCATACCTGCAAGCTTAAACAATGCACAAACTTCATCCACATAGATTAGATGTAAATCGGGATGCAGTGTTCCATCTCCTGTAAATGGATTTTCAAGTAGTTTCTCTATCATACCCGAAGGAATTTCAAAGCAAACATTTTCAATGGGTGCAGTAGGTTGAGGAGCAAATATTTGCTCTTCTGTTCGGGTGAAGATACCCTGAACAAGCCCCTCAAAGGATTTTGAGCCATAGTAACAAGTGACAATAAATTTCAGCACACTATATAAAATTTTCCTTACCAAAGGCGCTTCACTCCCCGGCAACGGCGCCAGAAAAGAGTCTTGATGACCCAAAAGTGTAGGGGATCTATCGTAGTCCTTTCGATAAGTAAGAGTGTTGAACCCAACGAGGAGCAGAAGGAAATGATGAGAAGTTTTCAGTAAGGTATTTTCTGCAAGCACTAAAATTATAGGTAACAGATAGTTTTGTGATAAGGTAATTGGTAGCAAGTGACAAAAGGTAAAAGTAAATAAGGTGCAGAAAGGTGGCCCAATCCTTTTTGTAGCAAAGGACAAGCCTGGAAAAACTCATATAAAGGAAAGCGCTCCCGAGGACACATGGGAATTATCGTTAAGCTAGTTTTCATCACGATCATCTGATTCGCATTCGTACTATGCTAATTTGGTATGTGGGTGGACCGGTGCTTGGGTGCTGCCCTTACTTGGACAAGCGTCCCACTTATTGTTAACCTCTAATGCAAGCATCTGCAACTGCAAAAGAATTATTAAGGTAAACCTAACCATACATGACACCACTAGAGGAGAGACACCATACATCTCATCAAAATATCGAACGAAGACCAAACTCACATGACTACTAATAGCAAGACTTTTCCCATGTCCTCAGCAACAAAAGTAACTACTCAGAAGACATAATATTGTTAATGATCAGAGGGGTATTAATATGCATAATGGATCTGAACATATGATCTTCCACCAAATAAACCAACTAGCATCAACTACAAGGAGTAATCAACACTACTAGCAACCCACAGGTACCAATCTGAGGTTTGGGTACAAAGATTGGATACAAGAGATGAACTAGGGTTTGAGAGGAGATGGTGCTGGTGAAGATGTTGATGAAGATAGCCCTCCACAAGATGGGAGAGTTGTTGGTGATGACGGCGGTGATGATTTCCCCCTCCCGGAGGGAAGTATCCCCGGTAGAACAGCTCTGTCGGAGCCCTAGATTGGTTTCCGCCTCGGTTCTGCCTCGAGATGGCGGCGTCTGGTCCCGAAAGCCTCCTTCTGATTTTTCAAGGTCAAAACACCTCATATAGGAGAAGATGGGCACCGGGGTCCTGCCGGCTGGCCCACGAGGCAGGGGGGCGCCCTGGGAAGGGGGCGCGCCCCCACCCTTGAGGACAGCTGGTGGCCCCTCTCGTGGGTTTCTTTCGCCAGATATTTTTTGTATTTTCCGAAATGATGTCCTGTGGAGTTTCAGGGCTTTTGGAGTTGTGCAGAATAGGTTTCCAGAGTTTGCTCCTTTTTCAGCCCAGAATTCCAGCCGCCGGCATTCTCCCTCTTCATGTAAACCTTGTAAAATAAGAGAGAAAAGGCATAAGTATTGTGACAAAACATGTATGAACATCCCATAATGCAATAAATATCAATTTATAAGCATGTTGCAAAATGGACGTATCAAGGACTTTGATAGATCTCCTACACTTGTGGGTCATCAAGACTCTTTTTTGGCGCCGTTGCAGGGGAGTGAAGCGCCTTTGGTGAGTGGAATTTGGTAAGGGGAAAATTATATTACGTGTTGAAATTTACTGGAAAACAATCCTTTGAGGGGTTTTTCGGGGTATGTTCACCTCTACCGGAGGAACAAAGAGTTGCCCCTCAACCTACTGAACCTACTAAAAATATTTAATACAAAATACCTTCGGGTTTGTTAGAGAAACTGCTAGCTAATACTTATGAAGGAGATGGAACAATACATCCTGATATGCATCTAATCTATGTGGATGAAGTTTGTGGATTATTTAAGCTTGCAGATTTGCCCGAGGATGAGGTCAAGAAAAAAGTCTTCACTTTATCTTTGAAGGGAAAGGCATTTACATGGTATAGGCTATGTGATGATATTGGAGTTTGGAATTACAACCGATTGAAATTGGAATTTCCTAAGAAGTTTTATCCTATGCATCTGGTTCATCGTGATCAGAATTATATTTATAATTTTTGGCCTCGTGAAGGAGAAAGTATCGCTCAATCTTGGTGGAGTCTTGAGTCAATGTTATATTCATGTCCCAATCATGAGTTCCGAAGAGAAATTATTATTCAAAAAATTTATGCTCGGCTTTCTCGTAATGATCAATCCATGCTCGATACTTCTTGCACCGGTTCTTTTAGGAAGAAGACTATTGAATTCCGATGGGAACTTTTAGAAAGAATTAAATGCAACTCTGAATATTGGGAAATCGATGAAGGTAAGGAGTCAGGTATGAACCTTGAGTTTGATTGTGTTAAATCTTTTATGAATACTGATGCTTTTCGTGAATTTAGCACAAAGTATGGACTTGACTCTGAGATAGTAGCTTCTTCTTGTGAATCATTTGCTAGTCATGTCGATCTCCCTAAGGAGAAGTGGTTTAAATATCACCCTCCCGTCAAAGTAAAAGTAGTAGAACCCATTAAGGTTGAAGAAGAAACCTTTACTTATAATTATAATCTAGTTATTCATACTGCTTCTATTGAGAAACCACCCTTCCCTGTTAGGTTAATGGAACATGCTAAAGCTTCAACCTTGGTTCGTAAGAGTTATGTTAGAACACCTACACCCCCTAAAAAATTAAAGTAGAACCTAATTTTGCTATGGTCAAACATATTTTGGTCGATAAAATCGACGGGCATGTTATTTACTGCGTTGGTGAAGCTGCTAGAATTGCCAAAGCCGGTGAAAAGGATAAACATAGACCTATAGTTGGCATGCCTGTTGTCTTAGTTAAAATTGGAGATCATTGTTATCATGGCTTATGTGATTTGGGTGCTAGTGTGAGTGCTATTCCATTTACTCTTTATCAAGAAATAATGAATGATATTTCACTTGCTGAGATAGAAGATATTGGTGTTACTATTAAACTTGCTAATAGAGATACTATCACACGACTTGGGATTGTTAGAAATGTCGAAGTCTTGTGTGGGAAACATTCCTACTGATTTTCTAGTTCTTGGTTCCCCACAAGATGATTTCCCCCCATTATATTTAGTAGACCTTTCTTGAACACTGTGAATGCTAAAATATATTGCACTAAAGAAACGGTCAGTGTTGATTTTGGTGAAGTATCTCATGAGTTTAATTTCTCTAAATTCTGTAGACAACCTCGTGATAAGGAACCACCTAGTAAGGATGAAATTATTGGTCTTGCTTCTATTGCTGTACCTCCTACTGATCCTTTAGAACAATACTTGCTAGACCATGAAAATGAAATATTTATGAATGAAAGGAATGAAATAGATAGAATTTTTTTTTAACAACAACCTTTGCTCGAGCACAATTTGCCTATTGAAACCCTAGAAGGTCCTCCTCCACCTAAGGGTGATCCTATGTTTGAATTGAAATGATTATCTGATACTCTGAAATATGCTTATCTTGATGAAAAGAACATATATCATGTTATTATTAGTGCTAACATTTCAGAGCATGAAGAAAAGAGATTATTAAAAAGTTCGAGGAAGAAGTGTGCCACTATTGGATCTACTCTGGATGATCTCAAGGGCATTAGTCCTACTCTATGCCAACACAAAATAAAGGTGGAACCCGACGCTAAACCAGTTGTTGACCATCAGTGACGGGTTTTTTGAGGGGTTAAAACAGTAGGAACGGCTCCTACTGCGTCTATATTAAATATATGTATCAGAGTTACACTTTACATGATGGTGAATGGGGGGAGTGGTGATAATTCTAAGAGAATATATAAAGAGATTGAATGTACAATAGTGGAAATGAGCTATCTCTTATGTTCAGGAGCCCTATATCTCAAATCGCCAAAGTCCTCCTTGAATCTACGCTTCCAAGATAATACTGTGGGTAGGATACCTCGAAAGTAGTTGTTATTTCTTTCTTTCCATAGGCTCCAAGCTGCCGCAAGGAATGTATCCATGAACATGGGCCTATGAAGATTTTCTTTAGCCAGCTGGATGAGACGTAGCCTATCACCTTGCTGGTCCCAGTGGATCCCAAGAGTTTCCCAGCAAACAGTACTGAAGGTGCAGCGAAAAAATAAATGCTCCACAGTTTCTTCAATATGCAGCCCACACAACAGGCAGTTGAAGTTGCCACCAATAATGTAATGCCTTCGTTTCAACATTTTCTGGTGTTCAGCCTATCGGAGAGCAGGAACCATCCAAAAACTTTGTGCTTGGGTGTGCTGGATGTTTTCCACAACCATTTGAATGCCACGTGCGGTTGCACATCTCTAAAGTGAAAGGCATAGTATTTCTTAGTTTCAAAGTCTGTTGCTCCCCATGTGTATGACCAAATGTCCTTTCTTTGTCCAAAAATGTCTGTGTCATGTGTGTCTGATTGAATTTGTCTCAATTCTTCACATGCTTGCAGTGAGATTGGTAGATGGAATACATTGCCGAGATCATTGTTACCCAGGAATGCTCTGACGGAAATGTCTTCTTGACTTGTGTCGGAGTAGGCCCTTGGGAATTTCTCTGATCAAATTGAATCATTCCATTGATTTTCTAGAACAGAACAGAATATCCGCATAGAACTTGTATGTTTGTGATTCCCCGGAAGATGGGATTAAGATGCATCACATCTCGCCACCAAAAAGATCCACACGGGTCTGAAGCATGAGGAATTGCTTGATCATAGTAAGTCTCCCAAATTAAATGCACCGAAGGGATGTCATGGTGGTTATAAAATTTGTGGAGAAGTTTCAGGAGCATGGCGTCATTCTGTATCTGTAGGTTAAGCACTCCAAGACCTCCATGATTTTTGGGACGACAAATCATATCCCAAGCTGCAAGTGAGTTACTTTTTTCCCCATTCTTTGTCTTTTTCCTCCATAGGCAATGTGACCTAATCTTAACTAACCGAGCTACAATCTTTGGGTGTAATCTGATTGTCCCCATGGCAAAAATGGCGATAGAAGTAACAATGGAATTGATGAGCGCAATCTTGCCCGCGTGTGACATTAGAAGCATGGTGGCCGAGACCCGTCGTTTAGCTTTACATACTATGGGAGTAAGATCTTGGACGCTCGGTTTGGTAGTACCCAGAGGGAGCCCAAGTATGTAAATGGCATAGATGCCTTGGCACTCCTGAAGATATCAGCTATGGATTGGCAAAGAGTAGAAGGGGTGTTGATGGGCACTGCCGTGGATTTTTGGAAATTGATTTTGAGTCCAATGGAGGCTGCATAGTCTTCAAGGGTAGACTTCATCAATGTAGCTTGTTGTGGACACGCGAGCATGATGATTAACGTGTCATCGGCGTATTGAATCACATGATAGTATACCCTTGGCTTGGTGCTGATTGGGTGCATTAGGAGCCCTCTGCGCATAGCATCAATAATGACATCCTGAATATTCAGCTGCTAGGACAAAATTCACAGGGGAGAGTGGATCACCCTGACGCACTCCACATTTACATGGAAATTGTCTTCCTAGCACGTCGTTGAGGAGGACCGAGGATTTACCGGAGGAAAAGATGCTTTGTATCCACTTGATCGACTGCTCTGTAAAGCCCATATGTCTCATTATCTGGATCATTGCAGAGTGTTCTATTGTATCAAAGGCCTTAGCAAAATTGAGCTTGAGGAGGATGGTCTCTTTTTTGGAGGCTTGGCATTGATGGATAAACTCGAATGCCCAAGCAAGGCATTCATGAATGGATCGGCCTTTAAGGAATCCATACTGATTGCGGTGAACAAGACGAAGGATAACTCGTTGGAGCCGATTTGCCAGAAGCTTTGTTACAAGTTTAAGGTAGCAATTGAGCAGCGTAATGGGGTGGTAGTCGTTAATTGTTTCTGGCGCATTGCATTTTGGGATGAGGGTCCAAAATTGAGGCTCTCCAAGTTCAATGTACCTTCATGAAATTCGGCGCATAATTTGTATATATCAAACTTGATAATGTGTTAGCTTGCCTTTAAGAAAGTTTCATTGAAGCCATCCGGTCCAGGGGCTTTGTCATAGGGCATTTCTTTGACCACAGAGTCAATCTCATCATGTGTGAATGGTAGTGTTAGCTGATCCAGATCTGGGTCTGGGTTTATGAGGTTGTGAAGATCAAATCTCATATCCGGTGTACTGGAGCTGCCCAAGCATTGTTTAAAGGTTGTGAACAAGATTGATTCCTTAGTCGCATGATCATCTACCACTGAACCATCTGAAGACTTCAAGTTGGCCATGTAATTTTTGTGATATCTCTTAGTAGCTGCAGCCTGAAAGAATTATGTGTTTTCGTCCCCAAACTGAATCCAACATATGGTACACCTTTTTCCCAATAATCCTTCTAGCATTTCAGTAGACATAGGAGGTGATTTTGAAGGATGGCTCGAAAGTTGGTCTCAGGTATGGTGAGCAGGTGCTTGTCCTCTATTGTGTCCATCTCTAAGATGGCTTTGTTGGTATTTGTGATTGCACTAGACAGCCTCGATATTTTCTTAATCCATCGAGTGAGCACTTGGCGGGTAGCTTTGAACTTTTGACATAGGATTGAGGCCGAATTATGATCTTCACCATGCTTGATTGGTCGGGACCATGCAGAAGCCACCACATTCATGAAACCAGGGTGAGCGATCCAATAGTTTTCGAAGCGAAAAATCTTATTTTTGGGGATCTTGGTTTGAATGACTACACTGCACGGGACATGATCTAATATAGGGTGCCCAAGTGGTTTCACCATAGTGTTTGGAAAGGAGTGAGACCAATTAATCGTGGTGAAGAACCAATCTAACTGTTCTAGAAGGGGTTATTGTTGCATATTACTCCATTTATACGATCTTCCCTTTAGTGGTAATTCAATTAACTCTTGAGAGCGGATAAAGTCATTAAATGTAAACATATCCTACACATCGCCCCCTGGTTTATTACGATTGTCCGAAGATCATATATAGTTAAAGTCACCAAGCAATAACCAATCATCAGAAGAGGGGATATTAATATCAAAAAGCCATTTAGTGAATGTTTCTCTACGTTCCCCTTGGCACGGCCCATAAATATTTATCGAGTTCCATTGGTGCGCTGATTGTGTTGATTTGAAGTTAACACCTAGAGAAAATTGCTCAGAAATAATAACAGTTCCAGAAAAGATAGAACTATTCCATATAGTGAGAATCCCTCCTGAAGCCCCTATAGAAGGAATATATACAAACTGATCAAATCTTTTAGGGCAAAGAATTTTGAGCATGGACTGATCAAAAGAAGTCATTTTTGTCTCTTGCAAACAAATAATTGTGCAGTCACTGGAAGTAATCGCATTAGATAAGGCTAGGTGCTTATCAGGGGAATTGAGTCCACGCACATTCCAACATAAAACATTCCAAGTTTGCAAAAGGGCCATCGAAAGTAAAATAAGACGAGGAATTTAGGCAGTGGGGGAAGAAGATCCCTCAGGTGTCCTATGCAAAGCGTCTTTAGAGAGCTCCTCAGCCGGCACCGCGCATAGCTGGATACCGACCGCCTGCATTGCTGCAATGGTTGTAGGTGGAGGGAGGGCAGCTGGGCAACCCTAGTAGCAGAGCTTGGCATATCAGAAGCAGAAGAAGAGCCTGCAGAAGGGATAGCTCTGTTCTTCACCTTGGACTTGTATTGATGGCTGTCTGTGGGCTGATTTACTTTGTAGCCATCATACTTAGTTGAGCATGTGCTGCGGAGAAGGCTAGAGCAGTCAATAGGTACAAGTGTCTTTCCATTGTGTGAAGTGCCAGTAGTCACAGCAGGGGGCATTGTCTGAACAGCATCAGCCGAAGTGGGCAGTAGAACATTCTCAGGTGCATTTGGAGTGTCAGACTCATTCAGAAACAGCGGGAGCATGGTGGCATTGTCAAGAGCTACTGTTGGCCGAGGGAGGGAATCTTCAGACAGTCCACTGGGGGAGCAGGTACCAACAGATTATCATCCGAGGGAGTGAGCAAGATGTCATTGCTGGTCGTGCTCTGAGACTGAGTGTCAGTAGGCATGTCTGTGATATCTTCAATCACAATGGCTGAACTTTAGTTGGGAGTTTGCATTGCCTGGGTAAAAATCAAGCCCCGTGGGCCGTGAGCCACCTCACCTGCAGATGCTCAACTCTCGTAGCATAACTAGAGTTCCATGGACCAATACAAGCCAACATGGGTCGGAGTGCAGCGAAGAGGAAGCTGTTCAGTTGATTTCTGGGGAAGGGGTCTGCTAGCAGAATTTGCAGTATTTCTTCTCCCTAGGCAGATAAACCAAACTGAATGTCGTGTTTGTGCAGATCAATAGAAACTATAAGTGTGTCATTGGAGTGTGGAGGCTCAAAGGGTATGCTTTGTAACTCATCAATGTCATCGCTTGTCCCATCAGAGATCGTGATGCAATCGTTCCAGGCTTGTTCTGCACTGTCCGTGATGTTGTTTTCTGGTACAATCCCATCCTGCACTTGCAGTCCCTGCGCAGCAAGCCATGCTTGGTAATTGACAAGATGAGTTGGCAATTGAGGAGGCTGTGGAGCCTGCCATGCACCCCAACCTGCATCCACTTTTACTGCATTGGCATCATCTACATTGTTACCTGGAGTGACATTCTGTGGGGTGGCATTCTGCACAAGCCAATTGTGTACTTGTTGTTGGTAAAGTTGCTCGGCGGTAAGATCTAGCCCAAACTGTGGGTGAGGATTGCCATCTGGAGGAGGTGGTTCTTCCCCTGCAGGTGGAACTTTTGGCAAATGGGCATTCCAGTTGTTGTTGCGAAGGATCGTGATCTGTACGGTCCACCAATCTCTTGCCCCCGCCCCCGAGTTGCCATACCACAAAACTCTTTGGAATGAGACGCATGCGTAAAACTTGCTCTAACCAACAAGTATCTTCTGTCCTGCCTAGGATTGTATGTGGGGACCCCGACTTAGAAGTCGAGATCACCGAATGCACGTGTACAGTGATCCCGGAGATCAATGCTCACTGAACACACAGAAGCTGAGATAACAAGAGTCTTACATCCATACAAATAGTCTTACACGAATTATGGCCATTATGGCCAAGTCTTACATAGATAGAGCCTCACGGGCTGGATAGCAAATAGCTCAAATAGCGGAAGTCTTCGTAAACGGGTAGAACCCATGCCATCTGCCTTAACCCTACAGGCATTCTGACTGGGATAGCGTCCTAGTTCGCATGTTCGTCTCCAAAGAATTCTTCCTCATAATCCTGTTCTTCCATGCCTGGCCAATTAAATAACCAGTGGCAAGCCAATGAGTACTTTGAATGTACTCGCAAGCAACCCATGATGGGTATCAAAGTAACAATGCAATTGAATAATAATGATCAATCTAGCAAGGCTAGCACAAATATTCTACCATCAAGTTTACGCATCAATAACCTCGCGTAACCTCGAAGACAGGTTACCGATATCAACATGAATATGATTCATCTCATCGAATCAAGTCACCACCTTGACTCACATACACACGCATGGTTTTACAAACATTGGACGTAGCCCAAGAGCGGTAACCCAACTGTCCATGACCGTGGACACGGCTATTCGAATAGTTTGACACTCTGCAGAGGTTGTACACTTTACCCACAAGATCTGGGGATCTTCCGTGTCATCCACGACCCGCGGTACCTCAAGTACCCGGGGTAAGCACCTGGTCATTATCTTTCCTTAGACGACACTAACATAGAGTCCACTCGTTGGTACACGGCCCTCGGGTACAAACAATAGATCACGGGACTTGCCCTTATTTCAATGTCACCCATACCCGAAGGGACCAACGGTGTGTCCGGTGCCCTGTGAAAACAGTCATGGTCGTCTATCCAAGCACGACCCCGTCCCGGGAAAGGCCTCAAGTCTCCCCGTCACTAGTAATGTGGGCACCATGCTAGTATCGACCTAAGTAATCAATAAAGACCCGTCCCATAAGGGGTAGTGTGGTTGCACATGTATGGTTGGAATAACGGTTGCAACTTCAACCAATCCGTTTGAAAAACACACACACTTGCCTTGGCACACCACTTCGTCATCAAGTGGTCACCCAACTCATCATCATCATCTCCCTCGGGCATAAATGGCACCCGACGGGGTTTTATGCAAAGACTTCAACCATGAAGGTTCATGTCACACATGCATCATATAAGCATCATGACCAACTATTTGCATGTCATCTAACACTTAGCAAGATCAATATCAAGCATGCATCATGTGGTGGAATCAACTAGGTTACCATCGTAACACTAATATCATGCATCGGAAATAAACGGGTTCCGAGGAACAAGTGTATCATGGTCAAAGGGCTGCTTGCCTGGATTGGCTTGGTCTTCAAAGTCTTCAAATCCTTCTCCATCTTCTCCCACAACAACTTCGTCAAATACGGGATCTATACGTCGCATAATAACCACGGAAAAATAAGAATACAAACAAAACAGAAAAATCAAAGTGCTCAGAAAAATGTCAACTCATTTTTGTAAAATACTAGAGGAATTTCTAAGATGGGGAAAAATCTTAGTTGGAGTTTTGGAGTAACAGAATGGAATCTATTGATTTTTGAACAGGAGTACTACTGCCCAAATTTGAATTTAAATTTGAACAGTACATCAAAGTTTCATGGATTTGAGTGAAAGTAGTACCATTAAATAGGTTGGAATATTACAAGATTTTAGGAGTTGGAATTATTTAATTTGGATCATTATTCTTTTTTGTAGAAATGTTTAAAACATTAACAAAAAAGAAAAGGAAAAAGGGTCTTGTGCACTGGGCCAGAGGAGGCCACAGTGCACGGCCCAGGCGGTCCAGCCCAGCCGCACGGGAGCCTGTGTGCGCACGTCAGGTTTTTAAACCTGACGGGCGGGGCCCGTGGGTCAGTGGCACAGAGGAGGGGGAGAGAGGTGAGGGGATGACAGGCGGGGCCCGCCTGTCATCTCTAACCCCACGACCACGGCGACGGCGAGCTCACCGGCGAGGTTCCCGGCCACGGCGACGGCAACGGAGGGCAGGGATGAGCTCAGCGTCGTGTCGCGGTTGCTGTGGTGGTGGTGCGGCACGGCAGGGAGGTCCGGTTCACCGGCGGCGAGGTGGGACGGCGGATGCTCGTCGGAGGGTGGTGGCTGTGGCTGTTTCCGACTGCAAACGGAGGGGGAAACAAGGGGGAAAGGATCAGTGGGGCGAGGGGGTTCCAAAACAGGTGAAAGGAGAGGCAGGGGAGGCCCGTACCACGAGATCGCCGGCGGCCCGACACGGCGGAGCTCCGGTCGATCCCGAGCACTGGGACGTCCTGGGGAGGAGTGGATGATGCTAGGAGGCTCAGTGGAGTGAGGAGAGGTCGCTGATGGTGCTGGAGAGGCTCGGGAGGGGCTTATATAGCCGCGCCCATGGTCCACCGTGGACCCGTGCACCGGCGAGGTTGTAGGCGAGGCTAGGAGGGGTTCTGGAGCCTCGGATCAAGCCGGGGAGGACCGTGGACTTGCTCCACGTCCAGCTGAGGGGAAAAGAGGAGCGGAGGAGCGTCAGGAGCGTGCGCGCGTGCGAGGCAGAGGAGTGGCCGCCGCGGGCGGCCAGCGCGCGTGCGACGACGGCCACTGGAGGGCGCAGGAGGAGGGGGGACAGCGCCGGGGAGGTCGCGGATGTCGAGGGGCCTCGACTGGCGCGAGGGGGAGGCCCGAGGCTGTCGGGGGAGGCCGATTGGCCGAAGCTACAGTGCTTGTCTGCACTGTTGCGTGCTCCAGAGCGCGCGTTTGGCTAGCATCGCCGCGCTCTCGCCGTCCTGGTCAAACCCAATGTGTCCAGCAGTGTCTAGCACGTTGAGGGAGGAGTAAAGAAATGGCCTGAGGCCTTGGATGCCCTGGAGATGCTGAGAGAGAGGGAGGAGGCTGGTGAAATGGTGAAAGCTTGCTGTACAACAAGGTAAAACAGGGCTTTCACCCCTCAATCTTGGAGGTTGGGGTGCTGGGGAAGTTACTGGTGGTAGCTAGTAACTCAATGATCATATGGTAAGAAGTTGAGGCCATGGAGAAAAGTAAAAGTGATCAAGTTGGAGGTTTTAGCAATTCTGCGGAAGGTGTTTGATCAGTGTTTGGACAAGTAAATGAGCTCCACTTGACATGGCACTTGACAGGGTTGAAAGACATGAGAAAATAGGGTGCCTCACCAAATTTGGGCTCATTTGAAGAAACTAGCCAATGTAACTTTGGTGAACCCTAGAAATCAACAGAAACAGTTTCATCTTGATTGAGTCAAGCTAATCATCTCCCCTTGATGCACCACTTGGTGTAGCATCATCATTTGGGGTATTGATCATGCCCACAAAGTTTGAAGCTCCAGATAAAAAGTTGGTAATGTAAAGTTGTTCAAATTTGCATTTGAACAGAAAGGGTTTTGAGGTGATCTGATCAAGTTGCTCTATTCCAAATCTTGTGCCATTTGGTCTAGATGCCTTATTAGGTCATTCTAGCATGTGCACCAAGTTTGAGAGCATTTGGACAAGTTTGGCAATGTAAAGTTGCTCAAACTTCAAATATGGACAGAATGGTTATGAAGGGGTTTGAGGATGTTTTCTTGCTTCCCAAGGCATGGGACTTGGCAAGTTCATCAAATATGCCATATATGACATGATAGAATTTCCCTGGAATTTTTGGAGAATATTTCCTTTGTAAATATTTCAAAAGCTTGAAATATCCAGAAAGGGTTTTAGAGGGTTTAGCCCATTATTTTGAACATGACCAAGTGTTGAAACTCTTATATATGGACAATATATGTCCTCTGAGTCTCTCTGAATTTTGGCAAATATTTTTGAAATAGTTAAATAATTTTCTCCTATTAAAGACCATTTCTGGCCTTAAGAAAAAGCTTTTTTAAATAAAATAGGAAAATAACTTTTAAAATTATACTTTTGTGGTTTCTGGGAGTCCTATGACTACTAGGCCTCAAATAAACCTTTTGAAATAATTTTCTCACCCTAAATCAAGTACTTGCAGTGCAAATCTCAATTCAGGGGTTTTTGGAAAACTAAATTTATAAAATACTTTTTGGCCAAATTAATTTTGTAAGAAAATACTATACTGTTATATAACACTTGGCATGATCATTGGGCAGAAGTTTTGGGTATGGAGATGAATTCTACAAGAGGTCATAGTTGACTTTAATGATCACATGAAAAAGCATATGAAGAAAACTCAATTCCAAATAAAAGACAAATGATGCTAAAAAATTTTGCTGGTCCAAATTTTCATGCTTAAAAGTTACAAATAACATGTTACAAAATGCAGGGTGTGACAGACCTACCCCGCTTACAAGAATCTCGTCCCCGAGATTCCTAAACTAGGGCTTAAAAGAGATCGGGAAACTCGGATCTAAGATAGTCTTCTCGTTCCCAGGTTGCTTCTGCTTCGGTGTGGTTGCTCCACTGGACCTTGAAGTACTTGATGGTACGGCTCCGTGTACGTCATTCTGCTTCGTCCAGAATGCGAATGGGCTTCTCGCGGTAGGTCAAATCAGGCTGCAGATCAATGGCTTGGTGATCCACATCCTTGTAGAGATTGGGCTTGTCTGGAGCTTGGAGACATTTCTGGAGTTGTGACACATGGAATACATTGTGCACATCGGATAGCTCAGGTGGTAGTTCCAACTGATAAGCCACTTCTCCTCGTCGGTCGGTGATCTTGAAAGGGCCAATGAACCTTGGTGCGAGTTTCCCCTTAACGTGGAAACGCTTGGTTCCCTTCAGAGGAGTTACCCGCAGGTACACATGATCTCCGACACGGAAACTCATGTCTCGGCGTCGAGTGTCAGCATAACTCTTCTGCCTTGACTTGGCTGCCTTTAATCGCTCTCTGACTAGTTGGACTTGCTCTTCTGCTGCGCGGAGAATATCCGGTCCAAAGACTAGTCCTTCTCCAGTCTCCGACCAATTGAGGGGTGTGCGGCATTTGCGTCCGTACAACACCTCAAATGGTGCCATCTGAAGGCTTGACTGGTAACTGTTGTTATAGGAGAACTCGGCAAAAGGGAGACAGTCTTCCCACTTGGCTCCATACGCCAGGACACAGGCTCGGAGCATGTCTTCGAGAATCTGATTGACTCGCTCAGTCTGACCTCCGGTCTGTGGGTGGAAAGCTGTGCTGAAAGACAACTTGGTTCCCAAGGCTTCTTGGAATCTTCCCCAGAACCTTGAAGTGAACTGGGTGCCTCGATCTGAAAAAATCTCCTTGGGAACACCGTGAAGACTTACGATTCGGTTGATATAGAGAGTTGCCAGCTGGTTGCCTGAGTAGGTAGTCTTGACAGGAATGAAATGAGCCACCTTGGTCAAATGGTCGACTATGACCCAGATAGAGTCATGTCCTTTATTCGACCTTGGTAACCCAGTGATGAAGTCCATTCCGACTTTATCCCACTTCCACTCAGGAACCTTGAGTGGTTGAAGCAATCCAGCAGGTCGCTGATATTCAGCCTTGACCCTTTGGCACACATCACACCTTGCAACATAGGTTGCAATCTCTCTCTTCATACCGTGCCACCAGAATCGTGCCTTCAAGTCTTGGTACATCTTGGTTCCTCCGGGGTGGATGGAATACGGAGTGTCGTGGGCTTCTTGCAGAATCAGCGTCTTCAGTTCGGTGTTGTTTGGTACGCAGAGGCGACCTTTGTACCAAACAATCCCGTGCTTGTCTTCGGAGAATCCTGGGGCCTTGTCCAGCTTCATCTTCTTCTTGATGCCTTCGATGCTTGCGTGTCCATCTTGAGCCTTCTTGACGTCGTCCATCAGGGTCGGTCTGACTTCCAAATGATCCAGAAATCCAGGGGTGACCAATTCCAGACTGAATTGTTCGATCTCCTTAAACAAGGCTGGCTGCCTTTCTTGAATAACGGCATTCAAAGAGCAAGCCTTCCTTCTTAAGGCATCGGCCACCACATTAGCCTTCTCAGGGTGATACTGAACATTGAGGTCATAGTCTTTGATGAGTTCCAACCATCTCCGCTGCCTCATGTTCAATTCCTTTTGGGTGAAAATGTACTTCAGACTTTTGTGGTATGTGTAAATCTCACACCGTTTCCCTAGGAGGTAATGCCGCCATGTTTTCAAGGCATGAACTACTGCCGCTAACTCAAGATCGTGAGTAGCATAGTTCTCCTCATGGGGTCGTAGCTGCCTGGAGAGTTATGCCATGACGCGGCCTTCTTGCATCAGAACGCTTCCCAATCCGGTTCGAGAGGCATCACAATATATCACGAACTCCTTGTGAATATCAGGTTTTGCCAGAATTGGGGCAGTGGTCAATCTCTTCTTGAGCTCTTGGAAGCTTTCTACGCATTTTGGCGTCCACTCGAACTTCTTGTCCTTTTTGAGTAGCTGAGTCATTGGTCGTGCAATGCTAGAGAATCCTTCCACGAACTTGCGGTAATAGCCCGCTAGTCTGAGGAAGCTTCTAACTTCCTTGACGGTCGTTGGAGATTGCCATTGGGTCACAGCTTCGATCTTTGCAGGATCAACAGATAATCCTTCCTCGGTCAAGACATGACCTAAGAATCCAACTTTATGCAGCCAAAACTCACACTTGCTGAATTTGGCATACAGTTTGTGCTCATGAAGCTTGTCTAGGACCATCCGCAGGTGCTGCTCGTGCTCTTCCTCCGACTTCGAGAACACAAGAATGTCATCAATGAAGACAACAACAAACTTGTCCAAATATTCCATGAAGACTTTATTCATGAGGTACATGAAGTAAGCTGGGGCATTGGTTAGCCCAAAAGACATGACCGTGCACTCGTACAAGCCATATCTGGTTACGAATGCCGTCATCGGAATATCTTGGGGTCTGATCTTCAGCTGGTAATACCCAGATCTGAGGTCGATCTTGGAGAATACCTTGGCTCCGCTGAGTTGATCAAACAGATCTTCGATCTTGGGAAGTGGGTACTTGTTCTTGATTGTAACTTCGTTGAGGGAACGATAGTCAATGCATAAACGGATGGTAACGACCCTCTTGGCCACAAACAGAACAGGAGATCCCCAAGGGGAGGCACTTGGGCGGATAAATCCCTTCCTTAACTGCTCTTCCAGCTGCTTCTTTAACTCGGCTAATTCTTCCGTCCCCATTCTATAAGGCTTCTTATAGATGGGTCCTGCTCCGGGCACGAGCTCGATGATGAACTCAATGTCACGGTCAGGGGGCATTCCCGGTAGTTCATCCGGAAAGACATCAGGATACTCACATACCACCGGTACTTGATCCAGCCCAACTTCAGACAGACAGTTGACTTTAGCGGCTTGAGCGGAAGAGGAGTTGGAAGCAAACTTGACTTCGACTCCTTGGTCATTGGTCACAGTGACTGTCCGATTGGCACAGTCTAACAAGCCTTGGTGCTTACTGAGCCAATCCATCCCTAAGATCACATCCAAGCCTACACCGTTAATGGTAATACCGACTCCTTTACAGCCTATCTTGGCTCTCATCTCGGCTCCGGGGGTTTGTACCACCATAGGGTTAATCAGGGGTGTAGGGGTCATGCCACTTTTTAATGCAAATCTTTGAGTGACAAATGAATGCGTTGCTCCAGAATCAAACAAGACAGTTGCAGGTGCTGAGTTGACAAGGAACATACCCAGCACGACGTCCGAGTCTTCCTGGGCTTCTTCAGCAATGACGTGATTCACACGCCCCTTCCCATAGTTCGGTGGATTGCGAGGGGCTGGGTTCCTTGGTGGCATTCCACGGCCTTGTCCCTGGTTCTGCGCATTGGGGCGCGGGGCATCAGGCTTCTTGTTGGGGCACACCCTTGAGATGTGTCCGGGCTGACCACATCCAAAGCAAGTGACTTGGTTTGGATTGATCTTGTTGCCACCACTGGTATTGGGGTTGAAGGCTGGCCTGGGGTTGGCATACTGCTGAGGCTGAGGATTGGCACGAGGTGCAGGAGCTCTTGGCTGCTGATAGGTTGGCTTGGCCGGGGCTGACTGCCACGGGCGAGGCTTCTGGTTGCTGGAACTTCCCTTACTGACCACTTGCGCTTGCGAGTGTCTTCCAAAGCACGCCGCTTGTCTTCAAGCATAAGTGCCTTGTTCACCAGGTCAGGGAAAGACGGGCAGTCGCACACGACAAGCGAGTATTGCAGAGTCTGATTAAGTCCTTCCATGAAGCGCTCCCTTTTGGCAGCATCAGTGCTGACATCTTCAGGGGCATACCTTGACAGAATACTGAACTTCTGCATGTACTCCTTGACAGTGCCACTTCCTTGCTTCAGGGCTCGGAACTCACGCTTTTTGATAGCCATGATTCCGGAAGGAATGTGGGCCTTGCGGAATTCTGCCTTGAAGTTAACCCAAGTGATGTCTTGTTCAGCATGCATGACCTTGAATCCATCCCACCAAGCTCTAGCAGTTCCCCCGAGGCAGTGGGCTGCATAAGCCACCTTCTCGCGATCTTCGGTGCATCCGACTAGTTCCAGGATTTCCTCAATGGAACGGACCCTGTCATTTGCATCCAGGGGTTCAGCAGTCTCGATGAAGGTTGGCGGTGCATGCTTCTTGAACTCTGCCAACGTGGAACGTCCCCGCCGGCTGGCGGTTGTTGGTGACAGCTTGAGCTATCAGCTGGAGAGCTGCAGTGTTGGCTTGGCGTTCCTCTCGGAAAGCTTGGAGAAGCTGAGTCATGTCCATGCTTGGAGGAGGTGGTGGTGGTGGAGCTTGGTCGTTGGTTTGGTCGTGGCCTTCCTCTGGCTGAGAGGATGCTCCGGCTTCGGGCTGCTGGGTAGAGGTACCAGTACGAGTTACAACAGGCATCCTGTTGGAGTGGTAAAAGGTCTCATGACTCGGAAGAGGGAAAGCAAGATAGATGGGTGCCTAGTAAGGGGGTGGGTGTGACACTAAATCAAAACATGCAAGGGCCGAAAGGCCAAAACACATTCATTAAAATCCAAATGGGTGATGTAGTTGTTTACACATTCCCGAAGGAAGAATACGACATACATCCAGACACAACAAAAGCAAACACTAGATGGTTTCATATGAACCATACAAGGACTCGACTACGCATAGGGGTTACACGACCTATCCTACCGTAGGGGTTACAACTGGCATATCCGAGTAGCGAATAATGCCTAAGCGGCGGAATGCTCGGTCGCGTATTCCGGCTCTTCTGGGTCTTCCTCCTTGTCTTCATCTGTCTGGGCTCCCTTGTCACTTGAGGGTGTGGGGGAGTGGAGGAGTTGGATACGACGGTGCTTCGTCAGTGGTGCAGGGAAAAGCTTGCGATATTCCCTTGCTGTCATCCGGCGTCGCCGAGGTGGTTCTTCACCCTTGGAAGATACATCCTCAGAGGGCCTTCCGCCTCGATATGCGATAGCAGATTGTCCAGAAGGTGCTCCTTCCTTCTTGATCCTGTTTGCCTTCTCTTGAGCTCGACGAAGAAGTGCCTTGGTCTTGTGAAGTTCTTCTCGAAGCTTCATTGATTCCGAGGCCAAGTCTTGTGCCAAACTGTCGGCACATAGACTGAAGTAGGTCTGGAACCGAAGCGAGAGTCCTTCCTTCAGTGGAGGGGCTAGAGCGCTGCTTTCTTTGTCACCTTCCTTCCGGTAAGTTAAGAAGCGAGTTGTCATCTTGGCTGCCATCTCCGGAACAAGCTCGCGGAGACGGGTTAATACCTTGAGTGCAGCAGCCTCGACAGCGAGTGGTAGTGTTGCCATCTGGGGTCCCTCGAAGAACCAACTTGTGGGAGGATCGTTTGCCTTCACGATGACTTCCACATGGTACTCCACCTCAGTATCGTTCACCCAATGCTCAAGGTAGGTGAGGATGGGTGCTCGGTGGAACTGACACTCCTGGAGGCTATCCTCGAGAAGTAAGGGAAACCCAGTGGTCAGGTGCTCTTCGGGTACAGCGGCCATCTACAAAGGTGGAATAGGAGGGGTTAATAAGCTGATGAAATCTCAGGTTTAGAAAAGAAGAGAGGTTCAGAAGGTTTTTGAAAAGGGGGTCTCAACTAACTAACGCCCATGCTAACTAAGGCTTCCTACAGTCAGGATGGCTCTGATACCAGCTCTGTGGGGACCCCGACTTAGAATTCGAGATCACCGAATGCACGTGTACAGTGATCCCAGAGATCAATGCTCACTGAACACACAGAAGCTGAGATAACAAGAGTCTTACATCCATACAAATAGTCTTACACGAATTATGGCCATTATGGCCAAGTCTTACATAGATAGAGCCTCACGGGCTGAATAGCAAATAACTCAAATAGCGGAAGTCTTCGATAAACGGGTAGAACCCATGCCATCTGCCTTAACCCTACAGGCATTCTGACTCGGATAGCGTCCTAGTTCGCATGTTCGTCTCCAAAGAATTCTTCCACATAATCATGTTCTTCCATGCCTGGCCAATTAAATAACCAGTGGCAAGCCAATGAGTACTTTGAATGTACTCGCAAGCAACCCATGATGTGTATCAAAGTAACAATGCAATTGAATAATAATGATCAATCTAGCAAGGCTAGCACAAATATTCTACCATCAAGTTTATGCATCAATAACCTCGCATAACCTCGAAGACAGGTTACCGATATCAACATGAATATGATTCATCTCACCGAATCAAGTCACCACCTTGACTCACATACACACGCATGGTTTTACAAACATTGGACGTAGCCCAAGAGCGGTTACCCAACTGTCCATGACCGTGGACACGGCTATTCGAATAGTTTGACACTTTGCAGAGGTTGTACACTTTACCCACAAGATCCGGGGAACTTCCGTGTCATCCACGACCTGCGGTACCTCAAGTACCCGGGGTAAGCACCCGGTCATTATCTTTCCTTAGACGACACTAACATAGAGTCCACTCGTTGGTACACGGCCCTCGGGTACAAACAATAGATCACGGGACTTGCCCTTATTTCAATGTCACGCATACCCGAAGGGACCAACGGTGTGTCCGGTGCCCTGTGAAAACAGTCATGGTCGTCTATCCAAGCACGACCCCGTCCCGGGAAAGGCCTCAAGTCTCCCCGTCACTAGTAATGCGGGCACCATGCTAGTATCGACCTAAGTAATCAATAAAGCCCCGTCCCATAAGGGGTAGTGTGGTTGCACATGTATGGTTGGAATAACGGTCGCAACTTCAACCAATCCGTTTGAAAAACACACACACTTGCCTTGGCACACCACTTCGTCATCAAGTGGTCACCCAACTCATCATCATCATCTCCCTCGGGCATAAATGGCACCCGACGGGGTTTTATGCAAAGACTTCAACCATGAAGGTTCATGTCACACATTCATCATATAAGCATCATGACCAACTATTTGCATCTCATCTAGCACCTAGCAAGATCAAGATCAAGCATGCATCATGTGGTGGAATCAACTAGGTTACCATCGTAACCCTAATATCATGCATCGGAAACAAACGGGTTCCGAGGAACAAGTGTATCGTGGTCAAAGGGCTGCTTGCCTGGATTGGCTTGGTCTTCAAAGTCTTCAAATCCTTCTCCTTCTTCTTCCACAGCAACTTCGTCAAATACGGGATCTATACGTCGCATAATAACCACGGAAAAATAAGAATACAAACAAAACAGAAAAATCAAAGTGCTCAGAAAAATGTCAACTCATTTTTGTAAAATACTAGAGGAATTTCTAAGATGGGGAAAAATCTTAGTTGGAGTTTTGGAGTAACAGAATGGAATCTATTGATTTTTGAACAGGAGTACTACTGCCCAAATTTGAATTTAAATTTGAACAGTACAGCAAAGTTTCATGGATTTGAGTGAAAGTAGTACCATTAAATAGGTTGGAATATTACAAGATTTTAGGAGTTGGAATTATTTAATTTGGATCATTATTCTTTTCTGTAGAAATGTTTAACACATTAACAGAAAAGAAAAGGAAAAAGGGTCCTGTGCACTGGGCCAGAGGAAGCCATAGTGCACGGCCCAGGCGGTCCAGCCCAGCCGCACGGGAGCCTATGCGCGCACGTCAGGTTTTTAAACCTGACGGGCGGGGCCCGTGGGTCAGTGGCACAGAGGAGGGGGAGAGAGGTGAGGGGATGACAGGCGGGGCCCGCCTATCATCTCTAACCCCACGGCCACGGCGACGGCGAGCTCACCGGCGTGGTTCCCGGCCACGACGACGGTAACGGAGGGCAGGGATGAGCTCAGCGTCGTGTCGCGGTTGCTGTGGTGGTGGTGCGACACGGCGGGGAGGTCCGGTTCACCGGCGGCGAGGTGGGACGGCGGAAGCTCGTCGGAGGGTGGTGGCTGTGGCTGTTTCCGACTGCAAACGGAGGGGGAAACAAGGGGGAAAAGATCAGTGAGGCGAGGGGGTTCCAAAACAGGTGAAAGGAGAGGTAGGGGAGGCCCGTACCACGAGATCGCCGGCGGCCTGACGCGGCGGAGCTCCGGTCGATCCCGAGCACTGGGACGTCCTGGGGAGGAGTGGATGATGCTGGGAGGCTCAGTGGAGTGAGGAGAGGTCGCTGATGGTGCTGGAGAGGCTCGGGAGGGGATTATATAGCCGCGCCCATGGTCCACCGTGGACCCGTGCGCCGGCGAGGTTGCAGGCGTGGCTAGGAGGGGTTCTGGAGCCTGGGATCAAGCCGGGGAGGACCGTGGACTTGCTCCACGTCCAGCTGAGGGGAAAAGAGGAGCGGAGGAGCGTCAGGAGCGTGCGCGCGTGCGAGGCAGAGGAGTGGCCGCCGAGGGCGGCCAGCGCGCGTGCGACGACGGCCACTGGAGGGCGCAGGAGGAGGGGGGACAATGCCGGGGAGGTCGCGGACGTCGAGGGGCCTCGACTGGCGCGAGGGGGAGGCCCGAGGCTGTCGGGGGAGGCCGATTGGCCGAAGCTACAGTGCTTGTCTGCACTGTTGCGTGCTCCAGAGCGCGCGTTTGGCTGGCATCGCCGCGCTCTCGCCGTTCTGGTCAAACCCAATGTGTCCAGCAGTGTCTAGCACGTTGAGGGAGGAGTAAAGAAATGGCCTGAGGCCTTGGATGCCCTGGAGATGTTGAGAGAGAGGGAGGAGGCTGGTGAAATGGTGAAAGCTTGCTGTACAGCAAGGTAAAACAGGGCTTTCACCCCTCAATCATGGAGCTGGGGTGCTGGGGAAGTTACTGGTGGTAGCTAGTAACTCAATGATCAGATGGTAAGAAGTTGAGGCCATGGAGAAAAGTAAAAGTGATCAAGTTGGAGGTTTTAGCAATTCTGCAGAAGGTGTTTGATCAGTCTTTGGACAAGTAAATGAACTCCACTTGACATGGCACTTGACAGGGTTGAAAGACATGAGAAAATAGGGTGCCTCGCCAAATTTGGGCTCATTTGAAGAAACTAGCCAATGTAACTTTGGTGAACCCTAGAAATCAACAGAAACAGTTTCATCTTGATTGAGTCAAGCTAATCATCTCCCCTTGATGCACCACTTGGTGTAGCATCATCATTTGGGGTATTGATCATGCCCACAAAGTTTGAAGCTCCAAATAAAAAGTTGGTAATGTAAAGTTGTTCAAATTTGCATTTGAACAGAAAGGGTTTTGAGGTGATCTGATCAAGTTGCTCTATTCCAAATCTTGTGCCATTTGGTCTAGATGCCTTATTAGGTCATTCTAGCATGTGCACCAAGTTTGAGAGCATTTGGACAAGTTTGGCAATGTAAAGTTGCTCAAACTTCAAATATGGACAGAATGGTTATGAAGGGGTTTGAGGATGTTTTCTTGCTTCCCAAGGCATGGGACTTGGCAAGATCATCAAATATGCCATATATGACATGATAGAATTTCCCTAGAATTTTTGGAGAATGTTTCCTTTGTAAATATTTCAAAAGCTTGAAATATCCAGAAAGGGTTTTAGAGGGTTTAGCCCATTATTTTGAACATGACCAAGTGTTGAAACTCTTATATATGGACAATATATGTCCTCTGAGTCTCTCTGAATTTTGGCAAATATTTTTGAAATAGTTAAATAATTTTCTCCTATTAAAGACCATTTCTGGCCTTAAGAAAAAGCTTTTTTAAATAAAATAGGAAAATAACTTTTAAAATTATACTTTTGTGGTTTCTGGGAGTCCAATGACTACTAAGTCTCAAATAAACCTTTTGAAATAATTTTCTCACCCTAAATCAAGTACTTGCAGTGCAAATCTCAATTCAGGGGTTTTTGGAAAACTAAATTTATAAAATACTTTTTGGCCAAATTAATTTTGTAAGAAAATACTATACTGTTATATAACACTTGGCATGATCATTGGGCAGAAGTTTTGGGTATGGAGATGAATTCTACAAGAGGTCATAGTTGACTTTAATGAGCACATGAAAAAGCATATGAAGAAAACTCAATTCCAAATAAAAGCCAAATGATGCTAAAAATTTTTGCTGGTCCAAATTTTTATGCTTAAAAGTTACAAATAACATGTTACAAAATGCAGGGTGTGACATTGTACCAAGAAACTAATGCACCAAAGCCACCCAGAGATTTATTGATGTAGTACTCAGTTTGATAATCATAGGGGAAACCAAAATACGTCAACCATACTTCAGGTCGTTAAGTGGTGGTACGTCTGTTGAGAGCAGCATTGTGTGGGACAATAGTAATCAACAGATCCTCATCCTCCAGTTCTAACAGAGTGGCAATCAGGTTATCTCTCATGTATGAATCTGCAAAACCAAAGAGGCCAACACCAAATGGAAGATCGCTAGATTCTGTGGTAAAAAGCTGCGATTCATGGAGGAGACCTTCTATAGCAGTGCGGATAGCTGCGCGACGATGGAGAGGGACGTACTCGCTAGCCTCTGCCACCGCAAGGAGGATGTGGTTGAGTGGAGAAATCGGGTTGACGACCATTCCGCTGTGCACTACTCGGTCTGCAGGTCCAGGCTCCACCGCAATGCCCGGTGGGAGGAAGGGGACTAGATTCAATGGGTAGTTCGCCATGGGAGAGCTTGGGCATGGTGGTGACTATGGTGGCGTTGTGCTAGAGAGGATAGGGGACGCTTGGGTAATCGAGGAAGAAGCCGGAGCGTGAGGGGCAAATTTGGATGTTTTGGATTTAGGCAGCCATTTCCACCGCTCCTCCCATTTGCGTTTGAGGCCTGCATCGGCCATGTGTCCATAGATGTCATAGGTTGTGCAACGGACGGTGAGATGATGGACACAAGAGAGTGCTTTCTTTTTCTTAGTCATATGATGAATTCCATCAAGGGGGTATGTTTTCGAGAATTGAGTGGCAAAGTCGCTTCAATTACTCAAAGCTTTCCTTGTAATGGATAATTAATGGCCTTGTGATTAGGTGTAGAGCAATTGATGCGGATAACTCGGGCCTGACAGTTAATTCTTGAGTGGCCCCACTTCAGGCATTTTGAGCATAGAGTCGACCAATTGGTGACCAAATCCGAAATATCCTTTTCAGAATATTTAGCCTGGGCCAAATCTTCTTGATGCTAGGACGAAAGTTGAGGGCGCCAGATCACACAAGGAGGTGCATAGCTGAATGTGGATTTGAGAAAACATTGTGGGGGAGGGGGGTATGAAGCAGTTAGCAGGCATTTAAAGGCCCCCAAAATGAGATAATCCGCAGATTTATTCTCCTCCAATTGCTCCTACAAGAAATAATTATCCATAATACCAGGGGGAATAATGTCCCCCTGAGAATTTTTCTTGTCTCGCATTAATGGTGAGCCGTTGTGGGCATGTTTAATGGGATTTTGAATGGCTTGTGCAACAGATAGCCCGGAAGCAGCATGAAAAGTTGAATTCTGCGTTCGAATGCGATCTGCTTGGCTGTATGGAGGATTGGACATTGAAGCTTCGGCAAAAAATTTGTTTGAGAACATCATCATTGGGATCGATGCCAATTCAAACTTGCCAAGAATACCAGCTGAAGAGTTGTCCATGCCAGCGTTGACTTTCAAAAAATTTAAAGAAGACCTTATAGCAATGGAGCTACGAGCAGAAATATCAATCAATTCTGAATCCACATGCCAACAAGAATCAGCTATAGGAGATTGAGAAATGCGGCCATTGAACAAATGGAAGTGACCAACAAAATCCGACCAAATACGATCTTTGAGTCTATAGATGAAATGCCTAACCTTGTTGTTAGCGACAGAGAACCGAAAAGATCGGGAGTTGATGATGGACATGTTAAAACCCTTGGCAATGCCTCCAATACAACATTGTAGAGCAATCCCAACCGAATCAACCGTGAGGGGAAAGGAGGATGAGGAGAAAGAGACCACCAAAAAGAACTCCTTGGTGTCCAGGGAGGGGAAAAATGAACCGTGGATCAAAACCTTCTTCTCACCTGATCATCAAGGGCCAATCCTAGGGCAAAATCCCAATGCAGGAGGCCTTCCATCAGCAATGGTTAAACCCCAAGATGAAGGAAGTGGTGAGAAATGGAATATTAAAACTTCTGGAAGCAGGTATAATCTACCCCATAGATGATAGTAAGTGGGTAAGCCCTGTTCATTGTATCCCTAAGAAGGTAGGTATTACCGTTGTTCCTAATGATAAAAATGAGTTTATTCCACAAAGATTATGATACATCTCTGTCGAATCTACTTTTCCCGATGCTTTTTGTCGTGGGTTTGTCACGACAGATATCCTAGAAAAAAGACTTAGGTGTAGGGCCATCGCGACGTAGTTAGCTTGAACGCATTAAACGGGATAAAGGACACAATGAGTTTACCCAGGTTTCAGCCGCTCGCGGTTGAGGTAAAGGCCTACTCCTGCTTCTAGTTGTATTGCTCGAGTCTCGGTTACCAGGGAGCGAAATATGCTTACCCTAACTCTCGACCGATCCTTTCTTGGCCTAAGCCGCCACCGGGTCTCGCCTTTATATACATAGGTCGATGCCCGGCGGCTTACAAGAGTCGAGGTCGGTTTACACAACATAACCAACTCTATCTCTAAAACACCCTAGCTTGTAAAGCAAGTTGTTGTATGGCGGCTTACACCTGCAGGTCCTGGGATATTCCCGGATCATGGGCTTCTAACAAGCCAGCTTGTAAGTCACCTCTGGCTTCCTCATCTTGTCTTGTCAGGCCTTCATGGGCCTCCCTTCTTGACTCGCTAAAGGTATCACCCGGCTCCTCCTGGGCGGGTAATACCACGGGTTATATCCCCAACACTTTTCCTCTTATTTTGGACTTTAATTTGCATGATTTGAAAGAAACTTACCCGGACTGATACTGTTTTTAGAAGAACTGCCATGTTATTGTTTTTGTGCAGAAATAAATCTTCTTGGAATGGAACAAAACTTTTTGGAGAATTATTTTAGAAAAAAGAAAAATACAGGAGCCAAGAACCACCAGAGGGGGGGGGTCCTTGGGTGAGCACAACCCACCAGGGAGCCCGGCCCCTCCAGGTGTGCCCAGGTGGGTTGTGCCCACCTGGTGTCCCCGCAGACCATGAGTCCAACTCCATAAATACCAATTTTTCCAGAAAAAATCAGGGAGGGAGAATTACCTCGTTTCGCGATACGGAGCGGCCGCCACCTCCTATTCTTCATTGGGAGGCTAGATCTGGAGTCTGTTTGGGGCTCCGGAGAGGGTGCGGGGTCTTCGATCTTCGTCATCATCAACCCTCCTTCATCCCCAATTTCATGTTGCTCTCCACCGAGAGTGAGTAATTCCTTCGTAGGCTCGTTGATCGGTGAGGAGTTAGAGGAGATTCATCATGTAATCGAGTTAGTTTTGTTAGGGCTTGATTCCTAGTATCCATTATATTCTGAGATTGATATTGTTATGACTTTGCCATGCTTAATTCTTGTCACTTTGGGCCTGGGTGCCATGAACTCAGATCAGAACCATTTATGTTTTCACCATTATATCTATGTTCTAGATTCGATCTAGCAAGTCATATTCACCTATTATGTGTTATGATCCGTAAACCTCGGAGTGACAAAATTTGAGACACTTTACGGTGATGACTGTAGTTTGGGGAGTTCATGTATTCACTATCTATTAATGCTTTGTTCCGGTTTTCTATTAAAAGGAGGCCTTAATATCCCTTAGTTTCCTTATGGACCCCGCTGCCACGGGAGGGTAGCAGAAAAGATGTCATAGATGTTCTTTTCATAAGAACGTATGACTATTTGCGGAATACATGCCTACATTATATTTATGAACTGGAGCTAGTTTTGTATCACCCTAGGTTATGACTGTTATATGATGAATATCATCCAAAAAATCATAGATCCAATACCTATGAATTTCCTACATATTTCTTTTGCTAACTTACCACTACTGCTATTACTGTTACAACTTCCACAAAATCATTGCTACCACAGTTACCGTTACTATTGATGTTACCACTACTATCAAAACTATCATATTATTGTGCTAGTGATCACTTTGATGAAGACAATTAATCTCCACGCGTGACTCAATTGAAAACTCAGTTGCTAATACTTGCAAATATTCCTTAGCTCCCCTTGTGTCGAATCTATAAATTTGGGTTGAATACTCTACCCTCGAAAACTGTTGCGATCCCCTATACTTGAGGGTTATCAAGACCTTTTTCTGGCGCCGTTGCCGGGGAGCATAGCTATTTTGTTGACTCACTTGGGATTATTATATATTTATCACTATGAGGAATCTAAAGGATGATAGAACTAAGATCTTTCCCTCAACAACCAGGGGAGGTAAGGAATTGCCATCAAACCCTACACTTTATTCTCCTTCAGTTATAAGTAAGCATGCAATACCACAATCTGCTATTGATGACCCACAAGTGTAGGGGATCTATCGTAGTCCTTTAGATAAGTAAGAGTGTCGAACCCAATGAGGAGAAGAAGGAAATGATAGGCAGTTTTCAGTAAGGTATTCTCTGCAGGCACTGAAATTATCGGTATCAGACAGTTTTGTGATAAGGTAATTTGTAAAGGGTAACAAGTAATAAAAGTAAATAACGTGCAACAATATGGTCCCAATCCTTTTTGTAGCAAAGGACAAGCCTGGACAAACTCTTATATAAAGGAAAGCGCTCCCGAGGACACCTGGGAATTATCGTTAAGCTAGTTTTCATCACGGTCATATGATTAGCGTTCGTTACTTTGCTAATTTGGTATGTGGGTGGACCGGTGCATGGGTGCTGCCCTTACTTGGACAAGCATCCCACTTATGATTAACCTCTATTGCAAGCATCCACAACTACAAAAGAAGTATTAAGTAAACCTAACCATAGCATGAAACATATGGATCCAAATCAGCCCCTTATGAAGCAACGCATAAACTAGGGTTTAACCTTCTGTCACTCTAGCAACCCATCATCTACTTATTACTTCACAATGCCTTCCTCAAGGACCAAACAATGGTGAAGTGTCATGTAGTTGACGTTCACATAACACCACTAGAGGAAAGACAACATACATCTCATCAAAATATCGAACGAATACCAAATTCACATGACTACTTATAGTAAGACTTCTCCCATGTCCCCAGGAACAAACGTAACTACTCACAAATCATATTCATGTTCATAATCAGAGGGATATTAATATGCATAATGGATCTGAACATATGATCTTCCACCGAAGAAACCAACTAGCATCAACTACAAGGAGTAATCAACACTACTAGCAACCCACATGTACCAATCTAAGGTTTTGATATAAAGATTGGATACAAGAGACGAACTAGGGTTTGATCGGAGATGGTGCTGGTGAAGATGTTGATGGAGATTGACCCCCTCCCGATGAGAGGATCGATGGTGATGACGACGGTGATGATTTCCCCCTCCTGGAGGGATGTTTCCCGGGCAAAACAGCTCTGCCAAAGCCCTAGATTGGTTCCGCCTCGAGACGGCAGTGCTTCATCTCGAATGCTTCCTTCTCATTTTTTCCAAGGCAGAAGACACCTTATACCAGAAGATGGGCATCGAGGGGCTGCCAGGTGGCCCACGAGGCAGGGGGGCGCGCCCAGGGGGTAGGGCGCGCCCCCATCCTCGTGGACGGTGGGTGGCCCCCTCTGGTGCTTTCTTTGCTCGATATTTTTGATATATTCCAAAATAGACTTTCGTGGAGTTTCAAGGATTTTTGAGTTGTGCAGAATAGGTCTCCAATATTTGCTCCTTTTCCAGCCCAGAATTCCAGCTGCCGGCATTCTCCCTCTTCATGTAAACCTTGTAAAATAAGAGATAAAAGGTATAAGTATTGTGACATAATGTGTAATAACAACCCATAATGTAATAAATATCAATATAAAAGCATGATGCAAAATGGACGTATCAGCTATTAATCCTAATATGTCATAGGTCATTGATGATGATAGTACCTTGCTTGATAAGACTATGCAATTGGGTGATTTCTTCATGAACAACTGACTAGAGCTAAAGATATTGAGAATACTGAAAGAGATGAAATACTTGAAACTAATTTTTTTGAAACACCTGTTAGATCTAGCCATCCTAGATATGAATTGCCTAAAGTACCCAAAGGTTATGTTATGGATGAGGAGACAACTAAAGACTTTCTTGATTGCAATGATAGAGATGATCTCAAGAAATTATTCCGATAACTGAAGGAGAAGTCTTTGAATTCTAGAATGAAATGCGATCCTAAGTTTTCCACTTCACATATATGTGTTACTGATAAGGATTATGAGTTCTCCGTCGACCCGGAGTTAATTACTTTGGTAGAATCTAGTCCTTTCCATGGCTATGAAACTAAAACTGCAGTGGCACACCTTACTAATCTGAATGATATAGACAGCCTATTTGCTCATGATGAGAAAATTTGCTACTATTATATCCTCAAATTATTTTGATTCTCATTAAAGGGTGATGCTAAAGCTTGGTACAATAATCTTCTCCTGGTTGTGTGCGTAGTCCCCAGGATATGATTTATTACTTCTCTAAAAAATATTTTCCTACTCATAAGAAACAAGCTGCCTTGCAGGAAATATTTAACTTTGTTCAAATTGAAGAAGAGAGTCCCCCACAATCTTGGGGAGGCTTCTCCAATTGCTAAATGCTTTGTCTGATCATCCACTTAAGAAAAATGAAATACTTGATATCTTCTATAATGGACTAACCAATGCTTCTAGGGATTTCCTAGATAGTTGTGCTAGTTGTGTTTTCAGGGAACGAACTGTGGAACAAGCTAAGGAATTATTGAATAATATATTGAAAAATTATGATGACTGGACTCTTCCTGAACCACCTCCTAAACCAACTTTGAGGAAGAGGGGTATGTTATTTCTTAGTCCCAAGTATGCAAGAGGCAAAAAAAAGTATGAGAGAAAAAGGTATTAAAGCAGAGGATGTCAAACATTTACCACCTATTGAAGAAATCCAAGGACTTGACACACCACCACCAAAGGTGGTAGAGGTAATTTCTTTAATGAAATCTGATGAAGGTGAAATCCCTTACAATAAACATCCCAGTCAATGCCTTTATGAGTTTGATAACTACATTAGAAAACTAGATCACTTCAATGCCAATGTCATGAAACAATTCAAACACAACTCTGGTATGATTCCTCAATTGAGTGACTTACTATTTAGAATCTCCAATGATGTTAGAGGTGTAGAAAAACATGCCTCTATGGTTCAAACTCAATTAGAACAACTTGCTCAATCCCAAAAAGAATTGCTAAATGAAATGAATAATAATATAAATGATTTTGTTGTTAGAGTAGCAACAAGAGGAGGCACAATGACTCAGGAACCACTTTATCCTGAGGGACACCCTAAGAGGATTGAACAAGATTCACAAAGACTTAACACTGATGCACCTAGTCCTTCTAATAAGAAAAAGAAGAAGAAAAATGATAGGACTCCGCATACCTCTAGTGAATATGAGATAGAAAAACCTCATGCAAATAATGATGTCTCTATCTCTCATGCTGAAACTAGATCTGATAATGAACATTTATCTAGTGATAATGAAAATGATAATGATGATGTTCATAAAGACACTCAACCAGACAATGATAAACAACCAGACAATGATGTTGAGATAGAACCTGTTGTTCATCTTGATACCCACAACCTAAAAATAAAAGGTATGGTAAAAAAGACTTTTTTGCTAGGAAACATGGTAAAGAAAGAGAGACATGGGTTCAGAAGCCCTTGCCCTTTCCACCTAAGTCAACTAAGGAAAAAGATGATGAAGAATTTGAACGCTTTGCTGAAATGCTTAGGTCAATCTTTTTGCGCATTCGCTTGACTGATATTTTAAAGATGACCCCTTATGCTAAATATATGAAAGACATCATCACTAATAAAAGAAAAATACCTGAAGCCGAAATCTCCACCATGCTTGCTAATTATTCATTGAGTACCTAAAAAACTTAGAGATCCGGGAATACCAACTATACCTTGCTCCATCAAAAGAAACTATGTTAAAACTGCATTATGTGATTTATGAGTTGGTGCTAGTGTTATGCATTTCTCTTTATATAAAAGACTTCATTTGAATAAACTCACACCTACTAAAATATCCTTGCAAATGGTTCAGAAATCAACTCACTGGCACAGGAGGAGTACCTTGTGTGTACTAAATCAGTGAGTGTAAATCACATTATGATGTGAACTAGATTATTGACTCTAGTAAACTCTTTGGGTGTTTGTCACATGGCGATGTGAACTATGAGTGTTAATCACATGGCGATGTGAACTAGATTATTGACTCTAGTGAAAGTGGGAGACTATGGAAAATATGCCCTGGAGGCAATAATAAATTGGTTATTATCATATTTCCTTGTTCATGATAATCGTTTATAATCCATGCTAGAATTATATTGATGGGAAACTCAAATACACGTGTGGATATATAGACATAAAGATATCCCTAGTCAGCCTCTACAAAACTAGCTCGTTGATCGAAGATGGCTATGGTTTCCTAGCCATGGACATGAGTTGTCATTTGATAACGAGGTAAAATCATTAGGAGAATGATTTGATGGAAAAGACCCAAACTATAAACGTAGCATATGATTGTGTCAAGTTTATTGCTATGGTTTTCTGCATGTCAAGTATATGTTCCTATGACCATGAGATCATGCAACTCACTGACACAGGAGGAGTACCTTGTGTGTACTAAACATCGCAACATAACTGGGTGACTATAAAGGTGCTCTATAGGTATCTCCGAGGGTGTATGTTGAGTTGGCATGGATCAAGACTAGGATTTGTCACTCCGCAAGACGGGGAGGTATCTTCGGGCCCTCTCGGTAATACAACATCACAAGAAGCTTGAAAGTAATGTGACTAATGAGTTGGTCACGGGATCTTGTGTTACGAAACGATTAAAGAGACTTGCCGGTAACGAGATTGAACTAGGTATGGAGATACAAACGATCGAATCTCGGGCAAGTAACATACCGATAGACAAAGGGAACTACATACGAGATTATCTGAATCCTTGACATCGAGGTTTGACCGAGAAGATCGTCGTAGAATATGTGGGACCAATATGGGCATCCAGTTCCCGCTATTGGTTATTGACCGGAGAAGTGTCTCGGTCATGTCTGCATAGTTCTCAAACCCGCAGGGTCTACACACTTAATGTTTGGTGACGATATTAGTATAGTTGAGTCATTATGGTGATTACCAATGGTTGTTCGGAGTCCCGGATGAGATCCAGGGCGTGACGAGGAACTCCGGAATAGTCCGGAGGTGAAGATCGATATATTGGATGAAGGGTACTAGAGTGCAAAAGTGTTCCGGGGTTACCGGGTGATGGCAAGCATGACCAAAAGGGGTTTTGGGGGGCCCCGACAAGTGTTGGGGGCCTCATGGCCCAATGGGAGGGGCAAACCAGCCCACTAAGGGGTTGTGCACCCCCCTCACCCCTTCCCATGATGGCAGAGGAGATGGGGGTGCCACCCCTAGGGTTCCCACCCCTTTGCCTTGAGGGCCATGTCTCCTAGGGGGGAAAACCCATCGAGGGTTTCCCTCTTGTGGCCGCTGGCCCTATATGGGATATCCTAGGGGTGCCCCCTCTCCCCATTCCCATATATATAGAGAGGTAGAGAGAGGGCAGCCGCACCCTTACACGCCTTGGCACTGCCCCTCCTCTCTCGTAGCTCTTCTCCTCATACGCGTAGTGCTTAGCGAAGCTCTGTCGTAATTCCTCCATCACCATCGCCACCACGCCGTTGTGCTGCCGGAGGACTCGAGCTACTACTTCACCTTCGCTCGCTGGATCAAGGAGGTGAAGGTGTCATCAAGACGTACGTGTGTTAAACACGGAGGTGTCATCCGTTCGTCACTAGATCGGTGTTCGTCGGACGGATCGTGATTGGATCGCGAAGACCTACCACTACATCAACCGCGTTCTTGAACGCTTCCGCTTAGCGATATACAAGGGTATGTGGATCCAACTCTCCTCTCGTAGATGTGCATCTCCTAGATTGATCTTGGGTGTTCGTAGGAAATTTTTTGTTTCCCATGCAACGTTCCCCAACACATGGATGCAGAAGACCATAAACCATTATTGTTGACATTAACCTTGAGGTAAACTGTCGGGAGACGAAACTATAAGCCCCTATCTATCTTTGTGTTCGATTGAAACTTTGATCTCATAAGTATCGCGTGAGTGTTAGGAATTATGAAATACTAAAAGATGGTTGGGTATGTGAACTTGCTATATACAAGCTCTTACATTGACTCTTTCTGATGTTATTGTCAATTGCAATTGCTTCAATGTCTAAGATCATAGTTTGTTAGTTTTCAATAAGGTTTGTGATTCATACTTTATATAGTGAATTAATTATCACTTTGATGTAAGAAAAAATATATATTAATATATTGTTGTACTAAAGATGATCATGATGCCCTCATGTATGTATTTTATTTTATAGACACCTCTATCTCTAAACATGTGGTCATGATTATCGATTTTGGCTTTCGCTTGAGGACAAGTGATAACCCACAAGTATAGGGGATCGCAACAGTTTTCGAGGGTAGAGTATTCAACCCAAATTTATTGATTCGACACAAGGGGAGCCAAAGAATATTCTAAAGTATTAGCTGTTGAGTTATCAATTCAACCACACCTAAAAGACTTAATATCTGCAGCAAAGTATTTAGTAGCAAAGTAGTATGGAAGTAACGGTAACGGCGGCAAAAGTAACAGTAGCAGTTTTGTAGTTATTGTAACAGTGGCAATGGAAAAGTAACTAAGAAAAGATAAATATGTGAAAAACTCATAGGCATTGGATCAGTGATGGATAATTATGTCGGATGCGATTCCTCATGCAATAGTTATAACATAGGGTGACATAGAACTAGCTCCAGTTCCTCAATGTAATGTAGGCATGTATTCCGAATATAGTTATACGTGCTTATGGGAAAGAACTTGCATGACATCTTTTGTCCTACCCTCCCGTGGCAGCGGGGCCCTATTGGAAACCAAGGATATTAAGGCCTCCTTTTAATAGAGTACCAAACCAAAGCATTAACACTTAGTGAATACATGAACTCCTCAAACTACGTTCAACACCGGGAGTGGCCCCGATTGTTGTCACTTCGGGGTTGCCGGATCATAACACATAGTAGGTGACTATTGACTTGCAAGATAGGATCAAGAACTCACATATATTCTTGAAAACATAATAGGTTCAGATCTGAAATTATGGCACTCGGGCCCTAGTGAAAAGCATTAAGCATAGCAAAGTCATAGCAACATCAATCTTAGAACATAATGGATACTGGGGATCAAACCTTAACAATACTAACTCGATTACATAGTAAATCTCATCCAACCCATCATCGTCCAACAAGCCTACAATGGAATTACTCATGCACGGCGGTGAGTATCATGAAATTGGTGATGGAGGAAGGTTGATGATGACGATGGCGACGATCTCCATTCTCCGGAGCCTCGAACGGACTCCAGATCAGCCCTCCAGAGAGAGATTAGGGCTTGGCGGCGGCTCCGTATCATAAAACGCGATGAATCTCCCTCTGATTTTGTAATGCCCAGTATGTGGCTATGTCCCCCACGTGTTGAGTCACGACTTAAAGACATAAACGCATACTAGAATGATCTCAAGTACGGCATCTTTGCACAACTCGTGTAAAATTCAGGGATGAAAGTGTAAAATGATAGTTGGCTTACACTCGCCACGTCACACAATGAAATACAATAACATAAATCAACCAAATAACATCAGGGTCCGACTATAGACGAAAACCAAATGAAAAGATACCATAAATAACACACGCCCGGATCCTCCTAGTAAAAACCACTACAGATCGCCGGGATAAGACACATTGTAACGTCCACGCTCTTCATCGAACTCCCAATGCAGCTCTGAACCATATCCTGCATAGTTCTCAACGGTACCTGTATCTGGTGTGTGTTGAATCTGTGAGCCACAGAGCACTCAGCAATCCCGTTCCCGGGTATGAAAACTACCAAAGCCTTAGGTGTGGAAACGCTATAAAAAATGGGTTGCAGCAAGCACTAAGCACTAGCTTATGAGTTTAGAGCGAGTGGAGAACAAGTGCCAACGATCGCCAAGTTGATCAAGAAGTGATCCTAACTACTCACGATCAAACATAACCCCACCATGTTCACTTCCCGAAGCCCTTCGGAAAGAGACCATCACGGTTACTCATGCATGTAGTGTATTCATGAATAAGGTGTCAAGTTATCTACAACCGGATATTAACAAATTCCCATCTGCCACATAACCATGGGCACGGCTTTCGAAAGATCAAACCCTGCAGGGGTGTCCCAACTTAGCCCATCACAAGCTCACGATCTACGGAGTCGCAACACCAAAGTGGGAAGACCCGAGTATTCTCGGAATCCCGTGCTCAAGATATTTTGACAATGGTAAAACTAATCCAGCAAGACCTACCGGCGTGCCGACATCCGGATAGTAGCCGCGTGTATCTCGTCTCAGGCCACGACCGAATAGGTCAGCCTACAGGTATATACCAGACCTCAGGTTTCCCCGTGGTGGCCCTGCAGTCTTCCCAATTTGGACCAACACCCATGAGGAGCAATGGCCTGGGTTGTTAATTCAGAACTCGGGTTTGCAACGCCCTATGCAAGTTTTAGTTATTAGGCAAATGTAAAACCAATGTTGGGCCTTGCTGGAAAAGCTTTAGCACTGAGCGAATTATCAAGGGGGGCCCATAAACCCCAACCGTGTTAGGAACGCAAAATCAAGGAACATAACACTGGTTTATCGGTTCCTAGGGTGGCATGAGTGGAACAAAACACCAAGCAAGAGGCTTAGCCTTCCACCCATTACCAATATATAGGTGAATTAGTTTAACATGTATTATATATTGTGTTAACCCAACAACAACTTCATCACGAAGTAAAATCTTCAAAACTTCACCTGCAGCTAACAACGCTATAAGAGGGGCTGAGCGATGTGTACTTAGCCAAAAAACGGTTTGCTAGGAAGGTGGTTAGAGAGTTTCATGGCAACAATAGGAGGGCTGACTAGCTGGAATAGGCATCGAGGCAATATCTTAAGAGCAAGACATCTAGCTTAGGCAAAGATAGAAGTGATATCTGGGAATGGTCATATTGCCTGTTGATTCCACGGAGGGATCGTAACCTTGCTCCTCAAACTCAGCCTCGATAGGTACCTCGAACTCCGAATCGTCACCGGGCTCTAACCAACACAACAATGCAACACCGGAACAACAATCAATCATCATGCAATGCTCAAACACATGATGCATGAATCTGATGCATATGGGCAAGGATAAGACATGATGCATCTCCTAAGTACACAAAGAGTGCACAAGCATCATAGCAAAACAAGATCACAACACATGTGTGAACACAAGCAAAAGGAACAAAACTAACATGTTCACAAGGTTATGTAGATTATTTGATCAAGCACCCAACAAGTTTAAAAGAGTTGATTAACATGGCAAGGGTGCATCTAGGACTAAAACAACATGCTAGCATTTTTAAATGGGCCGGAAAGAACAAACAACAATTTCCGGAAACTCCCATCTTCATTTAAATGCATTTGGGACAGAACTGAGAAACTCATATTTTAAAGTTTTTAAACATGCAAAACAATAACACCACATTCTTCTAGACATTTTTCCACCCCAAATGCATATAAAGTTTGTTAAATTTGGAGTTGTAGATATTTAGTTATGATTTTTACAAGTTTAAGCATATTTAAACACATATTAATTCAAACAGCATTTTAAATGTTTTAAACGTGGCAACAAACAACATATTAATATTCTACATGAAAAACTAAGCAGTTTTCATATATAACTCATTTTCATTAGATGCATAATTTAAAAGATATTAATTATGCAAAGTTAATGAAGAAAAAGAAAACAAATAGAAAACAGAAAAAGAAAAACAGACGCAAAAGGTCAAGCTGACTCAGACTAACCTAGCCCCAGCCATTGACCTGTGGGGTCAGAGGCGCTGAGGTGGCATGAGTGTGTGCGCGGGGGGTGGAGCTATGAAGAGAGACCGACAGGTGGGGCCTGCCTGTCAGCCTCACACGAAGCAAAAATTGGGGGGAATAATCCCATTGCCCCTATTGGAATCGAACCCGTGACCTCCTGCTATCTGATGAAGGGCCAAGCCACTGGGCTGTGCGAGCGTTACTGACAGAGAAGGGGCATGGCTCCTTATGAACTGACCCAGAGAGGATCTACTCCTCTACGTGCACAGAGACAGTGACGACTGCGGTGACGCCGGCGGGAGGAAGACAGGGCGAGGCAGTGCGGCGACTGGCTGCAGGCGTGCGGGATCGAGCGGAGGAGGCTGGTGCGGTGTGTGCGCGTGCATCAGCACGAGCTCGAGCTCGCGCTCGACTCGGCCATGGCAAGGCAGTGGCCGTAAGCGTGCAGACGCGCAGGTGGAGATGGAGGCCAGCGCAGGTGCTCCACGAGCTTGCGCTCGGGCGCTGGCGACGAGCGAGAACAGGCAGAACCAGAGCGACAAAGCGCGAGGGCCTACGACACCTACTGACAGTGCGTGACAGCAACAGGTTCAGCAACCATCGGGACACCGAGAGCACGGGGAAGACACATCTCTAGCGATGCATACAGAGATCCATAGGTAGCATGGAAAACACAGGGAGGAGTAGGGAGTACCTCCTTACCCTAGGACATGGATAGGACGACGGAGACATGCCGGAGAGGACGCAGTCGAGCTCTGAACTTGGCGAGGACACTGTCCAGGAAGAAGAGAAGCAGAGGGCGTCGACGAGGTAGTCGGACTTGGCGATCCTAGGCGCAGCTCTGCTTCAGGACGAAACCAAGACGTCATTCCCAAGCGCTTGGACGACGGAGGGAGCGCCGGCGAGGTCTAGGCCAGTGGCGAGCCCACGCCTGAGCTGGCCATGGCGTGCGGGTGCGGGTATGCGCGTGGGTGCCTGCTTACCTGAGGCGGCGGCGCGAGGGGAAAGGAGGGAGGAGGAGGAACCCTAGGGCTCCTGCTCGGGCTTAAAAGGAGCGGTCAATCACGAGGCCTCGACTGTAACATCCCAAATTTTCAATTTGGAATGTTATACATAGATCATATTGCATTGCATGTTTATTTGCATTTTTTTGTGGCGATCCTCGAAATTCTAAGAAACTCAAGGACCTACGGAGAGAGTTGGCAATTCTACCGTTTTGGTGTTTGAGTTCACTCGAATACCGGTACGAGGACAGTGTTGGTTTTAATTAATTTTCTCTCTTAAAAATATTTCTAAATACAATATGTGAGCGGAGATAATATGACTTCCCCAAAATAATAGAAATATTGGAGGAAAAATGTTAAAATCACTTTTGGTTTTTTTCTGGATTTATTTATGATTTTATTTGCATAGGAAAAATGCGCGTTTTTCAAAATTGCATTTAGGTCCGGGAAAAATGTTCAATTTGTCCTAAATATTATTAGAGGACGGTGACAATTTAATTCAGGATTTTTGGAGTCCGTTTAGTATTTCTTTCGTTAGTTTCGCTATGTGAGCACTCTTTTGAAAAAAAAGGGGAAGAACCGACTCCGGGCCGTAAGTGGCCATAACTCTGGCCTTTATAAGCAGCGCCCCCGGCCCGCTAGCCGCCAGCCCGCCGCCGCCGTAACCCTAGCCGCCGCCTTCTCGCCCCCGCGCCACCGCGCCGCACCACCGCCCCGCCGCCACGCCGCACCACCGCCCCGCCGCCGCCGTCGCTCCGCCGCCGTTCGCCCCACCGCCGGAGACCGCCGCCACCGCCGGATCCGTCGAGGTAGCCGCCGCCGTCCCGTCGCCTGGTTTTTCTTGAGAAACCGATCGGTTTTTTTTTTAAAACCTAGATCCTTTTTTTAGATTTAGATCGGTTTTCTCCGGTTTAGTTATTTAGCGGACGTTCGTCCGTACGTTCGTTTTAACGAACGCTGTTCGTCCGTTAGCCCCAGATAGCGAACGTTCATTCGTTAGCCTGTTCGTCAGTTTTCTTTGTCGGGGTTTTTATCCGCGATTATTTCTATCGCGATTTCTGCACTGATCTTGTTTTTCGTTTTTCTTTTCGCACGAGAGTCGGAATCAGGTGATTCAAAATCCCAGATCTTCATCTCGACGCCCTCTTTCCGTTTAACCAACTTGAACAAAGTTTTGGCTACTGTAAAATTTGACTTTAGATCAATTAGTAACCGGAGCTCGTTTCTTTTGCAGTTTGAGTTTCGTTGCTTCTTTCGATTTGATACTTTTTTCAAACCGGAGTTCTTAAGTTGAACCTTCTGGTTAGATCTTATCTTTTGCAGTTTTGTTTGTGCATCTTTGCTTGTTTGCTTATGTATGCTATTGTTTGCTTGCGATAGAATACCCGGACTGTGAAGCGTGCTACTACGAGTCTCTAGGTTTTGCGAATCGTCAGCAGGGCAAGTAACACTTTGATCATACCTTTCATTACCCAGTTTTTATGCATTTGATCAAACCCTCACACATTGCATGAGTAGGATCTCTTAACTTGTGGGACTGGGAAGTAGATTGTGGTAGAACCTATTACCTGCATTATTTTCAAACCCTTGGGAGTTACTTCTACGTTTGCTTAGGTTGATATGCTATGCTCGTAGACATGGTTTGGGTTTGAGTGAAATCCATGACAGATGTGAGTTGTTAATTAAGGATTCACTTTAAGGTGGCTACTTGAATACACATCTGGGTGGATTGGTTGCAGGGCACCTGGAGAATCCAGAGTTGTCCTAGGAAATCCCGGGGTTCCGTGTGATTTTTTCTATGGAATGCCACCCAGGCTCAAAGGGATCATAAAACTATTCATGCTAGAAACTTCCGTGTGCAGCCACAATGACAATATGGGCTCTGGCATAGTTGAGTAAGTTTTGGGAAACCTTTCCATGATGGGCTAGCAGATGTAGAGGGATTGTAGGTGTACCGGCCTATCTATCTGGTTAAGGGGACCTCTTCGGAAAGACTATGTCTCGGTCATCCGTTTCTCAAACACCATGCAGTGCGAGAAACCAAACGGAAGCGATCGAGTCTTGCGGGAAAAGTGCACAAACCTCTGCAGAGTGTACAAACTGATCATGATTAGCCGTGTCCCTGGTTATGGACATCTTGAGTATCTCGTACTTGAATTATTGGTCGATCTCATCACTCTATAATTTAATTTGTTGGGTTAATGATAACTTTAATTTGGTATTGAGTTGGAGGTACCTTCTCAATGATGTTTCAACTACCATGATAGTTAAAAATAAAATTTATTCCTTTGTTGTAGGGAAAAATTGGCTTTACGCAAAAACTTTAACCTAAGAGCCTCCACCAGCCAAATATGCATATAGTATAGCCTTTATTATGTTACTTGCATCTTCTGTGTTATCTTGCCAGCATATTCCATGTGCTGACCCATTTTCGGGCTACAACATATTACATTGCAGACTTTTCAGACGAGGAATAAGACGTGCTAGGTCGTTTGTCATGCACTCAGCTATGCCGTTGGAGTTGATGGACTCACTTATCTTCCAAGCCTTCCGCTGTTATTTTGTTAGATCGCCTTAAGCCATAGATTTTTGTAATAAGTTCTCATTGGAGACATTCGATGTAATGAGTGTGTGATTGCCACTCGGTTATAAAACCTTCAAGTACTATGTGTGTCAGCATTACCGATCCAGGGATGACACAGAACACAGAGACTTCGGTCCATTCAGATCGTGGTCGCTACAAGATGGTATCAGAGCACCCGCTGATTGTAGGACACGACCACTAAGACAGACCCTAGAATCACTCTTCTCTACTCATTTCTGACTTCTCTCCATTTTCTACTTCTTTAGGATGGTGGGCCCAAGGAACAAGTTCACTCAATCGGATGAAGACACACCATTTGGACGACACTTGAAGGAAGTCACTAGGTACGTGAACATAGGAATACCAAGCTTTACCGGGACCTACACCGCCACCTTACTAGAAGAGGAGCGATGGAGCATTCAAGTTCATATTCCCGGAAGAACCTTCACACCATCCACCGAGCCAATAGAGTTTTCTTTTGATATGCCAACCTGGAGCCTAGGCAAAAGCATGGCCGCCCACATCACGATGGGAAGGATCGGAGAAGTCTACAAGCAAGAGCTGAAGGACACCATCTACCTGATTTGTGGACGCCGAGATGAGCGTTGGGATATGATCAGCACCCGGAAGGATATGTCCACTGCAGCGTGCATCTAGGAGTTGAACCAGCACATTCGACGACAGGAGCACCAGATGTGCGCTGGGATGATAGAATTGAAGAAGGCACTAAACAGGAATTTGGAGCTAGAAGAAGAACTTAAGTCTACTCGTGACGGATACGAGGAGGAGATGTTGATACTAGTGGAGAAGAATGATGATTTGACAAGGAAGCTAGGAATATTCATGGGAGATCCAGCACCAGGAGGGGAAGAAGAGGAAGAAGAACCCAAGGAGATTTGTCCTGAAGATTACATTATCATCGACGACACAGATTCAGAACCTGATGATAGTAAAGACGAAGACTAAGAAGATGAAGCTGGAGCAGACATCATGGAGTCTTCCGCCGATCAATATTTTTAGATGACCACCCTATGACTAGTAGTTTACCCCCACACAGTAGTATTTAGAGCACTCTTTGTAACTGTAGTTAGATTTGTAAGATCTTGCATGAAATTGATTGGTGTGATATGATTGTGTTTGTCTCATGTGCATATGGGTAGTGATTTTCCCTTAGACCTCAATTCTATTCTAATCTCTTCCCTCTACACCCATCATATGCCTCCAAGACGTGAGCCCGGATTTGAGTTTCCCCCAGAGCTCACTCAGTTGATCCAGCAGCAGAACACCTTGATGCAACTACTTGTCCAGAACACTCAGAACAACCAGAACAACAACAACCCTCCACCACCACCACCACCCGTGGACAACCTAACACGTTTCTTAAGGTTGCAACCACCAGTGTTTGCTAGCAGCATTGAACCAATAGTGGTTGATGACTAGCTACGCAAGATTGGAAGGGATTTGACCACCGTCAATTGCTCTGACGCTGAGAAGGTGCGATTTGCCGCACACTAGTTGTATGGACCAGCCGCAGCATGGTGGGAGAATTACACAACCACTTTCCCTATAGCCAATGTCACTTGGGAGCAGTTTCAGCAAGCTTTCCGTACTGCCCATGTCTCAACTGGAGCTATGAGCATGAAGAAGCGGGAGTTTCGCAACCTGCACCAAGGAAACCATACTGTAGCTCAGTACGTGGATGAGTTTAGCACCCTATCTCGTTATGCCCCAGATGATGTGGCCATAGATGTCGCTAAGCAGGAGAGATTTATGGAAGGGCTGAATGATGAGATGACCGTACAGTTGATGGTGGCAACTTTCAACAACTACCAGGAGTTTGTAGATAAAGCTCTTATGATTGAAGGGAAGCAGAAGCAGATTGAAAGCCGCAAGAGGAAGTATGGACAAGGAAGGAATAATTCCGAAGCCCAGCAAAAGCCCCGATTCACTCCACATTCGGGAGGGTATACCCATAACCATAGAATTCCCCACAACCACAATGGCCGTAAGAATGGAAATAGAAATGGGAATGGAGCAAGTAGTAACCAGAGCCGCTCTACCCCGTCCACACCCGCTAAGAAGGATTTCAGCCATATCACCTGTTTCAAGTGCGGGAATAATGGACATTATGCCATGGACTGCCCTGAAGCTAAGAATGGGAACGGCAATGGAAGCGCCGGAAAGAAGCCCAACCCGTTCAACAAAGGACAAGTGAACCACGTGACCGTGGAGGAGGTAGAAGAGCAACCAGATGCTATTGTCGGTAAGTTTTTGGTTAAGACATTTACCGCAATAGTTCTTTTCGATACTGGTGCATCGCATTCATACATTTCAAGGGGATTCGTGAATAGACATAGGATGTCCACCCGAGTTCTTAAGACCCCCATGTTAGTAAGTTCACTAGGAGCAGAGTATATGGCACACCAAGGATGTTTTCAGACGCCATTGATCATAGGACGCCATACTTTCCCCTCCAACCTAATCGTTCTGGAGTCACAAGGATTGGATGTGATATTAGGTATGGATTGTCCATCGAAGTATGGAGGTAATATCGATTGTGCCAGCAAGTCTATTTTGCTCACCACCCCGGAGGGAAAAAAGGATTAAGTATGTATCTAGGCATTCGCCTATAAGGACCCAAGTACATTCTCTCATAGGAGTTGTTCAGGAGGAAGTGCCAGTAGTAAAGGATTATCCGGATGTGTTTCCAGAGGAGTTACCTGGCATGCCACCGGATAGAGATATCGAGTTCTTAATAGAGTTGTTGCCTGGCACCGGACCAATATCTAAGAGACCGTATCGGATGCCAGCGAATGATCTGGAGGAGATCAAGAAGCAGATTAAGGAGTTATTGGAGAAAGGTTTTATTCGCCGAAGTTCATCACCTTGGGGAGCCCCAGTGCTTTTGGTCGAGAAGAAGGATGGATCATTAAGAATGGTCATTGATTATCATGCGCTGAATGAAGTGACTATTAAGAATAAGTACCCGCTGCCGATGATCAATGATTTGTTCGACCAACTCCAGGGAGCGAAAGTATTCTCCAAGATAGATCTATGATCTGGATACCACCAATTGAAGATCTGAGAGAAGGATATACCTAAGATAGCCTTCACCACACGGTACGAGCTATATGAGTATATGGTTATGTCATTTGGATTGACTAACGTGCCTGCCTATTTCATGAGTATGATGAACAAGGTGTTCATGGAGTTCTTGGATAAGTTCGTCATGGTATTCATAGATGATATTCTGGTGTACTCGAAGGATGAAGAAGAACATGCAAAACATTTGCGTTTGGTATTGGAGAAGCTCAGAGAACATCAGTTGTATGCCAAGGTTAGCAAATGCGAGTTTTGGTTGAAGGAAGTTGGATTCCTAGGGCATGTTATATCGGGAGAAGGTATAGCAGTAGACCCCATCAAGGTGCAGGCAATCACGGACTGGTTGGCACCCACTTCAGTTGGAGAGATCCACAGTTTTCTTGGACTCGCGGGATACTACCAGATATTCATAGAAAATTTCTCCAAGATTGCAAAGCCAATGACGACATTGTTGAAGAAAGAGACAAAGTTCGATTGGACTGAAGAGTGTGAAGAAAGTTTCCAGGAGTTGAAGAAACGGTTGACGACATCCCCAGTGCTGATATTGCCAGATATACGCAAGGATTTCCAAGTGTACTGCGATGCTTCACGCTTAGGACTTGGAGGAGTACTTATGCTGGATGGAAGAGTTGTTTCCTATGCATCTCGACAACTACGACCGCACGAGTTGAATTACGCGACGCACGATCTGGAGTTAGCAGCTATAGTGCACGCACTGAAAACCTCGAGACATTTCCTTATTGGAAATCGTTGTGATGTGTACACAGATCACAAGAGTTTGTAGTACATTTTCACTCAGAAGGAGTTGAACCTCAGACAAAGGAGATGGTTGGAGCTTATAAAGGATTATGATATGAAGCTGCACTATCACCCAGGAAAGGCCAACGTCGTGGCAGACGCTTTGAGCCGGAAAAGCTATGCAAATACCCTAATAAAAGGGGGATTGCCACAGGAGTTAGAAGAACATCTCAGGGAGCTTCGTTTGGAGATAGTTCCTAGAGGTTTAGTCGCAAATTTGGAGGTTTAGTCGACATTGCTGGGAAAGATACGTGAAGCCCAGAAGCATGACAAGGAAATTGCCAAGATGAGGAAAAGGATGAGTGAAGGAAAAGCCAAGGGATTTCGTGAGGATGAACACGACACCTTGTGGTTTGAGGATTGAATCCATGTGCCCAACGACCCGGAGATCAGGAAGTTGATACTGCAGGAAGCACATTATTCGCCATACTCCATACACCTGGAAACACCAAGATGTATTTGTATTTGAAGGAACGTTTCTGGTGGACGGGAATGAAGAAGGATATTGCCGAGTATGTAGCCGTATGTGATGTATGCCAGAGAGTAAAGGCAGAGCATCAGAAGCCAGCAAGATTGCTGCAGCCTATGCCGATACCCGAATGGAAGTGGGAAAAGCTTGGCATGGATTTTATCACTGGATTGCCCAGGACCAAAGCAGGATATGACTCAATCTGGGTAGTGGTGGATCGATTGTCGAAGGTCGCCCATTTTATCCCCGTGAAAACCACATACACCAGTGCGAAGTTGGCAAAGATATACATGAGCAGGATAGTATGTCTGCACGGAGTTCTGAGGACCATTGTATCAGACAGAGGAACACAATTCACCTCAAAGTTCTGGCATCAGCTACACCAAACTTTGGGAATGAGACCAGAATTCCACACTGGTTTTCATCCGCAGACCGATGGACAGACCGAGAGAGTCAACCAGATCCTGGAGGACATGTTGAGAGCCTGTGCGTTAGATTATGGATCTAGTTGGGATGATAATTTGCCCTACGCAGAGTTCTCGTACAACAACAGTTACCAGGCCAGTTTGAAGATGGCACCGTTCGAGGCATTGTATGGAAGGAGATGCCGAACACCGTTAATGTGGGATGAAGTTGGAGACCGACAGTTGTTTGGACCAGACTTGATCAAAGAGTCTAAGGAGAAGGTGAAGTTGATTCGAGATAGATTGAAGGTAGCTCGGTCCATGCAGAAGAGTTATGTAGACTCGAAGCGCCAGGAGATAGCCTATGAGATCGAAGACAGAGCGTACCTGAGACTATCGCCTCTACGAGGAGTTAAACGTTTCAGAGTTAAGGGAAAACTAGCCCCGAGATTTGTGGGACCTTACTGTGTTTTGGAACGCATGGGAGAGGTTGCCTATAAGTTGCAATTGCCCGAAGGATTGTCAGGAGAGCACGACGTGTTTCACATTTCGCAGCTTAAGAAGTGCCATGCGGAGATGGCCGATATCCCGCTTAGAGACACAGTACCCCTGGAAGCAATCCAGTTGGACAGTGATCTGACCTATGAAGAGAAGCCTGTTAAGATTCTCGAATTCTCGAGCAGAGTCACCCGCAGTAATGTTATCATGTTTTGCAAAGTTCAGTGGAGTCACCACACCGAGGAAGAAGCCACGTGGGAACGAGAAGATGATCTACGTAAGGACCACCCACACCTGTTCTCTAGCCAAGTCGAATCTCGAGGGCGAGATTCATTCTAAGGGGGGTAGGTTTGTAACATCCCAAATTTTCAATTTGGAATGTGATACATAGATCATATTGCATTGCATGTTTATTTGCATTTTTGTTTGTGGCGATCCTCGAAATTCTAAGCAACTCAAGGACCTACGAAGAGAGTTGGGAATTCTACCGTTTTCGTATTTGAGTTCACTCGAATACCGGTACGAGGACAGTGTTGGTATTAATTATTTTTCTCTCCTAAAAATATTTCGAAATACAATATGTGAGCGGAGATAATATGACTTCTCCAAAATAACAGAAATATTGGAGGAAAATGTTAAAAATCACTTTTGGTTTTTTTCTGGATTTATTTGCGATTTTATTTGCATAGGAAAAATGCGCGTTTTTCAAAATTGCATTTAGGTCCGGGAAAAATGTTCACTTTGTCCTAAATATTATTATAGGACGGTGAAAATTTAATTAGAGTTTTTTGGAGTCCGTTTAGTATTTCTTTCGTTAGTTTTGCTACGTCAGGACTCTTTTGAAAAAAAAGGGGGACGAACCGACTCTGGGCCGTAAGTGGCCAGGACTCTGGCCTTTATAAGCAGCGCCCCCGGCCCGCTAGCCGCCAGCCCGCCGCCGCCGAAACCCTAGCCGTCGCCTGCACGCCCCCGCGCCGCCGCGCCGCACCACCGCCGCCGTCGCCCCGCCGCCGTTCGCCCCGCCGCCTGAGACCACTGCCGCCGCCGGATCCGTCGAGGTAGCCGCCGCCGACCCGCCGCCCAGTTTTTCTTGAGAAACCGATCGTTTTTTTTAAACCCTAGATCCGTTTTTTAGATTTAGATCGGTTTTCTCTAGTTTAGTTATTTAGCAGACGTTCGTCCGTACATTCGTTTTAACGAATGTTGTTCGTCCGTTAGCCGCAGATAGCGAACGTTCGTTCGTTAGCCTGTTCGTCAGTTTTCTTTTTTGGGGTTTTTATCCGCGATTATTTCGATCGTGATTTCTGCCCTGATCTTGTTTTTCATTTTTCTTTTCGCTCGAGAGTCGGAATCAGGTGATTCAAAATCCCAGATCTTCGTCTCGACGCCCTCTTTCCGTTTAAGCAACTTGAACAAAGTTTTGGATAATGTAAAATTTGAATTTAGATCAATTAGTAACCCGAGCTCGTTTCTTTTGCAGTTTGAGTTTCGTTGCTTCTTTCGATTTGATACTTTTTGCAAACCGGAGTTCTTAAGTTGAACCTTCTAGTTAGATCTTATATTTTGGAGTTTGTTTGTGCATCTTTGCTTGTTTGCTTATGTATGATATTGTTTGCTTGCGATAGAATACCCGGACTATGAAGCGTGCTACTACAAGTCTCTAGGTTTTGCGAATCGTCAGCAAGGCAAGTAACACTTTGATCATACCTTTCATTACCCAGTTTTTATGCATTAGATCAAACCCTCACACATTGCATGAGTAGGATCTCTTAACTTGTGGGGCTGGGAAGTAGATTATGGTAGAACCTATTACCTGCATTATTTTCAAACCCTTGGGAGTTACTTCTACGTTTGATTAGGTTGCTATGCTATGCTCGTAGACGTGGTTTGGGTTTGAGTGAAATCCATGATAGATGTGATTTGTTTATTAAGGATTCAACTTAAGGTGGATACTTGAATACATATCTGGGTGGATTGGTTGCAGGGCACCTGGAGAATCCAGTGTTGTCCTAGGAAATCCCGGGGTTTCGTGTGATTTTTCCTATGGAATGCCACCCAGGCTCAAAGGGATCATAAAACTATTCATGCTAGAAACTTCCGTGTGCAACCACAATGCCAATATGGGCTCTGGCATAGTTGAGTAAGTTGTGGGAAACCTTTCCATGATGGGCTAGCAGATGTAGAGGGATTGTAGGTGTACCGGCCTATCTATCTGGTTAAGGGGGCCTCTTCGGAAACAATGTGTCTCTGTCATCCGTTTCTCAAACACCATGCAGTGCGAGAAACCAAACAGAGGCGATCGAGTCTTGTGGGAAAAGTGCAAAAACCTCTGTAGAGTGTACAAACTGATCATGATTAGCCGTGTCCCCGGTTATGGACATCTTAAGTATCTGGTACTTGAATTATTGGTTGATCTCATCACTCTATAATTTAATTTGTTGGGTTAATGATAACTTTAATTTGGGATTAAGTTGGAGGTACCTTCTCAATGATGTTTCACCTACCATGATAGTTAAAAATAAAATTTATTCCTTTGTTGTAGGGAAAAATTGGCTTTACGCAAAAACTTCAACCTTAGAGCATCCACCAGCCAAATATGCATATAGTATAGCCTTTATTCTGTTACTTGCATCTTCTGTGTTATCATGCCAGCATATTCCATGTGCTGACCCGTTTTCGGGCTGCAACATATTACGTTGCAGACTTTTCAAACGAGGAATAAGACGTGCTAGGTCGTTTGTCATGCACTCAGCTATGCCGTTGGAGTTGATGGACTCACTTATCTTCCAAGCCTTCCGTTGTTATTTTGTTAGATGGCCTTAAGCCATAGATTTTTGTAATAAGTTCTCATTGGAGACATTCGATGTAATAAGTGTGTGATTGCCACTCTGTTATTAAACCTTCAAGTACTGTGTGTGTCAGCATTAGCGATCCAGGGATGACACAGAACACCGAGACTATGGTCCATTCGGATTGTGGTCGCTACATCGACGTCCGTGAGATCACGGCGTGACGACGTGCGCATGCTCTGTCCCTGGACACGAGCGACGGATGAAGACGGAGCAAAGGGGGAGAGAGACTGACTTGCGGGCCCGGTGCGAGGAAAAGGGATGGTGCGACTGTGCGCGACGGGCTGCACGCGTGGGAGCTGGATGGGCCGCGGCCTGCTGTGGATGGACTGGAGCTGGGCTGTTGGTTGTGCTGCTGGACCTGGTGCAGGAGGGAATGAGGCCCAAGCTACTGCTGCTGCTGCCCTTTTTATTTTTATGCACTTTTTGTTTAATAAATAAACAGCTGCATAAAATGAAAAGTACACGGGGCTAGGTGAGGAGTTTGGAGAATATAAAAATATTCTCAAGCTCCTGGAATTACACACCATTTTCTAAAATTATCCTGGGCATTTTTAGAGGAAGTAAAATAATTCAAGTTTGAAAATAATTCAAACTTGAGCCATTTTAAAACCCTACCAAAATAACTCCAACAGAGGTGTAGGTTTGCAAGGTGACCCATGACAAAGTAACAAAGAAATGGGGAGGAGATGAACATTAATGGAATAGGCTAGGACACTTGCAAAATTACTTAAAGAAAGGAAGAAAAAGAAGTAAAGAGAAGAGGTGAAGAAGAAGGAGGGGGGTCTAGGGTTTAAGCAAGGGCATGGGTTGACACCAACAACACACAACATCATTAAAGTGACCTCACATGACAAACAACGACAAGAATGAATCTAAGATGAATATGATGCGATGTTGATGATGAAACAATGCATGGATGAATAAGGAATTAAAATGACAATGCAAAACAAAAATAAAGCTTAAATGACAAGAACCCCCCCCCCCAAGGAAAAGGACAAGGAACAAAATGGGAATTGATTTATTGCCATAATTGGAAAGTATCACATATGGGGTGTTACAAACTCTCCTCCACTACAAAAGATCTCGTCCCGAGATCTAGGACTGAAAGGAGGGATACTCGGAATGGATATGGTCTTCTCGTTCCCACGTAGCTTCTCGGTCGGTATGGTGTGACCACTTCACTTTCAAGAACTTGATGGACTTGTTGCGGGTCTTGCGCTCATTTTCTTCAACAATAGCAACGAAGTGCTCTTGATAAGACAAGTCTTGTTGAAGATCAAACTCTTCGAATGGAATGGTGCGTTCAGGCGTCTTGAAGCACTTGCGGAGTTGAGACACGTGACACACATCATGCACATTTGCAAAGTTGGAGGGAAGCTCGAGTTGGTAGGCTAGATCATCTCTCTTGCCAAGAATCTTGAAAGGGCCCACATATCATGGAGCAAGCTTGCCCTTGATACCGAACATCTGAGTGCCCTTCATGGGAGAAACACGGAGATAGACATGGTCTCCAATGTCGAAAGCCAAGTCACGATGCTTGCCGTCATAGTAGCTCTTTTGACGCGATTGCGCGGCTTTGAGATTCTCACGTATGACTTTGCACATCTCTTCGGCTTCTAAGATCAAATCATTTCCAAGAAGTTGACGTTCACCAGTCTCGGACCAGTTGAGAGGGGTACGGCACTTTATGCCATAGAGGATTTCAAAAGGAGCTTTGCCGACACTTGCTTGGAAGCTGTTGTTGTAGGAGAATTCGGCAAACGGAAGGCAATCTTCCCATTTCATGTCGAAGGAGATGACACAAGCTCTTAGCATATTTTCGAGGATCTGGTTCACTCTTTCGACTTGACCACTAGTTTGAGGGTGGAATGGAGTGCTGAAGCGAATCTTCATGCCCAGGGCTGACTGAAAAGAATCCCAAAACTTGGAAGTGAACAAGCTTCCACCGTCTGAGAAGATCACTTGAGGAATGCCATGCAAAGAAACAATTCTGGAGGAGTAAAGCTCTGCCAGCTGAGCTGCGTTGATGGATTCTTTGGCGAGAAGAAAATGAGCTACTTTAGTTAGCTTGTCAATCACCACAAAGATAGCATCATTTCCCTTCTTGGACTTGGGAAACCCAGTGACGAAATCCATCTCAATGTGATCGAATTTCCACTCGGGAATAGGTAGAGGTTGAAGGAGTCCGGCTAGACGTTGATGCTCTGCCTTCACTCTTCTGCAGACATCACATTCATTCACGAATTGGGAAATCTCCCTTTTCATGCGAGTCCACCAATATGATTGCTTGAGGTCTTGGTACATCTTGGAACTTCCGGGATGTATCGAGAGGAGGGAGTCATGTGCTTCGTTCATTATGAGCTTCCCGAGATCACCCTTGGGAACCACAATCCCGTCCTCAAAGAACAATGTGTCTTTCTCATCAACGCGATAGCACTTGTACTTGGGGGTACCCTTAGCAATACCATGTTTCACTTTCCGCATCATAGCATCACTGAGTTGGGCCTCACGGATTTGATCTTCGAAGGTAGGAGCCACTTGAAGTTTTGCAAGAAAGCCTTGCGGAACGACTTGGAGGTTGAGCTTCCTCAAAGATTCACAAAGTTTAGGCTGGAATGGTTTGAGAAGGAGACTGTTGCAATATGCTTTTCTGCTCAAGGCATCTGCAATGACATTGGCCTTGCCAGGAGTATACTCAATGCTTGGATCGTACTCTTGAATCATCTCAACCCAACGAGTCTGGCGAAGGATAAGGTTTGACGGAGTGAAGATGTACTTCAAGCTCTTGTGATCATTGAAGATGTCCACTTTTCTGCCCAACAGAAGGTGCCTCCACGTGATCAAGGCATGTACAACTGCTGCTAGCTCAAGATCATGTGTGGGGTAATTCTTCTCATTTGGTTTCAGTTGACGTGAAGTGTATGCCACAATCTTCTTGTCTTGCATGAGAACACCACCAAGACCTTGCAATGAAGCATCACAAAAGACTTCATAAGGCTTGGACTCATCCGGAGGAGTAAGAACCGGAGCAGAAATGAACTTCTCTTTGAGTGTCTTGAATGCCACATCACAATTAGGAGTCCAGGAGTACTTGACATTCTTCTGCAACAGGTTGGAAAGAGGCTTGGCAATCTTGGAGAAGTTCTCAACAAACCTTCTGTAATAGCTAGCGAGACCAAGGAAGCTTCGAAGTTGCTTGACATTCTGCGGAGGTTCCCAGTTGACAATAGCTTCAACCTTCTCGGGGTTCACAGAAATTCCCTCGGCAGAGATAATATGGCCAAGATAGAGGACTTTATCCAGCCAGAATTCACATTTGGAGAACTTCGCATAGAACTTGTGTTCACGAAGCCTGTCAAGGACCAAATGGAGGTGCTTGGCATGGTCTTCTTCATTCTTGGAGAATACCAAGATATCATCTAGATAGACGAGAACAATTTCGTTGGTGTAGGGGTTGAATATGAAGTGCATCATCCGAGAGAAAGTGGGTGGAGCATTTGCAAGGCCGAAAGACATGACCGTGTATTCATAAGAGCCAAAACTCGTTCTGAATGCGGTCTTAGGAATATCCTCTTCATGGATACGAATCTGATGGTAACCCATTCGGAGATCGAGCTTCGAGAACACCTTTGCTCCTTTGAGCTGCTCGAACAATTCATCGATATTGGGGAGCGGGTACTTATTCTTTATTGTCTGCTTGTTCAATGGTCGGTAATCAAGGCAAAGGCGTTCCGTGCCATCCTTATTCTTGACAAATAGAACACCACAACCCCAAGGAGAAGTACTGGGCCTGATTAGACCCATACGTTCTTGCTCATCGAGTTGTTTCATCAGCTCCTTCAACTCATCAGGAGAAAGCTTGTACGGACGCCGACATGCTGGCTCGGTACCGGGCTCGAGTTCAATGACGAATTCAACTTGACGATGGGGAGGCATGCCTGGAAGCTCTTCGGGGAATACATCCTCATATTCACGAACCACCGGAATCTGAGAAATGGCATTAATCTCGCCCTTGTCAATGAGAGAGAATAGCCTGATTGTGTTATCTCGAGCTGCGAAGATAATCACGTCTTTGTCAGGATGAGTTAGCTTGACTTCCTTATTTGCACAATCAATGTTTGAATCATGCTTGGAGAGACAATACATCCCAAGAATAAGATCAATGTCAGAGTTGCCAAGAATAATCGGAGAAACCAGAAAACTGTAATCACCCATGTGAATAGATATATCCGGAGCCACCATATTAGAAGTCAGGTGTTTGCCCGGAGAAATAATTGACAACTTCTTATCCAGAAATGCCGAAGTGAAATTATGTTTGGTAAAGAATGGTCTTGACATGAAGCAAAGTGATGCACCAGAATCAAACAATACTTTTGCAGGAATAGAGTTAACTGAGAGGTTACCCAAAATCACACCGAAAGAATTCTCTCCTTGAGCTGCATTCATCAGGTTCACTCTTGAATGCTTGGGATTGTGCTAGACAATAGCAGTGCTGACAGGTGGAGGAGGCGGAAGGCACTTTGGGTTGGGACACTTGTTGGCATAGTGACCCTTCTGAGAACACATGTTGCAAGTAACTTCTGAAAGAGGCCGCTGATAAGGACCACTTGATCTTGAAGCTTGGAACTGAGGCTTGGACTGATTGCTTGGGTTGGGTGGGTGGGAGAAACCACGACCACCTGAGTGCTTGTTGTTGTTTGGAGGAGGCGGTAGCCAGAACTTCTGCTGCTTGGCAACCACTTGAGAGGAAGAGGAGGAGTGAACAACATCTCTAATCCTCTTTTTGGAAGCTTCACTCTTGAGCTGAGCTACCTCTTGCTTGAGAGCCATATTATAGAATTGGTCAAATTCATCCGGCTCGAACAAGGTGAGAGCAAGTTGGAGTTCATCTTTCAGACCACCTCGGAACTGATATATCTTGCTCTTGGCATCGTGGATGTCTTGCTTCGCATAACGGGCAAGATTCTGGAACTTGACATTGTATTGATAGACTGACATAGTGCCTTGATTCAGGTTGCGGAATTGCTCACGCATGCCTTCAATGACATTAGTTGGAATGTGGTGAGAGCGGAAATCTTTGCAGAAGTCAGTCCACGAGATCTCACGGTCACCTCTGGAATCTTTGTACTGTTGCCACCAATCAGCAGCTTGATCTTTGAGTTGGAAAGCGGCAAACTTGACATAATGCTCAGGCCTCACGTTACTGCATTCAAAGTGATTTTTCATGTCTGTGATCCAGTCTTCAGCATCTGGCGGGTCCACACAGTAACTGAACGACTTCGGTTGGTTTGCCAAGAATTGGTTCAGTGTCGCAAAGTGAAGCTGATTGAACAGATTGTCTTGGCCTTGGTTCCCATGATTGCCTTGATTTGCTTGACTGGCTTGAAAGTTCTGCATCATTTGCATGAGCATCTGAGTGTTCTGGTTGGTCGCTTGCATAATTGCTCTCCATGCCTCAGACGGAGAAGGAGGGGAAGGAGGACGTTTAGGAGGACGCTCTTCTTCCCCCTCTTGGTTAGGATTGGGAACCTTCTTAGGAGCCATCCTGAATATGATGACAACTGTTAGCCATTGATGCAAAATAGATAAGCTGAATCAACGGCTAGATATTTGCAACATAAGTCTTCACAATAACCATTCGAACAAAATGAACGAATGAATTCCACAGTTTAATGGTACAACAATCTTCTCGAGAAGCCACTTGGGAGAACAAAAGGTAAATAAAAACAACAAGGTGCAGATGGAACAAATACATGATAGAAGCTTCGTCCCACATGTTCGTGCTGAATGCCCCATGGAACGTGTTACAAAGGGTGTTGCAATCCCCGGATCAGCATAGCTAAGGACCCTTTAAGATGCAACTCCCAATTGGAACAACGCCCATGAAACCTCTTCACTCGATGTTGAACCCCAAACCTCATACCATGCACTTGTTGGAAGAATGCCTACGAGCTACTTGAAGAACCCACCTATGAATTCCCGAAGGTTTCTGGCTATGCAATCTATTGTTGGGGATATAGGGGAAGCACTGCACACTCAACTCTAAACCTACATCTAGTTGTATCCATCTGTCAACACATAACCAATCATCCTCGGAAACTGTTTACCTCGGACCTTCGAAACGCATCCGCTATACTAGCTGTGGCAATACTCCCGAACTATCCCACCAGTACTGGGTGATGTCGCGGTTATCTCACCACTAACCATCTAGAAGAGTTTTCGATGTCGGCTGTCTTAAGTATTCTAGAACCGCTGCGATACATCTGTGACGACAACACCTCGGATCTCAACTCCCCGGGACACTGCCACAACCCCTAAATGAGAGGAGGCATCGAGAACAATGTTTTCGTCACAAAGATATTGAAACAATCCAAACAATACTCGCGTGATCCTAAAAAAAAGTAAATTTTTGAGAGTAGAGGAGATAGATCAACATCAGGAGTCCTCACAAGAGCGATGAAGGGATGAGGAGTAAAAAGAAATCCTACTCTCCGATATATATATAGGACTCAAAACATTTTTTGTGTGTGCCTAGACTCAACCGTCAACGATTCGATCAATCAGGGGGTCTCCTAGGAATTCCCATTTTGATCCTTGACCTTTTCCTTGGGGGGGGGGGTTCTTTTCATTTAAGCTTTATTTTTGTTTTGCATTGTCATTTTAATTCCTTATGCATCCATGCATTGTTTCATCATCAACATGGCATCATATTCATCTTAGCTTCATTCTTGTCTTTGTTTGTGATGTGAGGTCACTTTGATGATGTTGTGTGTTGTTGGTGTCAAGCAATGCCCTTGCTTAAACCCTAGACCCCCCCCCCCACCATCCTTCTTCTTCACCTCTTCTCTTTACTTCTTTTTCTTCCTTTCTTTAAGTAATTTTGCAAGTGTCCTAGCCTATTCCATTAATGTTCATCTCCTCCCCTTTTCTTTGTTACTTTGTCATGGGTCACCTTGCAAAGCTAGACCTCTGTTGGGGTTATTTTGGTTGGGTTTTAAAATGGCTCAAGTTTGAATAATTTTCAAAATTGAATTATTTTACTTCCTCTAAAAATGCCCAGGATAATTTTAGAAAATGGTGTGTAATTCCAGGAGCTTGAGGATATTTTTATATTCTCCAAACTCCTCACCTAGCCCCATGTACTTTTCCTTTTATGCAGCTATTTATTTATTAAACAGAAAGTGCATAAAATAAAAAGGGCGGCAACAGCAGTAGCTCGGGCCTCATTCCCTCCTGCACCAGGCCCAGCAGCCCAACCAGTAGCCTAGCTCCAGTCCCTCCACAGCAGGCCGCGGCCCAATCAGCTCCCACGCGCGCAGCCCGTCGTGCACAGTCGCGCCATCCCTTTTCCTCGCCCCGGGCCCGCATGTCAGTCACTCTCCCCCTCTGCTCTGTCTTCCTCCGTCGCTCGCATCCAGGGACAGAGCACGCGCACGCCGTTGCGCCATGATCTCACGGACGTCGAGGCCTCGTGATCGCCCGCTCCTTTTAAACCCCAGCAGTAGCCCTAGGGTTCCTCCTCCTCCCTCCTTTCCCCTCGCGCCGCCGCCTCAGGTAAGCAGGCACCCACGCGCACACCCGCACCTGCACGCCATGGCCAGCTCGGGTGTGGGCTCGCCACTGGCCTAGACCTGGCCGGCGCTCCCTTCGTCGTCCAAGCGCTCGGGAACGACGTCTTGGTTTCGTCCTAAAGTAGATCTGCGCCCAGGATCACCGAGTCCTACTACCTCGTTGACGCCCTCTGCTTCTCTTCTTCCTGGACAGTGTCCTCGCCAAGTTTAGAGCTCGACTGCGTCCTCTCCGGCGTGTCTCCGTCGTCCTCTCCATGTCCTTGGGTAAGGAGGTACTCCCTACTCCTCCCTGCATTTTCCCTGCCACCTATGGATCTCTGTATGCCTTGCCGGAGAAGTGTCTTCCCCGTGCTCTCGGTGTCCCAATGGTTGCTGAACCTGTTGCTGTCGCGTGCTGTTAGTAGGTGTCATAGGCCCTCGCGCTTCGTCGCTCTGGTTCTGCCTGTTCGCGCGCGTCGCCAGCACCCGAGCGCAAGCTCGTGGAGCACCTGCGCTGGCCTCCGTCTCCACCTACGCGTCTGCACGCTTCAGGCCACTGCCTCGCCATGGCTGAGTCGAGCGCAAGCTCGAGCTCGTATGCACGCGCACACACCGCAGCAGCCTCCTCCGCTCGATCCAGCACGCCCGCAGCCAGTCGTCGCACTGCCTCGCCCTGTCTTGCTCCCGCCGGCGTCACCGCAGTCGTCGCCGTATCAGTGCATGCAGAGTAGTAGATCCTCTCCGGGTCAGCTCATAAGGAGCCATTCCCCCTCTTTGTGAGTAACGCTCGCACATCCCAGTGGCTTGGCCCTTCGTCAGATATCAGGAGGTCGCCGGTTCGATTCCAACGGTGGTAGTGGGATTATTCCCCCCAATTTTTGCTTCCCGTGAGGCCGACAGGTAGGCCCCACCTGTCGGTCTCTCTGCACAGCTCCAGCCCCGCGCGCACACACTCATGCCACCTCAGCGCCTCTGACCCCACAGGTCAGTGGCTACGGCTAGGTTAGTCTGGGTCAGCTTGACCTTTTGCATCGTCTTTTCTTTTTCTGTTTTCTTTTTTTTTTCAGTTTCCTCATTAACTTTGCATAATTAATATTTTTTAAATTATGCTTCTGATAAAAATGAGTTATATATGAAAACTGCTTAGTTTTTCATGTAGAATATTAATATGATGTTTGTTGCCATGTTTAAAACATTTAAAATGTTGTTTGAATTAATATGTGTTTAAATATGCTTAAACTTGTAAAAATCATAACTGAATATCTACAACTCCAAATTTAACAAACTTTATATGCATTTGGGGTGGAAAAATGTGTAGAATAATGTGGTGATGTTGTTTTGCATGTTTAACAACTTTAAAATATGAGTTTCTCAGTTCTGTCCCAAATGTATTTAAATGAAGATGTGAGTTTCCGGAAATTGTTGTTTGTTCTTTCCGGCCCATTTAAAAATGCTAGCATGTTGCTGTAGTCCTAGATGCACCCTTGCCATGTTAATCAAACCTTTTAAACTTGTTGGGTGCTTGTTCAAATAATCTACATAACCTTGTGAACATGTTAGTTTTGTTCCTTTTGCTTGTGTTCACACATGTGTTGTGATCTTGTTTTGCTATGATGCTTGTACACTCTTTGTGTCCCTAGGAGATGCATCATGTCTTATCCTTGCCCATATGCATCATATTCATGCATCATGTGTCTGAGCATTGCATGATGATTGATTGTTGTTCCGGTCTTGCATTGTTGTGTTGGTTAGAGCCCGGTGACGATTCGGATTTCGAGGTACCTATCGAGGCAGAGTTTGATAAGCAAGGTTACGATCCCTCCGTGGAATCAACAGGCAAGATGACCATTCCCATATATCACTTCTATCTTTGCCTATGCTAGATGTCTCGCTCTTGAGATATTGCCTCGATGCATATTCCTGTTTGTCAGCCCTCCTATTGTTGCCACGAAACTCTCTAACCACCTTCCTAGCAAACCGTTGTTTGGCTAAGTACGCATCGCTCAGCCCCTCTTATAGCGTTGTTAGCTGCAGGTGAAGTTTTGAAGATTTTACTCCGTGATGAAGTTGTTGTTGGGTTAACACAATATATAATACATGTTAAACTAATTCACCTATATATTGGTAATGGGTGGAAGGCTAAGCCTCTTGCTTGGTGTTTTGTTCCACTCATGCCACCATAGGAACCGATAAACCGATGTTATGTTCATTGATTTTGCGTTCCTAACACAGTTGGGGTTTATGGGCCCCCCTTGATAATTCGCTTAGTGCAAATGCTTTTCCAGCAAGGCCCAACATTGGTTTTACATTTGCCTAATAACTAAAACTTGCATAGGGCGTTGCAAACCTGAGTTCTGAATTAACAACCCGGGCCAGTGCTCATCATGAGTGTTGGTCCAAACTGGGAAGACTGCGGGGCCACCACGGGGAAACCCGAAGTCTGGTATATACCTATAGGCTGACCTATCAGGTCGTGGCCTGAGACGAGATACGCGCAGCTACTATCAGGGTGTCGGCACACCGGGAGGTCTTGCTGGATTAGTTTTACCTTTGTCGAAATATCTTGAGCACGGGATTCCGAGAATACGCGGGACTTCCCACTTTGGAGTTGTGACTCCGCAGATCGTGAGCTTTTGATGGGCTAAGTTGGGACACCCCTGCAGGGTTTGATCTTTCGAAAGCCGTGCCCGCGGTTATGTGGCAGATGGGAATTTGTTAATATCCGGTTGTAGATAACTTGACACCTTATTCATGAATACACTACCTGCGTGAGTAACCGTGATGGTCTCTTTCCGAAGGGCTTTGGGAAGTGAACACGGTGGGGTTATGTTTGATCGTGAGTAGTTAGGATCACTTATTGATCAACTTAGCGATCGTTGGCACTTGTCTCTTCTCGCTCTAAACTTGTAAGCTAGTGCTTAGTGCCTGCTGCAACCCATTTTTTTATAGCCTTTCCACTCCTGAGGCTTTGGTAGTTTTGATACCTGGAATGGGATTGCTGAGTACTCTGTGGCTCACAGATTCAACACACACACCAGATGCAGGTACCGTTGAGAACTATGCAGGAGATGGTTCAGAGCTATACTGGGAGTTCAATGAAGTGCGTGGACGTTACTATGTGTCTTATCCCGACCATAAGTAGTGGTTCTTACTAGGAGGATCCGCGCTTGTGTTATTTATGGTATCTTTTCGTTTGGATTTCGTCCGTAGTCGGACCCTGATGTTATTTGGTTGATGTATGTTATTGTATTTCATTGTGTGACGTGGCGAGTGTAAGCCAACTATCATTTTACACTTTCATCCCTGAATTTTACACGAGTTGTGCAAAGATACCATACTTGAGATCATTCTAGTATGCGTTTATGTCCTTAAGTCGTGCCTCGACACGTGGGGGACATCGCCGCATACTGGGCATTACAAGTTGGTATCAGAGCTGACCCTCGCAGTTACACGGATGTTTGCGGACAGGTGTGCGGTCATGTTATTCATGACGTTTGTGACCCGTCGTGGCACACGGCATGGCACATGTACCAGACTGGATGCACAGACGTATGTACCAAGAGTGAACGTTCTTGTGGCCCGACGAGGGCGTCGATTCCTCTGAGTGGGGGTGTATGTGATAGCCTGGCTTATTAGGGATGATAGACTACTCATATCAATAAGGAATTCATTCTTGTCTAGGAGCCCATTTGGATAGAACTTCAAAGTTAAGTGTGCTTTGCTTGGAGTAGTTTCAGGATGGGTGACCGACTGGGAAGTTGCTCCCGGGTGCGCACGAGTGAGGACAAAGTGCGCAGAAATGACTAGTATTGATATGTGAGGCCAGTCTCGATCCCGCCAGGAGTAACGACCACCGACGGGTGTGTCCGGGGCGTTACAGATTTTTTTCTCCACGAAAGTGAATATATGGAGTTGGAGTCGAGGTCGGTGGAGCCTTAGGGGCCCACGAGACAGGGGGAAAGGCACGCCCCCACCCTCGTGGACATGATGTGGGCCCCCTAGTCTTGATTCTTTCGCCAATATTTTTTATATATTCCAAAATATTCTCCGTGGATTTTCAGGTCATTTCAAGAACTTTTATTTCTGCACAAAAATAACACCACGGCAATTCTGCTGAAAACAGCGTCAGTCCGGGTTAGTGCCATTCAAATCATGCAAGTTAGAGTCCAAAACAAGGGCAAAAGTGTTTGGAAAAGTAGATACATTGGAGACGTATCAACTCCCCCAAGCTTAAACATTTGCTTGTCCTCAAGCAATTCAGTTGACAAACTGAAAGTGATAAAGAAAAACTTTTACAAACTCGGTTTACTCTTGTTGTTGCAAATATGTAAAGCCAGCATTCAAGTTTTCAGCAAAGATTATAAACTAACCACATTCACAATAACTTTTAGGTCTCATGTTTAATCATATCAATGGTATAATCAACTAGCGAGCAATAATAATAAACCTTGGATGACAACACTTTCTCAATACAATCATAATATTATATAACAAGATGATATCTCGCTTGCCCTTTCTGAGACCGCAAAACATAAATGCAGAGAACCTCTGAAGATCAAGGACTGACTAGACATTGTAATTCATGTTAAAAGAGATCCAGTCATACTCAATGTAAATTAATAGCAATGCATGCAAATGACAGCGGTGCTCTCCAACTGGTGCTTTTTAATAAGAGGATGATGACTCAATACAAAAGTAAATAGATAGGCCCTTCGCAGAGGGAAGCTGGGATTTGTAGAGGTGCTAGAGCTCGAGTTTTGAAATAGATATAAATAATATTTTGAGTGGCATACTTTCATTGTCAACATAACAACCAAGAGTTCTCGATATTTTCCATGCTACGCACATTATAGGCGGTTCCCAAACAGAATGGTGAAGTTTATACCCCCCCCCCACCACCAACAAGCACACTCCACAGCTGGTCCGAAACAAAAACTACCGTCCATACCAACAACAGTCCTGGGGGAGTTTTGTTTAATTATTTTGATTTGATTTGAGCATGGGACTAGGCATCCCGGTTACCGGCCATTTTCTCGTGAATGATGAGAGGAGTCCACTCATCGTGAGAATAACCCACCTAGCATGGAAGATATAGACATCCCTAGTTGATACATGAGCTGTTCGAGCATACAAAACAGAATTTCATTTGAAGGTTTAGAGTTTGGCACATGCAAATTTACTTGGATAGACAGGTAAACACCGCATATAGGAAAGTATGGTGGACTCATATGGAATAACTTTAGGGTTTATGGAAGTGGATGCACAAGCAGTATTCCCGATTAGTACAAGTGAAGGCTAGAAAGAGACTGGGAAGCGACTAGCTAGAGAGCGACAACAGTCATGAACATGCATTAAGATTAATCAACAATGAGTGCAAGCATGAGTAGGTTATAAATCACCATGAACATAAATATCATGGAGGCTATGTTGATTTTGTTTCAACTACGTGCGTGAACATGTGCCAAGTCAAGCCACTTGAATCGTTCAAAAGAGGATACCACCCTATCATACCACATCACAACCATTTTAATAGCATGTGGGCACGCAAGGTAGACTATTATAAACTCCTAGCTAATTCAGCATGGCATGAGCAACTATAATGTCTAATTGTCATTGCAAAAATGTTTCATTCATAATAGGCTGAATCAGGAACGATGAACTATTCATATTTACAAAAACCAGATAGGTCGAGTTCATACCAGCTTCTCTCATCTCAATCAGTTCATAATATATCGTCATTATTGCCTTTCACTCGCACGATTGAACGATGTGGATAATAATAATAGTGCACGTGCATTGGACTAAGCTCGAATCTACAAGCATTTAATACAAGGGAGAAAACAAGGTAGCATGGCTCTAGGTTAAACATTTTCATCATGGTCTTCTCCTCTAGACCCCCAAAGAAAAGAAAAGAAATAAAACTATTTACATGGGAAAGCTCCCAACAAGCAAAAGAAGAACGAGAAATCTTTTTGGGTTTTCTTTTAATTACTACTACTACAGGTATGGAAAGTAAACTAGCTAAAAGCTACAACTATTTTTTTTTTGGTTTTTCTTAAGGTTTTTCTAACACACAAGAAAAAGACTTAGGATCGATGACGCCCTGGCACATGGCTCTCCCACCTCCTCCTCTCCTCTCTCCCCTCTCCACCTGCTGCCCACCAACAATGGCGATCTCTAGCCATCTAATCCACCATGGAAGGCCCCCTCCACTGGGATTTTGCACCAGGCTTAGCCCTGGCCGATCAGGTGAGAAGAATTTTTGGTTCTACGGTCCATTTCTCGCCCTCTCGTGACATCAAGGAGTTCTTTTTGGTGGTCTCTTTCTCCTCTGCTTCTTTCCCCTTGACGGTGGAATCTGTGGGCATTGCACTCCAATGTTGCATTGGTGGCCTGAGTACTGGCTTCAATGTACTCCAGATCAGCCCTCGATCTTTTCAGTTTTCTGTGGCAAACAACAAAGTGGGGCATTTTATCTATAGACTCAATGATCGCATTTGGCCGGATTTCATATGCCATTTCCATCTATATAAAGGAATTCTCCCAAGATTATATCCCACAATACGGGTTGGAATGCAGATGTAACTCTTTCTGATATTTCGGCGCGCCAACGTCTGGCTATCAACCCTATTGGGGTCTTTTCATACGATGAGAATCTTAGCAAGTCTCAAAGAGTGGAAATGATCTCCTCGTCCAAATCAGTGGCTCAAACGCATATGGATTTCTCCAATAAAAATGCTGCTGAGGCCTCTTCATCATCAGCTAGAAGTGCGCCACCTTTTCCTCAAGAACACATGCATGAACAAGCTCATTTGGGATCTTCCTGCGCAATTTCCTCGACGAAACCTGATCATATCGCTTTAATGGAGCTATTTATTGCTGAGGCTGAATTAGAGGAAAAGCATTTACCAAATTTCCTCAGACTGGGTGCATTTAATTGCCCGCTGAATACTCCCTATCCGCCCTTGCCGCGGTGTTTCCTCCGGTCGGCTTTCAAATATGCCCCCGAGTATGTTTTTTGGCCCCCCTCGCTCCAGGCCAAGCACAAGGCCAAAAATCCCAAGCCCAGTACACTTTGCAGGATATTATCAACCTCTCCACCAGTTGGGCCTCTCTTTGCTCGCGCTGCCTGCAATGGGGACATAATAAAATTGACTGCCATGCCAGGCTGATTTGCATCAATTGCTCCGCACCTGATCATAAGGCAATATTTTGCCCCAAAACTGGTAAGTCCCCTAAATTTAATGAAGCGGTTTTGGAGAATATCATCCCCACCAAGGCAACTCATCTTCCTGTCCCCCCTCTACTCTCCACTGCCCCGCGTCCATGGCCCAGAGCCACCGTCCGATGCACTGCATGTGCATACTATGGCCACGCGGCCCAATCCTGCCGCAAACGCATCCGCGCTCTTAGGTGGAAATGGATTCCCAAATCACCGGTGATTTCCACTCCTGCCCCTCAAGCCCACCCCCCTCACGCTCCACCTTCCGCCTCGGTTCTCCAACCGCCGCGCTCCTGCCCAGTCCCATCGCCACTACCGCAGCGCTCCTGCCCTGTCCCATCGCCATTACCGCACACTGACCAGGATCCACCCCACTTCCTCACCTCCTCTTCGACCATGGCAAACTACCCCCTCAACCCCGTCCCGTTTGTCCCCCCGGGCTTTGCCGTTGAGCCGGGGCCGGCGGACCGCGTGGTTCGAAGTGGCATGATCGTGGGGCCAATCCCACCGCTTAACCACGATTTCTTGGCAATCGCCGAGGCGAGCGAATATGTTCCTCTCCACCGCCGGGCTTCCATCCGCACTGCCATTATAGGTCAGCTCCATGCTTCTCAACTCTTTACCACTGAAGTCAGCGACCATCCTTTTGGTATTGGGATTTTTGGATTCGTGGACTCTTTTATGCGAGACACTGCTATCAACACCCCCATTGAACTTGAAGACGAAGATCTGCTCATCACTTTCGTACCTCATAATGAAGCTTTGAATCGGCGCACGACGTCCTTTGGGCCAGAGGTTTGGTTGATGTTCTTTGGTTTCCCTTACAACTACCAGACCGATTACTACATCACCAATGCACTGGGTGGCTATGGATCCCTTGTGCATTGGTATAACCCCCGCCAGGACAGACGCTTCATGATGATCAAAGCAAGAGTGCTCCGCCTGCGCTTAATCCCTAAGAGCTTTGTTGTCTGGCAGCTGGGCGGAGCAAGAGACTGTTGGACCGTGCAGGTTACGATCCTCCGCAGCAATGACTGGAACGGACTGCTGCCTGAGGTGCTGCCTGCTGGAGAAGAGCCGCCGCCACCTGAGGGTAATCCCCACCCTCAGTTTGGCCCTGAACTCACCGCCGAGCAGCTTTACCAGCAACAAGTACACAACTGGCTGGTGCAGAACACAGCTCATGTTGGCCCTCACGCTGACGCCAACCCTGATGCCAACAACAATGCCAATGCTGGCTGGGGTGCCTGGCCGCAACCGCCAGCTCCGCCGCTACCTCCACTACCACCGCACCTGGTCAACTATCAGGCGTGGCTTGCAACCCAGGGCCTGACTTTCCAAGATGGATTAGTACCTGACAACAATCTCATGGATAGCCCCACACAGGCTTGGAACGACTCCTTCTCTGTTTCTGAAGATGGCGCTAGTTCAGACAGTTCCACAATGATCATTGTGCCCCAGCTGCACCTTCCATCTTCGGACCACCCAATGCCAACTGAATCGCTTACTATCTCAGTTGTTCTGCATGACCGCGGGTTACAGTTTGGACTATCTTCTCAGGGCTGGGATCTGCTTTCTTTGCTGATTGACAACCCAGTACCCAGACAGCAACTGAATACTATTATATTTGATGCTCTCCGACCTGCACTTGCCTCTATTGGCCCATGGAGATCTGCTTTTGGCATTCGACCAGCAATCTTTGAAGTGTCTGTGACTGTGGCAACCTCTGATGACAGCAACCTTATCTGTTTTGACAGCACGCCTTCTTCTTCTGTGGTCATCTAAGAACTGCCAGTGGAGGATGATCCTCGCTCCCCTCAACCTGAGGAAGATGCCCTCCCCAACCTGGTGCCAGACTCGATGGAGGTGAGTACTATACAGCATGGTTTGTCCCACCCTGACACCCACCAGATGGACTCGGCTCCTTTATCTTCAGACCTAGCTGTCACAGCTCAGACTGAGAACTGCACTGCCACTTTTGAAACCCAGCCCCCAGTGGCACCCAGTGGCCGCCGCACAAAAACCCCTATGGTGCCCATCTCCACTACTGAGGTTCGTCGCAGCACTCGCTCTACTAAGTATAAGGGGTTTAAAGTTCATATGCCATCTGACAGCCGCAAGACCATGTCTAAAGTGAAGCCCAGAATCATACCTGCCATTGGTTCTTCTTCATCAACTCAGCCCAAGCATGACTCTGATGACATCCCGCCGCCAACACGAATCTCAACACTGCAAGATGTCGGAATCTACCGATGCGCTATCCCAGCAGAAGAGTTGACTGAAGAAGCCCTCCTTGCATCTCCCACGCCGACTGAACCTACACCCACCGTGCAGCAGGCTGAAGTCTCTTAAGCCGTCGTCGATGAAGCCTCCACCTCTGCTTAATCTATAAGCAGTTTTCTCATGTCTCTTCTGCGATCGTGGAATGTCCTCTCTTGGAACATTCGTGGGCTTAATGCCGAACCCAAACATCTAGTGCTTCATAATGCGATCCTTTCTAGCGGATGCGCAATCGTTTGCTTGCAAGAAACCAAATTGAACTCGTTCGATCTGGCGTTTATCAAATCTTGCTGTCCACGCCAATTTGATCATTTTGCTTTCATACCTTCGCGTGGTGCTTCGGGTGGCATTGCTACAATTTGGAAGAGCTCGATGTTTACGGGCTCTGTTCTATATTCGGAACCATTTGCGCTAGTTATCAACTTCGTTAGCACGCAATCCCAACAAACCTGGACGTTAGCAAATATCTATGGGCCGTGTACTGGATATGATCGCACAAATTACACTAATTGGCTCTATGATCTGGATATACCAATGACACAAGACTGGCTTTTGGTTGGTGATTTCAATTATATTCATGCTCCGGACAACCGTAACAAACCGGGAGGTAATGCTCAGGATATGTTAACATTTAACGATATCATCCGCACGCAAAACCTTTTGGAACTCCCAGTAAAGGGCCGCGCTTACACTTGGAGTAATATGCAAGTTGACCCGCTTCTGGTCTAGTTAGACTGGTTCTTCACGTCATTACACTGGACTCAGATCTACCCCAACACACTGGTAAAACCCCTCGGTAAACCTACATCTGATCATACCCCTTGCATTGTTACTATCGAAACCAACATACCACGCAGCAAAATCTTTAGATTTGAATCGTTTTGGATATTACACCCTGGTTTCTTGGATGTGGTATGAACCTCTTGGAACAAGCCAGTTCATCTGACCAACGCTGCCTCCATACTGTGTCATAAACTCAAAAGACTCAGGCACGCTCACAAGTCTTGGAGTAAAAACATTTCATGACTGAAGATTGCCATCGACAACTGCAATAAATTTTAAGCACATCTGGATGAACTTGAGAACAAGAGACCGCTCTCTACCCCTGAATTCAACTTCCGGACCATCCTCAAAAAACACACTCTGCGCCTGCTACAATACCAGAAGCTTTATTGGAAGAAACGATGTACCATTAGTTGGGTTAAGTTTGGCGATGAAAACACAAAAAAATTTCAGGCCGTGGCCACAGAACGGTATCGGCATAAAAACATTGCATGTTCATCTGACGAGGAAGACAATCAAGTAGAAGACCACGTCAGCAAAGAGGCCCTACTCTTCCGTGCATATAAGAATCGTCTAGGCACTATCTCACCTGCTGAGATGAAATTCGATCTGCCCACACTTATACAGCGCTCCAACAACCTGGACCATCTCACTGAACCCTTTTCACACAAGGAGATTGACGATGTGATTAAAGAAATGCCAGCCGATCGAGCCCCTGGCCCTGATGGATTCAGTGGGGCATTCCTTAAAAGTTGCTGGCCCGTGATCAAGCACGACTTCTATGCACTTTGTTCCCAATTCCATGAGGGGGATCTTGATCTTACAAGCATTAATGATGGTCTTATTACCTTGATCCCTAAAGTTCAATCACCTACATCAGTCAATGATTTTAGACCGATAACTCTCCTCAACTGCTGCCTGAAAATGATCACCAAACTCTTGGCTAATCGCCTTCAAAAGGTAATCCTCACACTTGTTCATCGTAACCAATACGGTTTTCTCAAAGGAAGAACCATCCAGGACTGCCTGGCTTGGGCCTTCCAATATATTCATCAATGCCAAGCCTCCAAAGAAAAAATTATCCTACTGAAACTGGACTTCGCAAAGGCGTTCGACACAATTGGACACGACCCTATGATCAATATCATGCGCCATATGGGCTTCAACAAGAAATGGCTTAATTGGATCAAATGCATATTCTCCACTGGGAGATCCTCGGTCCTGCTTAACGGTGTGCAAGGCAGACAGTTTCATTGTAGGAGCGGTGTACGCCAAGGTGATCCACTTTCCCCACTTCTATTCGTCCTAGCGGCCGACCTCCTACAAGCTGTCATCAACCAAGCCTTCAGGCAGGGACGAATTAACCTACCCTTTCCTTGCCCTGGCCAAACGGACTACCCAGTTATACAACATGCGGATGACACGATCCTTGCCCTGCCCGCATACCCCACACAAGCGACAACGATCAAAAACATCCTATCTGACTATGCAACCTCCATTGGTCTCAAGATCAATTTAACAAGTCCACTCTCATCCCTATTAATCTTGATGACAGCTCCACAGTGGAACTTGCTGCTATCTTTGGCTGTTCGATTGGCACCATGCCTTTCACGTACCTCGGACTACCCATGGGCACGACGAAACCCACTGTACAAGACCTAATGCCCCTAGTGTGTAAAACTGAACGAAGACTCACTGCTACTATCTCCATGATGTCATACGGTGGGAGGCTCTCATGGCTGAATGCAACTGTCACCTCGGTCCTCATATATGCCATGTGCACAATCAAAATCAACTCCCCAATTCTTGAAATGCTGGATAAAATCAGGCGCAAATGTCTTTGGAACAAGATGACAGAACATGGTGAGAAATGCAACTCCTTGGCTGCATGGGACTTAGTATGCAAAGCAAAGAAACACGGAGGCTTGGGAGTCCTCAATATCAAACTCCAAAATGAAGCCCTACTCATGAAGTTCCTGCATAAATTCTACAACAAGCTCGATGTACCATGGGTACACCTCATTTGGGACACTTACTATCAAGGCAAAATCCCCCATGCCCTCGACCCAATGGGATCCTTTTGGTGGCGTGACATACTTAAACTTACACCTCTCTATCGTGGGATTTCTTGCGTTCAAGCAGTCGATGGAACAACTGCTCTCTTGTGGAAAGATCTGTGGCTACCAAACATACTGGAAACATCACACCCTCGAGCCTACTCCTTTGCCAGAGATGAAGACATATCCATCAAAAGTTTCTTGGAGAGCACGGCACTACATGATACATTCCACTTACCTCTCTCCCCAGAAGCACTCGCGGAGGTCCAGCACCTGCAACACCTATCCACTCACCTGAGCCCCTCCACTTCATCCACGGATGTTTGGTATTACACCTGGGGAGCAGTTGACTTTAATGCTGCTAATTATTACAAATTCTGCTTCAGACACACCCCAAGGCATCCAACCTTCCAACTCTTATGGCGATCCAAATGCACAATGAGAATTAAAGTATTCGGATGGCTCTTGCTAATTGATCAACTTAATACAAGAAATATGCTCAAGAGAAGACACTATGACATTGGGGATGTACTTGACTGCCTACTTTGCGGACAAAACACCGAAGAAACGGTTAACCACATGATTTTCACGTGCTCGTTCAGCAAGGCGTGCTGGGAAAAAGTTGATATTCATTGGCCCACGTCTGATTCCAGACTAAATTTAGTTGACCAGACCAATAGGGGAGACTCGAGACCCCTCTTTATGGAAATTTTCCTAACAGCAGCGTGGAGTCTCTGGAAAGAACGCAACAACAAACATTTCAGATTAATCAACCCCAGTACAACGTCCTGGTTAACACGTTTTAAGGAGGACTTTAACCTACTCCAGTACAGAGTAAAAGACTCTCAAAAGGCCTCTGTGATCGCCTATTGTAACTCTCTACTCTAGCTCTCTACACCTCCTCTTGTCTGATCTTTGAGTAGATACTACATTCAACTTGCTTGGCGCCTCACCCCCCCTCTCCCTCTTTCTTGAGATGAGGGGATCATGGGATGAAGTGAACATGTAGTTGCAATGCCATATGTAACACACTTGTAACACCCCTGTATATTTATATATAAAAACAGTAGGAGCCTCTCCTATTGTCATTTCCTCAAAAAAAAAGACTTAGAAAAGAGTATAAACTAGCACGGATAGTACAATGAAAAAGTATGAGCCCCGACTACTGGAATGAGTGTGTGAACATGAATGTAATGCCAGTGAGAAATACGTACTCCCCCAAGCTTAGGCTTTTGGCCTAAGTTGGTTTATGGCCACGGATCAAAGCTACTCTCTCCGGTGTACGGAGGAGTGTCCTCTGGGTGCCACTGGCTGGCAATCTCCTCCGGGTCCCACGTATAAACCGACTGCCGATAAGGGTCAACTGGTGACTCCGGCTCAGGCTCTAGAACTTGTGCCAGGCTCCAGTACGCATAAATGGCATCTGGCAAGATGAGATATGTGCCTGAAAATATATCAAACAAAGAAGGTGCAGGCAAGGTAATAATCTCACAGTACTTTTTATCAAATATCAATTTATACTTAAGTGACTTCTTCTTATCTTTAACAATAAAATCATGTGCTACCATACTCTTATAATCTAGAAAAACAGGGGGCAGCAACTTCTCCTCCTTCTCATAATGCCTAATAGGTATCTTAAAGTGTTCAGCAAGGCGTGAAGCAAAGATGCCTCCGAAGATGGGGCCCTTTCTACGATTCAGACTTAATCGTTTAGCAATAATATCGCCTAAGCTAAAGGTGGTATCGCGAAACAAAGCATGGCGCAAAATAACAATATCAGGGGCACTAAGATTTCCACTGTTCCTGCGACCAATTAAGCGTCTACTAGCAAATATCGCAAAGTAGCGTAGAACAGGAAAATGTATACTAGTAATTCTTGCCTCTGAAACTTTCCTCGTTTCCCCTACAACGATCGTATCAATAAACCCCTCACATATTTACGATGTGGTTCCTCTAAGCTACCCGCAAAGGGTATCTTACAGACTTGACAAAAGTCATAAAGTGACATCTCCTAAACCTCATCATATAAGTGAAACTCCATTGAAGGTAGTGATTTCTTAGCATGGAAGTTAAAAAATTGCACGAAAATATTAGTGAGTAAGAGATACTGTTCGCGCTGATCGTGGAGGAAGCTGGTGCGGCCTGCATTCTCAGCCAAGTAATAAAAGTATTCATAAATCCCGCAGCTCTCAAGAACTCATCATAAGGCCATTCACACGGCCGAACTTCCGTTGTGCGAGGAAGATTGTATTTGAGCTTTTTATTCTCCTCACTCCGCTTATCCTCCGAGCTTCGGCTCGAAGAGCCCCTCAACATTTTCTTCCTCTGAAAAATTCTGAAATTTTAGTGACATCAAAATAAAAGTGAACCAAACTCAACAAGATTGATAGCAACTACTCCCACGAGTGCCTAGAGGCTATATCATGCATTAGAACTAATTTTGACCACATAAATTTGACATGCAAGCTCAAGAACAGGGTCACATAAGCAGAAATTTTTGCAATAAACAAAGCACTAGATCGAAAATTAATTGGACCATTGGAGGAGTCACATACCGAAGAACAATCTCCCCAATCAATTTTGTGAATGGAGCTTTGAGCAAGGAGATTGAAAATGGCAGCAATATGAGCTAGAATACGGGTTTGAGCTATGGGAGGAATTTTTCTAGAGGAAGATGAAGTTTGTGGGTGCTGGAATAAGTGGAGGGGGCCCACGTGGGGCCCACAAGGCAGGGGACCCTCGTGGCCAGGTGGTGCGGGCCCCTGGTGTGTTCTCAGTGCCAAATATTCTTAAATATTCTACAAAAAATCATATTTCATTTTTGGGACATTTGTAGAACTTTTATTTTAGGGGTATTTTTATTGCAAGGATAATTCAGAAAACCAGCAGAAAATAATATTTTTGCTTTATTTAATCTAAATAACAGAAAGTAAAAAGAGGGTGCAGAGTTGTGCTTTCTAACTTCATCCATCTCATGCTCATCAAAAGAAATCCACTAACAAGGTTGATCAAGTCTTGTTAACAAACTTTTTCCGAATAACATGAAACCGGAGAATTTTCGAATAACACTTGGTTACCTCAACGGGGGTATGTATGTCCCCAACAATAAGAATATCATATTTCTTCTTGACAGTAGGAAGAGGAAATTCAAAACCTCCAATAGTAATTGTTGAAATTTTTCCAAAGAATTGATACTGTGGACCTGAGGTTGTTTCCTCGGAAAGTGTACCGTATGCTTATTACCATTAACATGAAAAGTGACATTGCCTCTGTTGCAATCAATAACAGCCCCTACAGTATTCAAAAATGGTGTTCCAAGGATAACCGACATACTATCATCCTCGGGAATATCAAGAATAACAAAGTTCGTTAAAATGGTAACGTTTGCAACCACAACAGGCACATCCTCACAAATACTGACAGGTATAGCAGTTGATTTATTGGCCATTTGCAAAGATATTTCAGTAGGTGTGAACTTATTCAAATCAAGTCTATGGTATAAACAGAGAGGCATAACACTAACACCAGCTCCAAGATCACATAAAGCAGTTTTAACATAATTTCTTTTAATGGAGCATGGTATAGTTGGTACTCCTGGATCTCCTAGTTTCTTTGGTATTCCACCTTTAAAAGTATAATTGGCAAGAATGGTGGAAAATTCAACTTCATGTATCTTTATTTTATTTGTAACAATATCTTTCATATACTTAGCATAAGGATTTGTTTTAAGCATATCAGTCAAACGCATGCGCAAAAACATAGGTCTAATCATTTCAGCAAAGCGCTCTAAATCCTCATCATCCTTTTTCTTCGATGGTTTAGGAGGAAAAGGCATGGGTTTCTGAACCCATGGTTCTCTTTCTTTACCGTGCTTCCTAGCAACAAAGTCTCTTTTATCATAACGTTGATTCTTTGATTATGGGTTATCAAGATCAATAGCAGGTTCAATCTCTACATCATTGTTATTGCTAGGTTGAGCGTCATCATGAACATCATCATTAACATTATCACTAGATTCATGTTCATTACCAGATTGTGTTTCAGCATCAGAAATAGAAATATCATTGGGATTGTCATGTGTGTCAACAACAGGTTCACTAGAAGCATGCAAAGTCCTATCATTTTTCTTTTTGTTCTTCTTAGAAGGACTAGGTGCATCTACATTAGTTCTCTGAGAATCTTGCTCAATTCGCTTAGTGGGGCCCTCGGGATACAAAGGTTCCTGAGTCATTCTACCCACTCTAGTCATAACTCTAACAGCAGTATCATTTTTCTTACTATTTAATTCACTGAGCAAATCATTTTGTGCGTTAAGCACTTGTTCTACCTGAGTGGTAACCATAGAAGCATGTTTACTAATGACTTTAAGTTCACCTTTAACTCTAGACATATAATCACTCAAGTGTTCAATCATATAAGCATTACGTTTCAATTGTCTACTAACATAAGCATTGCAGTTTTCTTGTTTAACAATAAAATTGTCAAACTCATCTAAGCATTGGCTAGCAGGCTTATTATGAGGAATGTCACCTTCATCAAATCTATAGAGAGAATTTACCTTTACTACCTATGTCGGGTTATCAAGACCATGTATTTCTTCAATAGGTGGTAAATTCTTAACATCTTTAGCTTTAATACCTTTTTCTTTCATAGATTTCTTTGCCTCTTGCATATCTTCAAGACTGAGAAATAGAATACCCCTTTTCTTCAGAGTTGGCTTAGGAGTTGGTTCAGGAAGTGTCCAATTATTTTCATTACTCAACATATTATTCAATAGCAATTCAGCTTGATCAACAGTTCTTTCCCTAAAAACACAACCAGCACAACTATCCAGGTGGTCTCTGGAAGCATCAGTTAGTCCATTATAAAAGATATCAAGTATTTCATTCTTCTTAAGAGGATGATCAGGCAAAGCATTAAGTAATTGGAGAAGCCTCCCCCAAGCTTGTGGGAGACTCTCTTCTTCAATTTGCACAAAAATATATATTTCCTTTAAGGTAGCTTGTTCCTTATGAGCGGGAAAATATTTAGCAGAGAAGTAATAAATCATATCCTGGGGACTATGCACACAACCATGATCAACATAATTAAACCATGTTTTAGCATCACCCTTTAAGGAGAACAAAAATAACTTAAGGATGTAATAATAACGAATTTTTTCCTCATTGGTGAATAGGGTGGCTATATCATTTTATTTAGTAAGATGTGCCACAACAGTTTCAGATTCATAACCATGGAAAGGATCTGATTCAAACAAAGTAATTAACTCAGGATCGACGGAGAAATCATAATCCTTATCAGAGATGCAGATAGGTGAAGTAGCAAAAGCAGGGTCATATTTCATTCCAGCATTCAAAGACTTTTCTTTCATCTTAGCTAATAGTTTGTTAAGATCATATCTATCTTTGCAAGCTAAAAGATCTCTAGCAGTTTCTTCATACATAACATAACCCTCAGGCACAACAGGCAATTCATATCTAGGGGGAGAATCTTCATCCTCACTTTCATCAATATTATCAGTTTCAATAATTTCATTTTCTCTAGCCCTAGGAAGTTGTTCATCAAGAAATTCACCTTGTGGCACAGTATTATCAAGCATAGAAGTAGTTTCATCATAAGTATCATACATAGCAGAAGTGGCATCATCAAGAACATGCGACATATCAGATTCCATAACAGGTGTAGGTATCGCAAATTTACTCATAACAGAAGGTGAATCAAGTGCAGAGCTAAATGGCAGTTCCTTACCCCCCACCCCTCGTAGTTGAGGGAAAGATCTTGGTTTTTCATCTCTCAAGTTCTTCATAGTGATCAACAGATATAAATCCCAAGTGACTCAAAGAATATAGCTATGTTCCCCGGCAACTGCGCCAGAAAATAGTCTTGATAAACCACAAGTATAGGGGATCACAACAGTTTTCGAGGGTAGAGTATTCAACCCAAATTTATTGATTTAACACAAGGGGAGACAAAGAATATTCTCAAGTATTAGCAGTTGAGTTGTCAATTCAACCACACCTGAAAGACTTAATATCTGTAGTAAAGTATTTAGTAGCAAAGTAGTATGGAAGTAACGGTTACGGCGGCAAAAGTAACAGTAGCAATTTTGTAGTAATTGTAACAGTGGCAACGAAAAAGTAACTAAGCAAAGATCAATATGTGAAAAGCTCGTATGCATTGGATCAGTGATGGATAATTATGTCAGATGCGATTCCTCATGCAATAGTTATAACATAGGGTGACACAGAGCTAGCTCCAGTTCCTCAATGTAATGTAGGCATGTATTCCGAATATAGTCATACGTGCTTACGGGAAAGAACTTGCATGACATATTTTGTCCTACCCTCCCGTGGCAGCGGCGTCCTATTGGAAACTAAGGGATATTAAGGCCTCCTTTTAATAGAGTACCGGACCAAAGCATTAACACTTCGTGAATACATGAACTCCTCAAACTACGTTCATCACCGGGAGTGGTCCCGATTGTTGTCAGTTCGGGGTTGCCGGATCATAACACATAGTAGGTGACTATTGACTTGCAAGATAGGATCAAGAACTCGCATATATTCATGAAAACATAATAGGTTCAGATCTGAAATCATGACACGCGGGCCCTAGTGACAAGCCTTAAGCATAGCAAAGTCATAGCAACATCAATCTAAGAACATAATGGATACTACGGATCAAAACCTAACAAAACAAACTTGATTACATGGTAAATCTCATCCAACCCATCACCGTCCAGCAAGCCTACGATGGAATTACTCACGCACGGCGGTGAGCATCATGAAATTGGTGATGGAGGAAGGTTGATGATGATGATGACGACGATCTCCACTCTCTGGAGCCCTGAACGGATTCCAGATCAGCCCTCCCGAGAGAGATTAGCGCTTGGCGGCGCCTCCGTATCATAAAACACGATGAATCCTTTCCTCTGATTTTTTGCTCCCCGAAAGTGAATATATGGAGTTGGAGTCGAGGTCGGTGGAGCCTCAGGGGGCCCACGAGACAGGGGGGCGCGCCCTGGGGGGCAGGTGCGCCACCCACCCTCATGGACAGGGAGTGGGCCTTCCTGGTCTTGATTCTTTCACCAGTATTTTTTATATATTCCAAAAATATTCTCCATGAATTTTCATGTCATTCCAAGAACTTTTATTTCTGCACAAAAATAACACCATGGCAATTTTGCTGAAAACAACGTAAGTCCGGGTTAGTTCCATTCAAATCATGCAAGTTAGAGTCTGAAACAAGGGCAAAAGTGTTTGGAAAAGTAGATACGTTGGAGGCGTATCAACAAGCGAGGTCTAATCTTGGGGGAGTTTATACGTCCATTTTGCATCATCCTTTTATGTTGATATTTATTCCATTACGGACTGTTATTTAATATTATGGCACAATACTTATGTTGTTCTCTCTTATTTTGTAAGATTTATATGAAGAGGGAGAATGGCGGCAACTGGAATTCTGGACCGAAAAGGAGAAAATCCGATAGGCCTATTCTACACAACTCCAAAAGTGAGCATTCAAGTTTTCAGCAAAGATTATGAACTAGCCACATTCACAGTAACTTTTAGGTCTCATGTTTACTTATATCAATGGCATAATCAACTAGCGAGCAATAATAATAAACCTCGGACGACAGCACTTTCTCAAAACAATCATAATATTATATAACAAGATGGTATCTCGCTTGCCCTTTCTAAGACCGCAAAACATAAATGCAGAGCACCTTTGAAGATCAAGGACTGACTAGACATTGTAATTCATGGTAAAAGAGATCCAGTCACAGTCATACTCAATATAAATTAATAGCAATGCATGCAAATGACAGCGGTGCTCTCCAACTGGTGCTTTTTAATAAGAGGGTGATGACTCAACATAAAAGTAAATTGATAGGCCCATCGCAGAGGGAAGCAGGGATTTGTAGAGGTGCCAGAGCTCGAGTTTTGAAATAGAGATAAATAATATTTTGAGTAGCATACTTTCGTTGTCAACATAACAACCAAGAGTTCTCGATATCTTCCATGCTACACACGTTATAGGCGGTTCCAAAACAGAATGTCAAAGTTTATACTCCCCCACCACCAACAAGCACACTCCACGGCTGGTCCAAAACAACGGGTACCGTCGATACCAACAACAGTCCTGGGGGAGTTTTGGTTAATTCTTTTGATTTTATTTGAGCATGGGACTGGGCATCCCGATTACCGGCCATTTTTTGGTGAATGATGAGCGGAGTCCACTCATCGTGAGAATAACCCACCTAGCATGGAAGATATAGATAGCCCTAGTCGATACATGAGTTGTTCGAGCATACAAAACAGAATTTCATTTGAAGGTTTAGAGTTTGGCACATGCAAATTTACTTGGAACGGTAGGTAAATACCGCATATAGGAAGGTATGGTGGACTCATAGGGAATAACTTTAGGGTTTATGGAAGTGGATGCACAAGCAGTATTTCCGCTTAGTACAACATAATAGGCTGAATCAGGAACGATGAACTATCCATATTTACAAAAACAAGATAGGTCGAGTTCATACCAGCTTCTCTCATCACAGTCAGTTCATCATATATCATCATTATTGCCTTTCACTCGCATGACCAAACGGTGTGGATAATAATAATAGTGCACGTGCATTGTACTAAGCTGGAATCTGCAAGCATTTAATACAAGGGACAAGACAAAGCAGCATGGCTCTAGGTTATATCAACAATAATGCATATGAGAGCCACTAAACATTTTCATCATGGTCTTCTCCTCTAGACCCCCAAAGAAAAGAAAAGAAATAAAAATATTTACACGTGAAAGCTCCCAACAAGCAAAAGAAGAACGAAAAATATTTTTGGGTTTTCTTTTAGTTACTAATACTACTACAGGTATGGAAAGTAAACTAGCTAAAAGCTACAACTATTTTTTTGGGTTTCTCTTAAGATTTTTCTAACACACACGAAAAAGACCTAGAAAAGAAAATAAACTAGCATGGATAGTACAATGAAAAATTATGAGCACCGACTACTGGAATGAGTGTGTGAGCATGAATGTAATGTCGGTGCAAAATACGTACTCGCCCAAGCTTAGGCTTTTGGCCTAAGTTGGTTTATGGCCACGGATCAAAGCTACTCTCTCTGGTGTACAAAGGAGTGTCCTCTGGGTGGCTGGTTGGCAATCTCCTCCAGGTCCCAGTAATAAACCGACTGCCGATAAGGGTCAAGTGGTGACTCAGGCTCAGGCTCTGGAACTTGTGATAGGCTCCAGTACGCATAAACAGTATCTGGCAAGATGAGATACGTGCCTGAAAGTATATCAAACAAAGAAGGTGCAGGCAAGTTAATAATCTCACAGTACTTTTTATCAAATATCAATTTATACTTAAGTGACTTCTTCTTATCTTTAACAATAAAATCATGTTCTACCATACTCTTATAATCTAGAAAAACAGGGGGCAGCAACTTCTCCTTCTTCTAATAATGCCTAATAGGTATTTTAAAGTGTTCAGCAAGGCGTGAAGCAAAGATGCCTCCGAAGATGGGGCCCTTTGTACGATTCAGACATAATCGTTTAGCAATAACAGCGCCTAAGCTAAAGGTGGTATCGCGAAACAATGCATGGCACAAAATAACAATATCAGGGGCACTAAGATTTCCACTGGTCCCGCGACCAATTAAGCATCTACTAGCAAATATCGCAAAGTAGCGTAGAATAGGAAAATGTATACTAGTAATTCTTGCCTCTGAAACTTTCCTCATTTCCCCTACAGCGATTGTATCAATAAACCCCTTCTCATAAGTCATTAGTGTAATAAGACAGAATTGAATGTCATGCATCGAGATAGTGACACTTGCACGAGGCGAACAGTGTTGCGGTCTCCACGTAGGGCCCTGCTGGAACAACCGAAATAGCCTGACATGAGGCGAGCGATGCTGACTTGCTAGCCCCGCATGCGAGGTGGGGTACGCTGACCTGTCATGACTACACCAGCTCGGACCAGGGCGAAGACGCCGAGAGGCGGTCCATCTTCATCGTCGCGTGAGGGGCAATGCGCGAAAGGGTCCTCACGGGCGCGCCCAACGCCCCAAATAATGGTGGCCTCGGGCACGCCCCAATGGTCCACCCGTCATGGACCGTGGAGGCGGGTCGCTAGGGCGAGCGTCGTTCGGGCAGATCGGACGGCGCAGAGATGCCCCAGATATGCCCTCGCGGCATGATACGTCTCCAACGTATCTATAATTTTTTATTGCTCCATGTTCTTATATTATCATTCTTGGATGTTTTACAAGAATTTTATAATCACTTTACATCATTTGTTGGGACTAACCTATTGACATAGTGCTTTGTGCCAGTTGCTGTTTTTTGCTTGTTTTTTACATCGTAGAAAATCAATACCAAACGAAGTCCCAATGAAGTGAAACTTTATGGAGATTTTTTCTGGGCCAAAAGACACAACATGGGCTGAAGATGTACCAGAGGGAGGCTCCGAGGAGAACACAACCCACCGAGGCGCGCCTAGGCCCCCTGGCGCGCCCAGGTGGGTTGTGCCCACCTTAGTGGCATCCCGCGCCGCCTCTTCACTCTATAGATACCCCAATATTCCAGAAATCCTAGGGGCGCCGCCTCTTCATTTTTCCATGAACTTAATACACTAGATGCATGTTGGATAGCGGTCGATGTGTGGAGTAATAGTAGTAGATGCAGGCAGGAGTTGGTCTACTAATCTTGGACGTGATGCCTATATACACGATCATTGTCTTAGATATTATCATAATTATTTGCTTTTCTATCAATTTCCCTACAGTAATTTGTTTACGAACCGTTGCTATTTTTGGAGAGAACCCACTTGTGAAATCTACGGCCCCCGGGTCTATTTTCGTATCATACACTTTCAGATCTATATTGCTATTTGCCTTTTACTCTATTTGCAACTTTTATTTTCAAATCTATATTATCAAAAACATAAAAATTCCATGCTGCGTTTTATTTTCCTTTCTTCCATTTGCATCTATCAATCTACCTATTTACCAATCTATTACCCGGGAGGGATTGGCAACCCCTCTTATTCGCATGCAGGTACCATTTACATAGTGTTGCTTGGTTCTCCTACTGGTTCGATAACCTTGGTCTCGTCACTGAGTGAAATAACTACCGTAGTTGTGCTGCATCGTCCCTTCCTCTTTGGGGAAACACCAACGTAGCTTCAAGCGACATCAAAAGGAATTTCTGGCACTGTTGCCGGGGAGACATCATCAACATCTATCAGGTTCCTAATCAGAAATATCGTCTCCTTACAATTTATATTATTTGCCCGTTGCCTCTCGTTTTCATCTCCCCCACTTCACAAAAATTTGCCATTTTATTCGCCCTCTTTTTCGTTCACTGTTTTTCGATTAGATCTAGCGCCTACTTGTGTTCTTGTTTACAATTGGTCAAGATGACGCAAGAGAACACAAAGTTGTGTGATTTTTCCAATACCAACAACAATTATTTTATCAGTACGCCGATTCCTCCCGCCACTAGTGCGGAGTCTTATGATATCAATGATGCTTTATTGATTCTTGTCATGAAAGAACAATTTTTCAACACTCCTAATGAGGATCACGCGTCCCATCTAAATACATTCGTAGAATTGCGTGATATGAAAAATAGAAAATATGTGGACAATGATGTTGTGAAGTTGAAATTATTTCCGTTCTCTTTGCGTGATCGTGCTAAAATTTGGTTTTGTTCTTTGCCTCACAATAGTATTGATTCTTGCAAGTGCAAAGATGCTTTTATCACTAAGTATTTTCCGCCCACAAAAATTATTTCCATTAGAACTCATATTATGAATTTTAAGCAACCTGAGCATGAACATGTTGCGCAATCTTGGGAAAGAATGAAATTGATGCTGACGAATTGCCCAACTCATGGGTTAAATCCTTGGATGATCATACAAAAAATTTATGCGGCGTTGATTTTTGTTTCTAGAAATCGATTCCGCCGCGGGTGGCACTTTTATGGAAATTACTTTGGGTGAAACCACCAAATTGCTTGATAATATTATGGTGAACTATTCGCAATGGCATACCGAAAGGGCGCCTACTAGTAAAAAAGTTGATGCTCTTAAGAAAATGGTTGCTAGTAAAAGTTCTCCTGTTGATCTTAATGATGTGCCCTTGCCTACCTTGATTGAGCAAAATAGTGATGCCATAGATGTGAATTTTATCTCGCGAAATAATTTCAATAACAATGTTTATAGAGGTAATTTCAATCCTAGGCCTTTTCTTGGAAATTCCTCCAATAATTATGGTAATTCCTATGGTAATCTCTCTTACAATAATAATAGGAATGCCTCTGATCTAGAGAATGATATTAAAGAATTTATTAATACTCAAAATGTTTTCAATGCTTCTATAGAAGAAAAGTTGAATAAGATTGATGACATGTCTAGAAGCATTGATAGAATTTCTCATGATGTGGAGAATCTTAAGTTGAAATATTTTGTGCCCAAGGTTGAGGAATCAATTAGGGCTTTATATGTTTTTTATGGATGAAAGTAAGAAAAGAACCGCTATGCTTAGAGCTAAAAGAGATTTTTTAGAAAAAAAAATTCTAGTGATTGCTTTCGTAAAAACGATGAAGATCTTAAAATGATTGGTGTTTCTTCCATTGATTCCTTGTTTAGTAAAGTTAATATTGATGATAAAGGAACTAAATAAGAGTCAACTTTATCTAGAAGGCATCCCAATAATTCGGGAGGCTAAAATCTTGTTGAGAAAATTGATAAAGGTGGGTTTGGAGAGGTCAAAACTTTAACTAGTGATGTGCCCACTCTTTTGGATTACAAGGACTTTAATTAGGATAGTTTCTCTTTGATTGATTGTATCTCCTTGTTGCAATCCATGATAAATTCACCTCATGCCTATGAACAAAATAAAGCTTTTACTAAACACATTGTTAATGCTATGGTAAAAGCTTTACAAGAAAAGTTTGAATTAGAAGTTTCAATTTCTAGAAAACTTCATGATGAATGGGAACGTATTATCAGAATAAAAATTGAAAATTATGAGTGCAATGCTTTATGTGATTTGGGTGCTAGTGTTTCCACAATTCGGAAATCTCTTTATGATGTTCTTGTTCTTACCAATATTGAAGATTATTCTCTTAATTTGCATTTGGCGGATTCTACTATTAAAAATCCTTTGGGAAGGATCAGTGGTGTTCTTATTCTTGCAAATAGGAACTATGTACTCATAGAATTTACTGTTTTTGACATTGATTGCAATTCGTCTTGTTCTATTATACTTGGTACACCGTTTTTACGCACTATTGATGTAGTGATTGATATGAAAGAAGGGAATATTAAATTTCAATTTCCCTTGAGAAAGGACATGGAACACTTCCGTAGAACTAAGATCAAATTGCCTTATGAATCTATAATGAGGGCAACCGATGGATCATCCACCAAGGATGACAACACTTGAGATCTATGTGTTTTGCCTAGCTAAGCGTGTAAAACGATTGCGCTCGTTGGGAGGTAACCCAACTTGTAGCTTTTTGCTTTTTGGTTTTCATGATGTTTTCAATAAATTACCCAATTATACCTCTGGTTAGATGTGTTTTTGTGTTTTAAATAAGTGTTTGTGCCAAGAAAATCCTTTGGGATGATTTGGTTAATAGTTGATTTGATTGCATTGAAACTCCAAAACTTTCGCGTCCAGAGTTCAAATTTCTGACAATTACTGGAGCGCGATAAACTCTTGAATTTTTTACACATTATCTGGATACGAATTTTCCATGTTATCCTAATTTTTTCAGAATTTTCAGAGTTATAGAAGTATGATCAAAAATCGTGGCATTACAAATTGTTTTGTTTTTGACAGATTATGTTTTTTGTTGTGTTTTGTGCTTATTTTGATTGATCTATGGTTTATTTTGAAGAGTTTTTGTCATGGAAAAGTTAGAATACAGTAGATATAATACAATTAAAAAATATGAATGGGTTTTGCTACAGTATTTAATGTAAAGATTAGTTTTGTTATACTAACGGATCTCACGAGGTTTTGTTGAGTTTTTTGTGATTGAAGTATTCAAGTTTTGGGTGAGAATGCAATGGATGAAGGAATAAAGATTAGCAAAAGGCTAAGCTTTGGGATGATCGAGGCACCCCAAGATAATGTGCAAGAAGTATCAAGCAACTAAGCTTGGGGATGCTCCCGAGTGGCATCCCCTCTTTCTTCTATCGACCATCGGTATATTACTGGAGACTATATTTTTATTGGTCACATATTATGAGTTTTGCTTGGAGTGTATTGTATGATATGAGTCTTTGCTTGTTTTTTTGCTATTTTGTCACAATCATCCTTGTTGTACACAACCATTTGAGAGAGCCAAAACTATGTTATGATTTGTTAGAATTGCTCTCTATGCTTCACTTATATTTTTTAGAGCTATGGAATTGATCTAGTACTTCACTAGCTTATATCTTTTTTAGCACAGTGTGCTTTGTTATTTTTTGAAGAAATTCTCTCATGCTTCACTTAGATTTATTTGAGAGTTAGTAAATTTTTGAAGAAATTCTCTCATGCTTCACTTAGATAAATTTGAGAGAAGGAAATTTTATGCTCATTTTCTTCACTTATATTTGATTGAGATTATCAAAAGCAACATATGAAACTAGTCCCAATATGATAGATATCCCAGGGGGATATAATAAAAAAATTCATGAAGATAATTGGACAAAATAAACTTGATTCTTTGTAATAGTTTTGAGATATGACGATAATGATATGTGAGCCATATTAATGAGTAATTATGTTTTAGTAAGAATATTGATGTTAAGGTTTGTGATTCTCTATGCAAGCATGAAAGTTAATAGTTATGTAATGAAATTACATCCTACTTGTGTTGCATTATTCGGTGTTAGTTATGTTTAATGTTCTCTTATGATGGTTTTCGTTCCTTGGTTGGTGGAGGGGCGTGCACAGGCACGGGCGCTGGCGTTGGCATGTACACGAGCTCACATGGGTCCACGGAGACCTCGCTGACGCTCACGGCTTCCAGCTCTGCGATATTGCTCGGCGACCAGCCCGTCAATGCTACGAGTATGGTCGCCGGCGTGGGCGCGGGGATGGGAGCTGGGACGGGAGCGGGGGCAGCAACCGCCACGGCCAGCTCATTTTGGGCCATGTCCATGAGGCCCCATTCCTCCTTATTTTCTATCTCCTCTGGCTCGGAATCAACTTCACCAAACTTGAAGACTAGTGGTAGATGATTGTTCTGCGCCATGGCGTTGCTGGAGGTCTGTGGGAGGGAGAGGAATAGGTGGCGAATAGTAAGGCCGCCCATTTTAAATAGCGGCTCGGGCGCCATTAATGGAGAGGAAGGCGGGCAGCCATGGAAGTCAAAGGGCTCACTTCCCAGTGAGCCTGCGCAGCATACAGCTCGCATGCTTCCTAGTGAGCCTGCGCATTGGACGATAGCTTGCACGCCTCTTTGTGAGCCTGCGCACCAGATTGCGCTCGCACGCGTGCCGTTCAGTCAAGGTCAAACAGTTGTCGGCACGACACCTCCTACAGCCATTAAAACCAAGACACGTGGCATCACATAAATGGTTAACAGAACGCGCACGGTTTGAATTCTACAAACGTTTGAGATATTAAAGTGGTAGCTATTTATTCAAAATGCCTTTGTTGGCTGTCATTATTCGAGTGCGCCTTCTCTCAAAATGGACATGAAAAATGCCACAGCATGTCGGGTGGCATTCCATGATAGTGTGCCAATTTTCATGAATTTCAGACGAGTTTTGGATTTACTAGAATTTAAAAACCAGGCATCTCAATGTTTTGTCGGCAATCAACGGTGCCCTCATGTTTGAAATTCATACCCATTTCTTGCATGGGGCCTAAGCATGCACCCAAGGACACATATTTGATTTTTCAACCAATTAATATGCACTGGAGCATGTGCATGTTATTCAAATTTGAATTATAAACATAAATGCATTGAAAACTCAGTTAATGCATAAAAATGTCCAAACGAACCCCGAAAAATCCCAAAAATTGACAAAACACTCCTATTGTTCTATCTTGACACGAGAATTTTTTTTAAAGCAATAAGAGGCAATGTATATCGTTTCATCCCCAAAGGTGGGACGTTCCCTACCGAAAACCACCATGCTTATTGTGAGAAGCTCTCGTTTGTGAGAAGCATATACCTGAAACTACCCCGAATGGGATAATTTTTTTACCACTGCATGTTGATGCCTCTCCATGATAGCATGCCAAGTTTCATGAATTTCAGACGAGTTTTGGATTTACCAGAATTTAGAAACCAGGCAACTCAACGTTTTTCCAGCAATCAACAGTGCCCTGGTGTTTGAATTTCATTCCCGTCTCTTGCATGGGACCTAAGCATGCACCCAAGGACAAAGATTAGATTTTTCAACCAACTGTAGTGCACTGGAGCATGTGCTTGTAGTTCAGATTTGAATTAGGCACATAAAATGCCTACAAATCCCTGTTAATGCATAAAAATGTCCAAACGAAACCCGAAAAATCACAAAAATTAACACAACACTCCTGTTGTTTTATGTTGACAATAGAAAATTTTTGAAACCAACACTCTTGGATATCATTTCGTCCCCAAAGGTGGGACGTTCCCTATCGAAACCATCATGCTTGCTATGAGAAGCTCTGGTTTGTGAGAAGCTTATTCCCGAACCCGCCCCAAATGGGACAATTGTTTTACCACGGCATGTTGATGCCGCTCCATGATAGCATGCCAAGTTTCATGAATTTTAGACGAGTTTTGGATTTACTAGAAATTAAAAACCAGGCATCTCGACGTTTTGCCGGCAATCAACGTGCCCTGGTGTTTGCATTTCACTCCCATCTCTTGCATGGGACCTAGAAATTCACCCAAGGACACACATGTGATATTTCAACCAACTTCGGTGCATTAGAGCATGTGATTCTAGTTCAAATTTGAATTATACACCTAAAAAGCCTAGAAAACCCAGTTAATGTATAAAAATGCCAAACGAACCCCGAAAAAAATCCAAGATTAAACACAACACACCTGTTGTTCTATGTTGACACTACAAAAATTTGGAAAGCAATAAGAGGCGACAAATATCGTCCCATCCCCAAAGGTGGTACGTTCCCATTCAAAACCATCATGCTTGTTGTGAGAAGCTCTGGATTATGAGAAGCTTATACCTGAACCTTCCCCAAATGGGACATGTTTTACCACAGCATGTCGATGCCGCTCCATGTGTAGCGACCACGATCCGAATGGACCGAAGTCTCTGTACTCTGTGTCATCCCTCGATCGGTAATGCTGACACACACACTACTTGAAGGATTTATAACAGAGTGGCAATCACACACCTATTACATCGAATGTCTCAAAAGAGAACTTATTACAAAATATATGGCATAAGGCCATCTAACACGATAACAGTGGGAAGATAAGTGAGTCCATCAACTCCAACGGCATAGCCGAGTGCATGACAAACGACCTAGCGCACCTTACTCTTCTTTTGAAAAGTCTGCAACATGATATGTTGCAGCCCGAAACGGGTCGGCACTTGGAATATGCTGGCAAGATAACATAGTAGAGCAAGTAATAGATAAATGCTAACACTACATGCAAATATGGCTGGTGGAGGCTCTAAGGTTAAAATGTTTTTTTTGCATAAAGCCATTTTTTCCTACAACAAAGGAATAAATTTATTTTAACTATCATGGTAGTTGAAACATCATTGAGAAGGTTCCTCCAACTTAATCCCAATTAAAACCATCTTTATTAACCCAACAAATTAGCTTTAGAGTGATGATATCAATCCAATAATTCAAGTACCAGATACTCAAGATGCCCATAACAGAGGACACGGCAAATCATGATTAGTTTGTACACTCTGCAGAGGTTTGCGCACTTTTCCCCACAAGGCTCGATCTCCTTTGTTGTTTTTGTCCCACTGCATGGTGTTTGAGAAACGGATGACCGAGACACAGTCTTTCAGAAGCATTTACTCTTTATCCCAGGTGGACCGGTACACCTACTTTCCCCTACATCTGCTAGTCCACCACTGAAAGAGCTCACACAACATACTCAACTATGCCAGAGCCCATAATGGCATTGTGCCTGCAGACGGAAGTTTCTAGCATGAATAGTCTTATGATCTCTTTGATCCTGGGTGGAATTCCATAGGATAATCACACGGTTCCTCCAGGATTTCCTAGGACAACACTGGATTCTCCAGGTGCCTTGCAACCAATCCACCCAGATGTGTATTAAAGTAGCCACCTTAAGTTGAACCATTAATTAACAATCTCACATCTGTCATGGATACTCTCAAACCCAATCCACGTCTACGAGCATAGCATGGCAACCTAAGCATAACATAGAATTAACTCCCTGGGTTTGATAATAAAGCAGGTAATAGGTTCTACCTCAATCTACTTCCTAGACCCACATGTTAAGAGATCCTACTCATGCAATGTGTGAGGGTTGGAACTAATGCATAAAAACTGGGTAATAAAGGATATGATCAAAGTGTTACTTGCCTTGCTGACGATTCGTAAAACCTAGGGACTCGTAGTAGCATGCTTCGCACTCCGGGAATTCTATCGCAAACAAACAATAGCATAAATAAGCAATCAAGCAAATATGCACGGTTAAAACTCAAATAAGATGATCTAACCAGAAAGTTCAACTGAAGAACTCCGGTTCGCAAAAAGAATCAAATCAAACGGAGCAACGAAACTCAAACTACGAAAGAAACAAGATCCGTTTACTAAATTGTACTAAAGTCAAAATTTTAAAGTACCAAGATCTTGTTCAAGTTGGTTAAATTGAAAGAGGTCTTCGAGACGAAGATCTAGGCGCTTGTTTCGCCTGATTCCGGCTAACGAGCGAAAAGTTAAACTAAAACAAAGATCAGGGCAGAAATCATGATCGAAAATAATCGCGGAAAAACCCTGAAAAAGAAATGGAGACGAACAGACTAACGAATGAACGTTTGCTGTCTGTTGCTAAAAGATGAAAAACGTTTGTTAAAACGAACGAACGGACGAACTTCCGCTAAATAACTAAACTGAGAAAAACCGAACCGATCTAATGAAAAAAAGACAAAAGCGATCTAGGTTTTTATTAGAAAACCGCGGTTTTTACCTGAAACCGAGAAAAAGACCGGCGATGAACGGATCTGCGGCAGCGGCATCTCTGGCGGAGGCGGCTCTGGCGGCGGGGCGGCGCGGCGACGGTGGGGCAGCGGCGGCGACGCAAGTCGGCGACGGCGCAAGGCGGCGGCGGCTAGGGCGGCTAGGGTTTCGGCGGGGCGGGGCTGGGCCTCGGGCTGCGGGGCTGCGGCTTATAAAGCCGGCTCGTAAGTCGGTTTGACATTAGAAAAAAGGTCCTGACGCAGAAAAACAAACAAACGAAATACTAAACAGAGTCGAAAAATTCCAAAATAAATTTTCACCGTCATGTAATAATATTTAGGACAAAGTGAACAGTTTTCACGGACCTAAATAAAATTTTGAAAAACACGTATTTTTCCTAATTGAATAAAATTGCAAATAAATCCAAATAAAATAAAATATTTGATTTTAATATTTTTCCTTCAATATTTCATTTATGTTGGAGAAGTCATATTATCCCTGCTCATATATTTTAATGTGAAATATTTCGGAGAGAAAAATAATTAAAACCAAAATGATCCTTGTTCCGATATTTGAGAAAATTCAAATATGAAAACTGTGAAATCCCCAACTCTCTGTGTGGGTCCTTGAGTTGCTTAGAATTTCAAGGATCGCAACTCACAAATGCAAATAAAATATGATATGCAAGACAACCTATGTATAACATTCCAAATTGAAAATTTGGGATGTTACAAACCTAACCCCCTTAAGATGAATCTCGCCCTCGAGATTCGGGTTGGCTAGAAAATAGGCGTGGGTGGTCCTTGCGTAGATCATCCTCTCGTTCCCAGGTGGCTTCATCCTCGGTATGGTGGCTCCATTGAACTTTGCAAAACTTGATAACCTTGTTGCGGGTGACTCGGCTTGCAAATTCGAGGATCTTGACCGGTTTCTCCTCGTAAGTCAGATCACTATCCAACTGAATTGCTTCCAGGGGCACTGTATCTCTCAGGGGAATATCGTCCATTTTAGCATGGCACTTCTTTAGCTGGGAAACGTGAAACACATCATGAACTCCTGACAATCCTTCAGTTAACTCTAACTTGTAGGCAACCTCTCCATGCGTTCCAAAACACGGTATGGTCCCACAAATCTCAGGGCTAACTTTCCCTTAACTCCGAAATGCTTAACACCTCTCAGAGGTGACACCCTCAGGTACTCGATGTCTCCGATTTCAAAGACTACTGCCTTCCGTTTTGAGTCTGCATGACTCTTCTGTCTGGACTGAGCTACCTTCAGTCTTAATCAGATCTGGTCCAAATAACTAACGGTCTCCGACTTCATGCCACATCAATGGTGTTTGGCATCTCCTTCCATACAATGCTTCGAACGGTGCCATGTTCAAACTGGCCTGGTAACTGTTGTTGTACGAACATTCCGTGTAGGGCAAGTTGTCATCCCAACTAGATCCATAATCTAGCGCGCAAGCTCTCAACATATCCTCCAGAATCTGATTGACTCTCTCGGTCTATCCATCAGTCTACGGGTGAAAGACTGTACTGAACTCTAGCCTGGTACCCAAAGTCTGGTGTAACTGATGCCAAAACATTGAAGTAAACTGGGTTCCTCTATCTGATACGATGGTTCTCGGAACTCCGCGCAGACATACGATCCTGGTCATGTATATCTTGGCCAACTTTGCATTGGTATAAGTGGTTTTCACGGGGATAAAGTGGGCTACTTTGGTCAAGCAATCCACTACTACCCAGATAGAGTCGTATCCCGATCGGGTCGTGGGAAATCCGGTGATAAAGTCCATGCCAAGCTTGTCCCACTTCCATTCGGGTATCGGCATAGGCTGCAGTAATCATGCTGGCTTCTGATGTTCTGCCTTCACTCGGTGACATACATCACATAAGGCTATATACTCGGCAATGTCCTTCTTCATTCCCGTCCACCAGAAACGTTCCTTCAAGTCCAAATACATCTTAGTGTTTCCGGGGTGTATCGAGTATGGCGGGTCATGTGCTTCCTGTAGTATCAACTTCCTGATCTCGGTGTTGTTGGGCACATAGACACAGTCCTCAAACCACAAGGTGTCGTGTTCGTCCTCACGAAAACCCTTGGCTTTTCCTTCACTCATCCTCTCCTTTATTTATGCAATTTCTTTGTCATCCTTCTGAGCTTCTCGTATCTTTCCCATTAATGTTGACTAAACCTCCAAGGCTGCAACAAAACCTCTAGTAACTATCTCCAAATGAAGCTCCCTGAGATCTTCTGATAACTCCGGTGGCAATCCTCCGTTCACTAGGGTATTGGCATAACTCTTCCGGCTCAAAGCGTCTGCAACGACATTGACCTTGCCTGGATGATAGTGCAACTTCATATCATAATCCTTTATGAGCTCCAACCACCTCCTCTGTCTGAGGTTCAGTTCCTTCTGGGTGAAAATGAACTTCAAACTCTTGTGATCCGTGTACACATCACAACGGTTTCCAATAAGAAAATGTCTCCAGGTTTTGAGCGCATGCACTACAGCTGCTTGCTCCAAATCATGCGTAGCATAATTCAACTCATGTGGTCGGAGTTGACGGGATGCATAAGAAACAACTCTTCCATCCTGCATGAGTACTCCTCCAAGTCCTAAGCGAGAAGCGTCGCAATACACATGGAAATCCTTGCGTATATCTAGCAAGATTAGCACGGGGTCTGTCGTCAAACGTTTCTTCAACTCCTGAAAACTTTCTTCGCACTCTTCAGTCCAATGGAACTTTGTGTCCTTCTTCAACAATGTCGTCATAGGCTTTGCAATCTTGGAGAAATTCTCAATGAATCTCCGATAATATCCTGCGAGTCCACGAAACTGCGGATTTCTCCCACTGAGGTGGGTGCCAACCACTTAGTGACTGACTGAACCTTGGTAGGGTCCACTGCTATACCTTCCCCTGATATAACATGTCCTAAGAATCCAACTTCCTTTAACCAAAAGTCACATTTGCTGAACTTGGCACATAACTGGTGTTCTCTAAGCTTCTCAAGAACCAAACGCAAATGTTACTCATGTTCCTCTTAGTTTTTCGAATACACAAAAATATCATCGATGAATACCACGACAAACTTATCCAAGAACTCCATGAACACCTTATTCATCATACTGATGAAATAGGGAGGGGCGTTAGTCAATCCAAATGACATAACCGTATACTCATATAGCCCATACCTCGTGGTGAAGGCTGTCTCAGGTATATCCTTTTCTCGGATCTTCAACTGGTGGTATCCTGATCATAGATCAATTTTGGAGAATACTTTAGCTCCTTGAAGTTGGCCGAACAAATCATTGATCATCGGCAGTGGGTACTTATTCTTAATCGTCACTTCATTCAGTGCCCGATAATTAACGACCATTCTTAAATATTGTCACACCCTGCATTTCGTAACATGTCTTTTGCATCAATAAAGCATGAAAATTTGGACCAGCAAATTTTTTGGCATCATTTGGTTTTTATTTGGAATTGTGTTTTTCTTCCTGTGTTTTTCAAGTGCTCATTAAGGTCAACTACTACCTCTTGTAGAATTCATCTCCTTACCCAAAACTTCTGCCCAATGATCATACCAAGTGTTTATAGCAGTATAGTATTTTATTATAAAATTAATTTAGCCAAAATGTATTTTCAAAAATTAGTATTCCAAAAACCCCTGAATTGAGGTTTGCACTACAAGTGCTTGATCTAGGGTGAGAAAATTATTTCAAAAAGTATATTTGAAACCTAGTAGATATAGGACTCCCATAAACCACAAAAGTATAATTATAAAAGTTATTTTCCTATTTTATTTAAAGGTTTTTTCTTAAGGCCAGAAATGGTCTTTAATAGGGAAAAATTATTATATTATTTCAAAAATATTTGCCAAAATTCAGGGAGACTCTTAAGGACATATATTGTCCATATATAAGAGTTTCAACACTTGGTCATGTTCAAAATAATGGGCAAATCCCTCAGAAACCCTTTCTGGATATTTCAAGCTTTTGAAATATTTACAAAGGAAATATTCTCTAAAAATTCCATGGAAATTCTATCATGTCATATATGACATATTTGATGATCTTGCCAAGCCCAATGCCTTGGGAAGCAAGAAAACATCATCAAAACCCCTCAAAACCATTATGTCCATATCTGAAGTTTGAGCAACTTTACATTGCCAAACTTATCCAAATGCTCTCAAACTTCGTGCAAATGCTAGAATGGTCTAATAAGGCGTCTAGACCAAATAGCACAAGCTTTGGAGAAGGGCAACTTGATCAGAATGCCCCAAAACCATTTCTTTTCAAATTTAAATTTGAACAACTTTACACTACCAACTTTTTACCTGGGGCTTCAAACTTTGTGGGCATGATCATAATCCCAAATGATGACACTACACCAAGTGGTGCATCAAGGGGAGATGATTAGCTTGACTTAAACATGGTGAAACCATTTTTGATGATTTCTAGGGTTCACAAAAGTTACATTGGCAAGTTTCTTCAAATGAGCCCAAACTTGGTGAAACACCTTATTTCCATATGAAATTTAATCCTGTTAAGTGTCATGGCTAGTGGAGATCATTTGCTTGCCCAAAACATGATCAAACACCTTCTGCCATTTTACCAAAACCTTATTTCCATATGAAATTTAATCCTGTTAAGTGTCATGGCTAGTGTTTGCTTTTGTTGTGTTTGGATGCACGTCGTATTCTCCCTTCGGGAATATGTAAACGACTGCATCACCCATTTGAATTTTAATGAATGTGTTTGGCCCTTTCGGCCCTTGCATGATTTGATTAGTGTCACACCCACCCCCTTACTAGGCACCCATCTTTATTGCTTTCCCTCTTCCAAATCATGAGACCTTTTACTGCTCCAACAGGATGCCTGTTGTAACTCGTACTGGTACCTCTACCCAGCAGCCTAAAGCCGGAGCATCCGCTCAATCAGAGGCCGGCCACGACCAGACCAACGACCAAGCTCCACCACCACCACCTCCTCCGAACATGAACATGGCTCAGCTTCTCCAAGCTTTCCGAGAGGAACGCCAAGCCAACACCGCAGCCCTTCAGTTGATTGCTCAAGCTGTCACCAACAACCGCCAGCCGGCGGGGAATGGCAATGGACGTTCCACGTTGGCAGAGTTCAAGAAGCATGCACCGCCAACTTTCATCGAGACTGCTGAACCCCTGGATGCAGACGACTGGGTCCGCACCATTGAGGACTTGCTGGAACTAGTCGGATGCACCAAAGACCACGAGAAGGTGGCTTATGCAGCCCACTGCCTTGGGGGGACTGCTACAGCTTGGTGGGATGGATTCAAGGTCATGCATGCTGGGCAAGACATCACTTGGGACAACTTCAAGGCAGAATTCCGCAAAGCCCACATTCCTTCCGGAATCATGGCTATCAAAAAGCGTGAATTCCGAGCCCTGAAGCAAGGAAGTGGCACTGTCAAGGAGTACATGCAGAAGTTTAGTGTTCTGTCAAGGTATGCCCCTGAAGATGTCAGCACTGATGCTGCAAAAAGGGAGCGCTTCATGGAAGGACTCAATCAGACTCTGCAGTACTCGCTTGTCGTGTGCGACTGCCGAACCTTCCCTGACCTGGTGAACAAAGCACTCATGCTTGAAGACAAGCTGCGTGCTCTGGAATACACAAGCAAGCGCAAGATGGTCAGCAAGGGAAGTTCCCGCAACCAGAAACCTCGCCCGTGGCAGTCAGCCCCGGTCAAGCCAACCTATCAGCAACCAAGAGCTCCTGCACCTCGCACCAACTATTAGCCTCAGCAGTATACCAACCCAAGGCCAGCATTCAACCCCAATAACAGTGGTGGCAACAAGATCAATAATCCAAACCAAGTCACTTGCTTTGGATGTGGTCAAGCAGGACACATCTCATGGGTGTGCCCCAACAAGAAGCCTGATGCCCCACGCCCCAATGTGCAGAACCCAGGACAAGGCCGCGGGATGCCACCAAGGAACCCAGCTCCTCGCAACCCGCCTAACCATGGGAAGGGGCGTGTGAATCACGTCACTACTAAAGAAGCCCAGGAAGACCCGGACGTCGTGCTGGGTACGTTCCTCACTACTAGGAAAAGGCCTATTAATGGCGCACCTAGTTTGGCCATTAATGGCGCATTGGTGGTGCGCCATTACTAGCACGCCATTAGTATACTTTACTAATGGCGCACCACTGGTGCGCCATTAGTATCTGGTATACTAATGGCGCACCACTGATGCACCATCAGTACGCACAGTGGTGCGCCATTAGTATGCCTCCCAGGGGCCAGGTGCTTTGGCATACTAATGGCGCACTCTGCAGTGATGCGCCATTAGTATGAATTTTTTTTTCTGTTTTTTGCACAGGTTATGCATATATATAAATATAATTTCTCGTGGAGCCAACATATATGGTACGCACATCGAAACTATTAGAATCTACTCCCTCCGTTCCGATTTACTCGTCGTGGTTTTAGTTCAAATTTTGAACTAAAACCACGACGAGTAAATCGGAACGGAGGGAGTATATAATAGCTCATAGAACAACTTAGCATCATGCATCATCGATCATAATAATAATAAAAACTCAACATAGGTATTAAATAATAAGTCTTACACATCATTATCGACCATACAACTTCTACTACGTAGCAATTTTCTAAGATAAAATGGCATAAAACAAGATGGCGTTTGTCTCTAAATCAATTAGATTTAAAGGGCCATTATGAAGAACGCAGATTATCTTGTCTCCATTTCTTGCCCTTCTCACTTTATTGCTTCCAAGTACCTCCTTACGAGTTTTCATTATTTTTCGCCATTCTTTGATTCTCATTCCTTCATTTTCAGAAGAAATCCGATATGGACACATGTGATTTGTAGGTTCACCTGGCAGAATGTTTAAAACGTGTAGTTGACCAGATTGAAACATGACAGGAGGCACACAGTCACTAGGGAGAATCTGTTGCAAAACATATAGTAAGACTTCGTAGTTAGCATTGTAGTTCAGTTCGAGAAGAACTAATGCAAAACATGCACGAATGTCGTAATAGTACAAAAATCTTACCATGGTATCTCCATTGATATTAACGTAGTTCAATACGTGCACTAGTGGGACGTATTGACTATATTGTGGATCAATATTGCGATGTTGAATGTAATCCAGAAGAAAGGAATAAAAAAGATGATCTGCTCTTTGTCCTTATAAGTACATTCTGAGCCAGGGGTGTAGTAGGTACTGTCTAGCATCATCCTCACATTATTTGAATAATCAAAATAACCTATCAATGGAAATAAGTTGTCAACTATTTTGAAATAAACAATATAAATTACTAAATAACTATGTTTGATAAACTCACTTCTCGGTAGAATTGGAATCATATCGTCAACAAGGACCCAAATGTCCAAATCATCTTCGGCGATGGAATCCGGATTACCAAGATCCATGGTGAGAAGCATACCCTCATAAAAACCATATATCATGCAAAATGATTCCCAATTCTTGCAACCAAAAGTGGTTACGTTATCTGAATTGTACAAATCCACTTCTAAATCAACATTATGCATGGTCCTTAGTTGAATTTGCTTTGTCTCTGAAGTTTCATGATCTTCAAATCCCATCCTCTCCAAGACATAGCGTCTTGCATGACACGGGATAAACTAGTTGCATGTAAAAGAAGAAAATTAATTACTTACACGTTGAAGTAGCTAGAAATCGTGCTTAATTAATTACGAACCAAGACTTGTCGTTGCGTACCGTTTCGACATCGAAGGTCTCGTCGAGCTTAATAGTGAAGTAACGACCGTCTACCAGGTGAGGCCTGTCGCACAGACCCCGGTCGTCACCGCACCAGGAGCACTCCGGGATCCTATCGTCGTCGGAAGACGACATTTCCTATGTTTCAAAGAGATTAAACTTTATAAACTAAAAATATGTACCTAGACAAGCTAGCTGTGGCATCATCCTATGCTCATTAGGACTAACATTGTCAACACTTTTGCACTAGTTCTGCTACATACCATCCTCACAATCTGATTACTATCCTCTCTATAAACTCATTAAAAGTTGGTTATTGTCAAGGAACAAGATCATGGTCTCATCATTTAGGGTTTTCGACACCGAGGCATCCTAAAAGCTAAGCTTTTATAATTGAGGGTTTTTCGACGCCCAGGCACCCTAAAATCCTAAGCTTTCATCATTTCGTTCTTTATCGACATCCAGGGACCTAAAAGCCAAGGTTTCATAATTTATGGTTTGTCGACACCGAAGCATCCTAAAAGCTAAGCTAGGAAGGAGAATTGTAAGTTGGACCTAATCACTTGCCTCTAATCACTTGATCCTACCTAATTAACCACTAAGATACCCCGGCCCATGCATTAGTCACAAGTACCCTATATGTCCTATTTTTAGCAAAGTCATGCTAAAATTCACGGAAAATTTCAGTATGACCTTTGCTGAAAATAGGACATATGGAGTACCCGAATTTGCCGGAACGGAAGTTAATCAACATTCCAGCAAACTCGAGGGCCTCTCGGGGTACCTGCAAAATCATTATCCCCGCCTAATGAAGTCGCCAATGGGTCATTTCAGAAGATCACAAGTAGCATCATCACAAGTACAACATCATGACAAGTACAGTAGCAACAGCAGTGAATTCATAACAGCAGCATGAACAGTTAAGAAAAAGTTGCAGAAGCTTGTAAAACAATAGTTTGAAGTTCAAATATTTAAAACAGCAGTGAATTCATAACAGCAGCATGAACAGTTAAAAAATTGATGTTGCTGCCAGTATTAATTAGAAAGCAGCAGCAATATGGCATATTTAAGTAACAGTGGCTATCCTTCTGAACTAATGGGAGTGCATAGGTTTCAAAGAGCTGGCCACCATAGGAGCTTAAATAAATTTCAACTAATAAGGTAAGAGACGCCTCACACCCACACCCGTCAAAATCTATAGACAAACATGCCCAACAAAAAAGAGGTGGGACTTGTCTTTTTTTGTTCTGCTACGCTGTCACAACTATTTACTTTTTGTGCAGTGTTGTATTACTGGGTACATTATTGTAATTTTGAGTAGAACTACCCTAGAACCCTAGAACTCATGTGCTGAACCCTAGATTTAGAATACCCTAAAATCTAGGGCATGGATGCAGAATCATGTGCTGAACCCTAGAACTCAAACTACCCTAAAATCATACTATCGGGCATGGATGCAGAATCATGTGCTGTGAAAAATCATGTGCTGAACCCTAGAACTAGCAGTGAAGGAGGGAGGGAGGGAGGGGGAGGAAGGAAGGGGG